>ML781209.1:299196-317251 GCA_009831015.1 Picea engelmannii | reverse complement strand
GGATCGATTATTTCCTAAGACACATCAAAACCAAAAATTTTCTCAGCTATAAAAACTCAACAATGACTTGAAGATACTACTGAAAGCTATGATATCCACCCAAAACTCGGCCGAAAGGACGGTTTCATTTTGGGAGTTAACACCCCCTTTGAAGTTTCTGATGTTATTTTAGGACAACCATATATGTGGAAGCGTCATATTGTTTATGAATCTAGGCCCCATAGTGTCATTATTACTTTGGGAAGTCAACTCTACATGGTACCAAAGGTAGTCCCAACTACTGTGGTTTCTTTGATCTTCGTGAAGCAGTGCAGAAAGGTGGTCTCTCAGACAGGGAGATTTTTCATCTTTATGGTTCGACTGGAAGGTGAACGAAATGTCACTACAGCTTCCAAAACCTCTGCACGATGCCTAATGGGATGCCTTTACACTATCAGGTAAAGAAATCAATTGATTTGACACTCGATGCTCCTCTTCCTAACGACTATGTATACAGGTGTTATGTTATGGAGAATGAAGAAATCAAACGCCAAATCTAAGAACTAATTTTGAAGGGGCCACATCAAACCAAGCTCCTCACCTTGCAGGATCCCAATTTTCGTGGTATAGAAGAAGGACGAGACATGAAGACTTTGTATTGATTACAGAGCCCTGAACATGATCATAGTCAAGAACCGATACCCAATCCCCCAGATTGATGATCTTCTCGATCAACTTAAGGGAGACAAAATTTTAGTAAGATTGATCTGAATTCATCCTACCACTAGGTGCAGATTGAGCAAACTAATGTATGGAAGACAACCTTCAAGTCTAAAGAAGGTCTCTTCGAGTGGTTGGTCATGCCTTTCGGCTTGAATAATGCCCCAACCACATTCATGCAGATGATGGATGATATATTGCAGCCATTCAAAAACTCCTTTGTGGTCGTATATCTGGATGACATCCTCATATTTAACAAAGCCTGGGAGGAACATTTGAAGCACATTCAACAGGTCTTGAGAATCCTGCGACAACACGACTTATATGGAAATTTGGAGAAGTGTTCCTTTGGCATGCAAAGAATCCAATATTTCGGATACATTGTGGATGAGAAGGGTGTGCATGTAGATCCAGCCAAGATCCAAGTCATCCGCGGTTGGCTGGCCCGAAGACATTGACGGAGCTCTGCAACTTCTTGGGCCTCACCAACTTCTACCACAGGTTTGTGTTGGGGTTCTCTCATATTGCTTGGGCCCTTAGCCAGGTGACCAAGGGTGGGGAGAAGGCCAAGTTTGTTTGGGCCACGTCCCAATAGAAAGCGTTCAAGGATTTGAAATTTCTCCTCTGCTCAACACTAGTCCTTATTCTTCTAGACCCACAACAACCATTTGAGATTGAGACATATGCTTCAGATTATGCTATCGGTACAGTCCTCACTCAGCATGGACATCCTGTGGTCTATCAGTGAAAAAATATTTGATGTTGTTCTTCAATACACCACCTACGAAAAAGAGATGTACTCCATCTTGTAGACATGTCGACAATGGAAGAATTACGTTTTGGGGAAGGAAATGGTCATCCACATTGATCACAGGCCTCTGCAATTCATGCAGACACAGGGAAATTTAAAGAATGACAACCATAAAAAGTGGTCCACGTATCTACAACAATTCAACTTGAACATCAAGTACAAGAAGGGAAACACCAACCATGTCACAGGCCGTCTTAGTCGACCCTGGTTGTGGTGCTAACAACAGTTCTTAATTCTTGTGGGCATGAGATGTCTAGGTGGCCACAATTATAAAATAATGACTCCGACTTTTCTACTACCTATCATACATTGAGCACAACCAAACCAGTTCCATACTTTCATCTCCATGATGGACTGCTATGCCAACTGAGTTTTGTCAAGAGACCCAATGGGTTTAAAAAGACATTGAAGGATATTCATGAGCATGATGATGCTTCTAGGAGCACATTCAGGGAGAGCAGGCGTCCGAAGAAGTTTCCAAACTTTATGGAACTAATGAGTAACGTCATTGAAGAGGCATCAAACCAATAAATATATCAGGATGCCATGATGGAGGATGGTGTGTGGGATATTGTTCCAAGATCGAAGGGACAACCAATTCCAAGTGGATCTTCGAGAAGTACCTTCCTGTCTAAGAGGGAGTGTTAATGATTGTAGCATCGAAAAGGCACTTTCACACATGTTTAGTGTTGGACATGTGGAAGTCTTCAAAATGACCTTTCAGAAACTTTGGAAATTCACTTTAATTAAAGGAATTATTAAAGTGAATGTATTTTAATTATTGATTTAAGAAAAAATTAATTAAATGTAATTTAATTACATTAATGATTTAGACTTAATATCAACCGTTGATCTCAAGTGAGGTGAGATCTAATCTCAACTATTAATCACTTTGGAGATTAGGGTTAGGGATTCAACTCAATGTTATAAAAGGAATCCAAGGTGAAAGGAGGAGACACATCTAATGGGAGTCAGTGACTCAAGAGAGATCAAAGAAGGACTTTTTCTCACACAAGAGAGACTTTGAGTGCTTGAGACACGAAGGACTGTGACTCAATGAGATCTCAGTAAGGGTGATAAAGGAGCTTCATCCTGAGATCAGTCCAAAGGAGAAGAGAGCAAGTGGGAAACAACAGGACACATTTGAGCAGTCTGTATGCGCCGGAGCAACATGTACAACCATGGGTGTGTGCCATACAAGTTGTACAGGGCATGGGTATGCATAGGAGCATTAGTCCAGGCCACGGGTACGTATCGTATAGGTAGTGCAGGGCGCAGGTACGTGCAAGAGTAGAAATGTAGGTCTTGGGTATGCACTGTCCATATAGTACAGGGCATGTGTACATGTCGTACAGACTGCATAGGCGTGGGTACACACTATACATGTCGTACATGTCACGGGTATAGTTGTACATGGCCACTGGCATGTGTATAGTTGTGTGCAGAGGTGCTAGGAAGCAAGGTTTGGCTGTAACTTTGTCTCTTTTCTCAATGGGAAGATTTTCCTAGTTTGGGAGCCCTTGTATACTTTGATATTATTTTAATGAAAAGCACATTTGACGGGCATAAATTTCTATGCGTGTGAAAATTGGTTTATTTGTCTTTCATTGTATTTTTATTCCCTGCAGTTAAATTTCCAGCTAGCCCATTTTATTCTGTGTTCATAAATATTATTTCTCCAAGTTTATTTCTTGAGAGCATAAGGAAATAATTTGTCTAGGTGTTGTAATAAAGAGAAATTTTAACAAAACTTCTACACCTATATAGTGATGTAGGAGGCCTAGATCATGTATGTCAAAATATTTACTCATATCATATTTGATATGTTCAATAACACTTTCCTCACTACCTATAATAATGATGTCATCTACATAAATGATTAGTGGAATTATATCATTACCAATGTCTTGATGTATATATTGGAATATGAAGGACTCCGCTAGAATCCCTGTTCATCCAAGTACCTGTCAATCTTAATGTACCATGCTCGAGGCCATATAGATCTTTCTTAAGTCTGCATACAAGATGTTTCTTCCTTGGAACCTGAAACCCCTGTGGTTGATACATGTATATATCTTCCTCCAAATATCCATTGAGGGAGGCACTCTTCACTTCCATCTGATGGACCTTTCAACCAAACCATGCTTCCATAACTAGATCTAATCAGATAGTTCTTATCTTCATTGTAGAAGAAAATGTCTACTCATAGTTAATGTTGTCTCGCTGAGAGAACCCTTTTGCAACCAACTGTGCTTTGTACTTGTCAAGTGTGCCATTTAGCTTGTACTTAACCTTGTACACCAATTTGTAGCCGATGTGTTACTTTTCTAGTGGAAGAGTTGTGAGATCCCAAGTCTAATTTTTTTATCAAACTCTCATGTTCGACTGCCATGGCTTTCTCCCATTCAAGTCTCCCTTTTTCCTCCTCGAACACTTATGGCTCATTTTAAGTTTCTTGCTCTTATTTCTCGATGGTTGTCCTTCGGTCATTTCACCTATATGAGAATCTCTAATGTTGTGCCACCACTTTGGTCTCTCCTTGGGATATTCCCCATCAAAACTATCACCATGATCTGGGCTATTGATACCGATATCATCAAAATCATATCCTAGAAACTCCTCATGCTCAAAATCCACCCCCATTTTAGGTGGATCTTCCTGAAGCTTGATACTTTAATTCTTAGTTGCAACAGGTTGATGTTTTGTGATTTTTATCTTTGAAGAAGTTTGGAAAGGTCCATAGTCATCATCAAATACGACATTTTTTGGAAGCTCAATTGATTGGTCTTGTCATCAATCAATCTGTAGGTTTTATGTTTGTCATTGTACCCCGCGATCATAAGTTTCTTTCTCTTTGGGTCTAACTTGGTTCTCTTCTCATCTGGAATCCAGTCATAAGCAGTATAACCAAAGACCTTAAGCTGACTAACTCTAGGTTTCCTCCCAAACCATTCTTTTTCTAGGGTCTTTTTCTTCACTGCCATGGTCAAAGATCTATTCAGGAGGTATACTACTGTGAACACTACCTTAGCCCAAAACTTGTTTGGAACACACCTGTTTTGCATCATACACCCGACTATCTCTGTGATAGTACATTTTTGTTGCTCAACCACTCCATTCCATTATGGAGTGTAGGGAGTGGTAAATTATCTTTTGATCCCATGTTTAGTAAAAAAATTATTGAATTATTTGAAACAAAATTCACCTCCATTGTCAGACCTTATATTGGTTTGTGACACCTCGACTCTTTTTCTACTAGTGCTTTGAACTTTTGAAATTCATTAAACACTTCAGATTTCAATTTCAAAAAGAACACCCATATTTTCCTACTATAACAATCTATAAACAAAAGAAAATACCTAGCATCAGTAACTGATGTTGTGCTAATTTTTACAGAAATGTATGGATGAACAAGCTAAATGACTCTCTGTACTCTCAAATCTTATCGTTCATCAAATGGTGCTTTGTGTTTCTTCCTTGCCTAGAATGCTCCACATACAGTCTGGATTTGTTATTGGATATCAAGAAGTCCATATACCAAATTCTCTAGAGATAATTGAGAGAGGTAGGTCAGGTTATGATGCCCATACCATTGACGCCGAAGTGTACTGATGTCTGATGCACTTTTGGCTACCAATACATGTTTCCCGACCTATCTAATATCAACCAGTCTGAATTGTCCTTGATCCTTCACACCAAGAGAAATAGTCCTCTTGGTATTGTCAACTATGTAACATTTGTGATTGCTAAAGTTGGCATCTAGCTAGGGGAAATGTCTCATATTCTAACTAACGGATAGTAAATTAAGCTCCATCCCTGGAAAATAACACAGATTAAGGAAAACAAACATTTTCCCTCCAAAGGAAATCTGCACATTTCCTTTGCCAACTACTGTGTACTCTTTTCCACCATTGAAGATCATTAAATTCTTTAAGGAAAAAGTATTATACTCCTTGAACTGGTCCTTCCTATTGGTGAAGTGTCATGATGCCCCCAAATAAATGTACTAAGTGGATGATCAAAGTTTATCTACTAGTCACTTGGCCATTAATGCGTGGAAGGTTGTGTTACTACCCAAACTAGCACCTTTAGATTAAAGTCCCAAAGATAGGGCACTAGCCTTGTGGAACTAGGAGGATGGTCATTGTCACCTCACCAACTCTCCTCTACACCTTAGGATAGGGTATGTTATCCCCATTTTTTGGATAACTAGGGAGATGATGTCTCGAGGCCCTCAGGTTGCAGATATGGAGTGTTGAAAGACTACATGACCAACGGTACCCTTTGCACAGATGGAAAACCCACTCACCACCACATATGGTCACATGTTTATAGATGGCATCCACCACACCAGTTGGATTCCCAAAAGGCAGTGGGCCTTGCTCTATGAGGTACAAGTCAGTATTATGGTGAGCATCATTTAAATACTTAAGCCATTTGATTATGTTGTATCTTAGATTGCTCTAGATTTCATGATATGTGCTTGGAAATTATGCATGTTTCCCTGCTTCACCTTGGTGGTTGACATTGTGCCCTATTAAGTGGTTTTCTTTGGGAATGGGTTTGCTATTGGGATCTCCCTTGATGATCCATCATACTGTTCCAGACCATACTTACCACTTTCCATCATTATTCCCCACAGTTTCCTTATCTCTTAGGATTTTAGGGTGTATTGACCCAAGAAGGGGTTGTCCCTCATTCAATGGGAAGAAGGGGCTAAAGGCCTAGAGGGGTTGGAGTTGGGTAAAAAATAAAATCCTTATATAAAACTTCTAGATGCTTCGCCCAGGGATCACCTAAGAAAGCAATGAAACACTTATCTTTGAATAAAAGGGGATCCACAATATAATAAAGAAATGCTTGAAAGGTAGGTTGAAGGATAGGAGGTCTCATCACGAGTCGACCTATCACGTCCATGGGTATATAGTGGTATGACATTTTCATCATCTGGTCACCAAACCAAGGCAATGACTCTCAGTTGCATGGCTGAGAGAAAGGGGCTCTCATCACGAGACAACCTTATCATTTCCATTAAGTATTTATGGGTGACATTGCCACCACCTGGTCACCACACTAGGGAAGTGACCTTCAATCTCTCCTTATGCTATTATGAAAGAAAATATGAAGAAATAAAGATAAAAGGCAAATGGTGGGCTTGGAAAAATTGCATTACGGATGAAGGTACCACACACCCTCTACAAAGGCACCCACAGGTGAGACACTACGACCCCTTGTATGCCATGAGCCCTATGCCCATTGAGTCTTGACCCCTACCATCTCATCCACTTTACATGGCTTAGAGAGGGACATCTTGGAAGTTATCCTTGACCTAGGGAAAGATCTACCCAATAGGACACCTCGTCAACCCTCCCATACTTAAGCTTGAGAAGTTGCGTAGTGTCTTTGAGCTGTTAATTGTTTGATATGATGATCTTTGATGCACATGCTTAGATGGATTATTTATTGTTTGGATCCACTTATCATGATTTTATGACTTGAGATCCTTGGAGGGCGTGTTCATTTGTCTTTGCAGGACTTAGCTGGTGGACAATTTTTGGAGAACAAGCCTAGCTTGGGCTTCCATGGGGATACAAGCCCACATGTTAGATGCCAGGGGCCCGCATGCCAGATGAGAGAGAGATGGATTGGACGAACTTGATGATGAATTGGATGACCTAGCCCACCCATTGCTTTCCAAAAATTTTTCTCAAGAGGGGAAAAACGTCCCACTTTTGAGCTTGACGTCATGACCTTGGGGGGTTAGGGTATGGTGGCGAGGTGCCACTCTTTGACACATGGACATTTTGAGGATAAGAGAGTCTTTACCATGGTATGAATGCCTAGATTCATGACACGTGGCCTTTAGAGGCCCATCCATGCTTCTCCAACACCAACGACCTCCTCAAAGTGGAAAAACGTCCCCTAAAGGGGTGACGTCCTCCTAAATTAGGGTTTAATTTTTGCAGAAAGTGAAACTATAAGTGAATTGTTTAATATTATTGTGTTAAGGGGGGAATATTAGGGTTTTTGATCCATAATCTTGTGTTTTACTCCTTATTTTGTGGACAAGCTATGTTAGCTAAATTTTGTATAAATAGAGATCATAAGATCTCATTTTGAATCATAACTCTCCCTTTTGTGAGAGACTTGTTATGAAATTTCCGCCCCCCTTATCTCTTTTAGATCTTGTGCACTTTTTTAATGGATATTTTATGAATGGTTTATGGAGGAAGGCCTAGCGCTAGGTTTGGATGATGCTTTCTAGCTCTTATGGTGATTTATCTTGGCATTTCTCTTGATCTTGGTATGTTTTTTTACTATTTTGCTATCATTTTAAAAGTTCAATTATTGTTATGATAGGATCTAGGTGGGAAGTATAAGGGCATACAACCCCACCATAGATTTCATCATTTTATTTGCCTCATCTCACTGATTAAGGGTTCGCTAAGATAAGTATAAGGGAATACATCCTCTTAGCTTAAACTCTAGCTGAGAGAAACTTGCCTTGGGGAGTAAAAGGACTTACATCCCCAATGAGGTAGCTTCTCTAAGATCCTTGTGACTCCATTAACACAATATTAAAGGAACTAGTCATTGATTTGTTGCATTGGAGAAATAAAATGTTGCATTGGAAAATGTGATTTTTGATCATTTTTACTTCTTGCAAAGTGGATTGTTTTCCTTGTGCCTTGGGAACCTCATAGCCACTAGGGCGTCCCCATATAGGGGGTACTTATTTATTATGTTACAACATTTCATCTGTAACCATTAGGGTTTCATAAACCCTAACTTACTTTCTTTAATAACCCTCTTATCAACTATTGGTTTTTACTCAAAGTTTGCACACTTAGTCTACTTGTCCTAGCACACTTTTTTGCAAAGTTTGAGGAGATTTCAGTGGCTGATTTTCTTGCTGTAATACATTGAATGTTACAACCATAAGGCTGATATAATTTTCTGCAAACAGGTGTTTACAACAACCTTAACTTTTATGCTAAAAGTATTGGTTTTTCATCTTGAGTTTAGCCAATCATTTACTAGTTTTTCTCTTGCATTTTCTACTCGATCTCTAGCACTTATTGAGAAGATTATAGTATTATTTATTTTCTGATATATACTATTATCTACTGCTGAAAATTAGGGACAACAATCTTAACTTTCTGATCCAACTAACATATACTATTGTAAAGTGTCTTTTCTTGTGTCTCGGGCAGTCACAATCATCCGGAAAAGTGTTATACCTGTGGGGATACAATGTATTGACTTGCAAGGCATCTCCCCCTACCTTTATTTCCATTTAGACCTGACCTATAGGGGATTCATTTCCACTTCCCTCTATCTTCGTCTCAATCCCCCTAGAGTCACCGATATCGCCTCCCTAGAGTGACCTAGTCACCCTTGAAGTGCGAGACCTACATCGAGGTGACATTGGGTGTAGGATTCCCAAGTTGTAGCACTTGTTTCGAGGTTGGGCTGGGATTTTACCAACCTACAACTTGAACTATAACAAGGTAAATGGAATCCTAACCAAGGGGGGCTTCCCTATCGGTCAACTAGGCCCATTTCGTGTAGTAGGAACGAGAGTAAAGAGAACCTAGCCACTATTGTGATGGAAAAATAAATGTAAATGATGGACTTGGGGTGATGAGTAATAGAAGATCATTTCCTATCTTGCTTGGATTATGGGGTTTAATCCACTCTCAAATATTTGTCCTCGTGTCTTGGTTGTTGAAGTCTAAACCATCATAAATATTGCTTGGATGAGCATCAAACTAAGGAATATGAAACCTTGCAAGAATTATATAGAGGATAATTATAAAAAAATTAACCTAACTATTACAAAGTAAATCATATCATAAACTTAAGGTAAGGAAATTGTTGGTTATGTGTTATATTCTTTGCACGACATATTTTCGCCGAGCTGACATATTTCCGGGACGACATATTTCCGGGACCACGTGATATTAGGTGGTTTTTCAGCACATGGTTTTTTGCCGATGGTTTTCTATTTGCGGTTAAGGAATTAGGGTTTTGGACTAATCCAGGTCATTGGGTTAGGGTTTTGGATGCCGCTGGCTCCTATATGTATATTGTATTGTAAACAGTGTAAAAACAATGTATCAATATAATATATGYTGGTTTTCTCGGTTTGGGTTTCCAGGTGAAAAATCTCTGTGTAATGTTTGTATTTGCCATTGTATCTTTTCTGTTCTTTTCTGAATATCAGTTTGCAGTAGATATTGTACAAGGTTAGAATTTACAGAAATGAAACCATAAGATATTCACCACCAATACGATAGATCTATCCTAGAATTTGACAAATAAGTGAAATAGAAAAATACTTCATACCTCAGTTATAGTGTTTGCCTTGTAATATTTCCCTCCTCAATGAAAACTTGCAACTCGAATCCTTCTATGATTACCCTAGAAAAAATACTAAATAATAGACAATATTACACAATAGCTTTACAAAGGTGAGACAAAATCCTTCCTATTATTCTCCACTAATCCAATCCATGTACAAAATGGAGAGAGAAAATTTTTATGTAGGTTTTAGCTCAACTCTCCTCTCCAATAAAATAATATTTTCCTAAGAAAATATAAATAGGAGGGAGAATTTGATCAAAATCCCATAGAAAAATGCTTCGATACATTGTTCTAGATGGTTTTAGTGCCACATGTCTCCTTGCATATTTATCTTCATGCAAAAGCAAAATCCAGGTGCCATTTGTCCTCTTCATGTGTAAAATAATGATAAAAGGCTTGGTCAATGTCACACACCCGACCCTTAAGTACCTTTTTAAGGGATGGGGTATAATTTTTTTCGCTTTTCTTAATCATCTCAAATCTTCTCTATCACAACTTCATCGTCTTTTTCTCATCAAGAGATTTCCAATGATGGTAAGTTCACTCATAACTAAGCTATGGAACGAGGATTATGACCTTCCGAAGTTCTCGGGTTTACATAAGCAACATCTCTCTCACTGCCACGCGGCATCCTCGTGACCTCACATTATTCACGCCAACTGATGTGGTGACACCTTGGTTTTTATGTGGCACTAACGTAGCTTGCCACAGTGGAACTTCGATCCACGCAGGCCTACAACCATCGTAACTCAGGCCTTCTCCCAACACACTCTTCGCTTACCTCCGACAAATATGGTATCGATGAATATTCCCTTTTTCTCAATGGACCATCTTGATGCATGCCAGATCTCCCGACCTACAATTACGATCCATTCGGCACCTAAGGTTTACCAATCCTACTGGACCCCACTCAACTCGTCAAGCCATTGAAGATTAACATGGGTCATCGTACTAATTTGTTTAGTCAACATCAGTTCGTCGTGTCACCGTAGGGCACTTAGGATTGCTCGACTAAAGAATGACATTTGTCCCTCTCCTATAGTCCAATTAAAATACTTAATTAATATTTCGTAGAATACCATTCTTTGGTAAATATTTACTTAAACCTCATTAAGGATAATTTTTCTCCACAAACTAATTATCAAGTAATTAATTTTTTCTTAGCGTAATACTCATGGCCCAATAATTACTGAGGTTTTACTTTCTCTTCCCCCCCTCAGAAGTAGATTAATACTAACTCAATTAATTACTCATATGATAATTATGAGTAATTATGTTATAACACAATGAGGTTAATTTCTCCATAATATACTTAAGTTTATTAACCTTAATTAAGGTATATAATTCAATCCCTCCCCAACACACAACTCCATACCTAATTTTCAGGTAATTTCACATACATATATATATAAATATGCATATTTATTTATTTACTAGGGAAAATGATTAACTATATTCAATTTGATATTCATTATTACAAATTTGTTCTTTTATTAATTATATTATAATATAATTCTATTTAATTATATTATAATATGATTAAATATATCAAAGGAGCACTTAGGATTATTAATATCGATTAATACCTAATCCTTCATGACGAAAATTCCTCATCATTCTTTTATGAATATACCCAAATATAATTAATTATATTAATTTATAGTATAATTAATTATATTAAATGTTTATATCGATATTTGTGCAACCATTGGAACGGGAAAGGGTATATTCGTCCCTTCGACCCTTCATTGCTTATTCATTCTAATACCCCAAACATCCCGGAGTCCTGGAGTCTTGAACTCCTGAAGCTTCAGAGTCCCGATCTCTTGAAGGGTCCACATTCACACGTTATTGTACATTAAATATTAAATTAAAAAAGGACAAGGGTTGGTACTTTATCACGTACAAATACCATGATAAAATCATTTAATATATATATTATATTACACATTTTTGGAAAATGCGCCCAAGTTTATAAAGTCCCCTAATATTATATTTAATATTTGAAATGAGAGAGAGAGAGAGAAAGAGAGCTATCTGAGTCAACTCCTTCGGCTCCCCAACACATCCTTTATACTCAAATCTCTCGGTGCCCTGGAGTCTCGAAGCCCCGAAGTGACCCCACTTGCATACATTACCACACTTCCACCAATTCTTCATGCTCAAATATCTCGGAGTCTCGGAGTTCTGGAGGGGACCCACTTGTATTACAACGTAACATAAATACAATGAGTTATTTTGAATTATAATATAATAAATTGCAAACAAAGGGTTACTATACTCAATTATGTTAATTTGATCACAATTAAATATAATAGTAATATAATTAATTATAATTATTATCTAAGAAACCTTGTAGATGGAAAGGTAGGGTTCGGCCTTCGACGAATTTGACTCATGGATTATATCACCCAAACATCCCGGAGCCCCGGATCTCCGAACTCCCGTAGTTCCGAAGACCATGAGATGTTTTAGGAATTTAGTCATGGGTTATTCCCTGGTGTACTTTGGCATTTGGAATCTTATTAATTTATATTTTCTTTTGGTCTCAGGCCTTTCACGCTCTAGGAACTTTAGCCTCCACTTTCAGAATAAAATAATAATATTAATAATAATAATGATAATAATAATATGTATATAGACATATATATACATATATTTCCATACCCCTCTACGCTTTTATTACCTGGATAATTTAAATGAAATTATTTTCTCTTACAGGAAAATAAGAAAAAAAAATACAAATTTCCACTCTTTATAAAGGGATTTAATAAAAGTTTATATTTCAAGAAAATTTCTCCATTCTGGAAATTAAAAATATAATTATAATCTCTCCCTTCTCATGGGTAAATGAGTAAATTTTATTTCCTTATTACTGTGCTTTACTACTCTTATTAAATTTAAGGAAAATGTGGTCCTAAAACAAAGATTTACCTTCACAGTAAAATTTTTACATTTCTACTCAAAGTTACAACTCACCACAATTATGGTGTTCCTTCCAAAATTGTAGGAATTTAACACTAGTTTAGCATAAACGTTTGTTAATCCCTAAATTAAATCAAAAGGGATTTTATATTTTGATTCAAGTAGGAAGGGTCATGTTTATTTATAAATTATTCTTCCATACTACCCATTTATAATGTCTTATACATTTTCCAATATTTGGGTGGTTTTCTGAAAGTGCAAACCCAGATCTGATATGCTCTAAGTTTTCTTTAGTAAGGATTGAGAGAAAACTAAAATAGAGCAGCAGTGTGAAAAAATCACTCTCTTATTTGATGCTTAATAAAATTTATTGTTCCTTCATTATTGCATATGAATGATTTAAACTATGAAACTCAATCAACCTTAACATTCACTCCCAGAATATAGCATAGGAAGCTGCATGGTGAAGTTGTTCACCCAAATAGAAATTTAGTTGTAACATTTCCACATTCACGCTTAAATTCTAAAGAAACTTTTAACACAAAACTGAACTTACATTGCTATAAAAACATAGTCTATAATTATTTATGAGATTAACACTGTAGAGATTTTGACAAATTATAATTATCTAGAATACAGAAAGTGTTGCCACTGCTGAAAGGGGTGCCCTTTTCCACCCAACCATAGGCACAAAAAATCCTGGATGGATTTACCACTGGCCAACCCCTAGCTAGATCATGATGCTCTGAAAGAGACTCTTCCTTTTGTTCAACAACATGTTGAGGGGTCTGAGGTCTCTTTAACTCAACAACAAAAACCAACCCGCCTAAGAGGCCCAATTAGACTCCTAAGCATTTGATGAGTGGTAATGTTCTCCAAATTCGTGATCTGGTTGGATTTATCGACGGGCTTTAATTGTGATTGACAGATATGTCTTTTCTATTAAGCCTTTCCTCAGGCCATGCGGTTCTCTTTTTTGGTTCTTTTCTAACATTTATAACAAAAGAAATATAGAGATTTAAACTAGATGGCAGAGAGAATTTAAATTGTGTGTTGGGGGAAGGCTGGGTGTTAGGATAACCTTTATACCTTAGCATGCATACAAATAATATCTAAACTACTTCAAACTAGCATTAATACCATTTTGATTAGTAGACATTCAACATTATCTGAGATAACATTTACATAAAAGATGATATACACGTGACAAAAATTTAGTGCAAGAAAAGTAATTTTCAATGCTCTATTATCAATCACAGGTTAACACAATCGACTTCTATTCATCAACAAAAATGAAAGAACTGTTTCAACATTATAAGATAACTTTAAATGACAGATACAACAACTCTTATTCAATATAAAAACCAATATTGAATCTAAATACATAGATAATCCCCCTCGGTCCAATCACATTAAGGCCTTAGATGATAGAAGTGTCTTTGGTTCTAAACAAAACTTCTTAATTAAAATAATTTGCATAGAAATAGTTCTCTTACAAAAATTTAGAAAAATCATTTCTCTCCAAAACCATCGACCCTTTGTCCCAGGTCGATGCCCTTATTTATAACAAAAAATAGATACTAAAGTTGTGCTAAGTTGAGAAAACACCACGTGGCAGATTCTATCTATCTGTTCTCTTTTTCTCATCTAGTGGTTTACTGAAGTGGATTGTTCTTATCGTACTCTGACCACTTGAAGAAGATATCTTCGCATGTATTTGCATAAGGAAACCTGCGTTGATCCATCAGAGTGGAGAGGACCTCTTTTATATCTATTGCTCATTCCTTGTACTTGATTATCTTGACACTTAAGCGTTGTAGGACTACAATAGTTTTAATCGGGGGTTCCATGAAATTCTTTACTTGACCCGGGATCATGCTTGAAATTTGAGAAATTTCCGCTTCCCATGCCAGGTCTTGCTCTTGATGTTGTTTAACTATGTCATGCAGATCAGAAAAATATTCTAGTGGACCAAACTATGGTAGGTCAATTCTCCTCATTTCCCAATTAATTTTCTCCCAACATTTCTCACACTCTCCCCATATTTCCTGTATTTTCCGCTGAGGTTCCTGGACCATGCTTACCCAGTGTTCAACTGCCTTCCTTATTCGGGCGATGCTACTATCTATCAACACTCGGATGCCATGCTCTTCCGTATCTCAACCCTTCTGCACTCCACTAATGTAGTCTATTTGTTCTAAGGCTTGATGTGATTTTTCATACCAACGTTACATGTCTTTATAGGTTTCCATCCCCATGAGGGTATTTTCTTGGAAGTCATCTATGCGAGCGGTGAAAATATCTCTTTCACTTGTGAATTGTGCATGCATTTTTCCGAAATCACTCTTCAGGAGTACCACTGCCTATGTCGAATTCTGGTAATATTATTCTTGATGTCGCAGATGGTCCAGTTCTTTCTTCATGGTGGCTACCTCCCTTTCATCCCTTCTTTCCTTGTCTAAAGTAGCATTGGTTATGGCCATACCTGCTCCGATTAGCTCAATCATCTTAGCATTTTCTGTGTGAAACAACGTTTCTTTTGTGGTTATGAGAAGTGTGCTATCGAGCATGGGCTTCCTCTTCTTGGTTGTTCTTCTCATCACAACTTTCCTTTTCCTTTCATAAGCAATTGCCTGTATATCATAGATTTCATCTACTAGTTTAGGAATCTATTGATCTCCCCAGGACATAGTACTGCCTAGGCTTCCTTTCGTATAGAGATGTTCCATGGCAGGTTCTATTAGTTCCTTGGTAGGGGAAACTTCTGTATGTTCTGGCGACTTGGCCTCCTACTGGTGCTCATCGTCTGGTGGAGTCTTGGTCCTAGATGGGGAAGTAGACAAAGGATTAGAATTAGCTGGGGGTTCGGTCGTTGAGATGTCGATTTCTGGCTGTTGCATTTCTTCTTCTTGTTCACCAGCACCCAAGTCATTCTTGGAGTAGTCATTATGAGGCTGTGTTCCCAATTGGTCAAGAAATTTAGTGTCCAAAGTGGTCCTAGCCTCATGGTCGCCTTTCTGGATATTTAGGATCAAAGCGTCGGAAGTTGGAGCAGATGTTTCCCCTCGTTCTTCTTCTTTTGTGATTGGTACTAGGGTTATTCGCGAAACCTCTAAACTTTCCTCATCGTCATATATGGTAATTAAGTCTATGAGGACAGTAGGTACACCCATCCCACTTGATTCTCTTGGTATCCTCCACTGAGCACTAGTAGTCACCGACGATCCTGCCTGTGGTGACATAGGGTTGGGGTTTTCTTGATCAACTGTTTCCTCTGGAGGAATTGTCTCTAAGAAATTTAGCTCTTCTTCATGATTGCTTGTTTCATCTGGGGTAATCCTCAAGAGTTCTATAAAAGGGTTAAGTGGGGGATATTATTCTAACATTTGTATATCTCTCTGGGCTTCTTCCAGTAACATCCCCCTCCTTCGTGCCTCTACCGCTTCTACTGCTTAGTTTTCATCTCTTACCCTGAGGGCTTCTTGAATTGTCTGCTCTATTGTCTCAACTTGCTCATCCATATACATTGCTTTGAATTTGGTCATGTTTGGGTTAGCCCTTCTATGGAGCACTTCCTCCTAGTCCTGGGCACCCTCTGTAAAGATTTCATCTTCAAAACTATCATGAGCATACGACCAATAGGAGGATATTTGTGATTCATGCTGGGGAACTAAACCTTTTGGATCATGCTTACAAAGGTGGCCTGTGGGGAACCGATACTCAAGTTGATTTAACCCTTCTTGTTTCGCTTGCATAGTGTCTTTGACCATATAAAATCTTATATGAAATCCATAGGGAATGAAATCTCTCTTCTTATCCTTTCCCAGGGAAGCATTATAACCTTGTAAAATAGTCTAGTAAAAAACCTCTCCCAATATGAGATGATCTGAGACATGAACAAGGAGTAGGTGGGGTGGACCTGTAGCTCCAAACACCCTGATATAGGTGCTTTTCTCTTCAAAGTACTAATGGCAAACTTTAGCTATCATCTTCTTTGTTGCCGCTGAAATCCTAGGGCATTCCTTTCTAAAGATAATGAAGTATATCTTGGCTATGAACCCATCACAAATCATGGCATATGATCTTTTGTACCTATTTTCCCATAAGATACTGAAATAAACATGTATAGGAAATTCAACAATATGCCAGCTTAAATTCATACCTGCAAAAATGTTTCTTGCGCATATTACGTCCAACAAGTAGGATGCCATGTAGAATATTGGAACTTCTCCTTCTTTCGATGTCTAGACCTGTAGGATATTAATACTCCGTTGCTTGGAGATAATGGATCCCTAATTGAAACTACTCTCGAAAATCGCCACGGTATACGCCAAGGGCATCCAAGCTTCTAAAAATTTTGAGCAATCCTTTTCTCCATATAATCGGAAAATCAAATCCATTAAATACATGTAGGGATCTCTGAGATTTACTGTGTTATACCAGCCAATGTTTCTATTTGTGAATTTTTTGTCTTCCCTCCTCCATGAGGCTAGTAACATGTTGGTGTCATGATACTCATAAAATTTAACCAAGGAATCTGTGTTTAACCTCTCCTATGGGTCCTTGAGTTTATAATATGTTTGTATCTCAACTGGAAGGAAAACACCAACACATTCTCCCTCTGCATTGTTGATCGTGAATTTCACTGTATCTGCGTGGTCAATTATCCATCCTAAAGTCTCGATGCAGGGCATCACTGGGGTCCGACAAGCCACCATGTGCAAGTATGATCTCCTGATGTTCGGGAACACTTGATCATCCAATATTCTGATGTCCGGGTTACTGTGGGGTGTGAACTTCGGGTAATCCTCCTGACTAATTTTGCTATACAAGTCTCCTCAATGCGGGAGCTCCATTTTATATCCAGTGCTTGTCTCTGTGTCACCGAACATCGAAGGTTGGGAAATTCCTTTTTGGTAAATGTATGGATAACTAATTCCATCATTGAGACAAAATAAACCTTGCATCACCTGATGTAGACCCTTCACCAACCTCTGCTTCCTTCTTTTTGGGCGTTCTAGGTGAGCGTCTAGTCGTTGGATTTCTTGGAGGCATTTTCCTATAGAAAAATAAAAATTACAGTAAGCTACCATCCAACCATGACAAGTGTTATTGACACAAATGTAGGTGTAGAACTGATAAAGACAATGATTACCTCTTCCTCGCAAGAGATTGACCTAGTTTTATTGGTAATCAATGTCAAAGAGTGGGATGTAACCTCCTCGATGCTTGCTCTCACTTCTTCGTATGCTT
>ML781209.1:225872-299096 GCA_009831015.1 Picea engelmannii | reverse complement strand
TTCAGGGTCGATGCTAATTCCTTCTTGAGATATGATATGACCTAATAATTTTCCTTCCTCTACACCAAATATGGTTTTCTTAGGGTTCAAAGATATTCCATACTTCCTACACCTTACAAAGATCCGAGTAAAATGTTGAATGTGGTCTTCCTTATTTTTTGAGTATATTGTTACGTCATCTAAATAGACTACCACACACTTGTTAATCAATCCCCAAAAAGCTACGTCCATCGCCCTCTGGAAGGTTTCTCCTACGTTAATGAACCCAAAATGCATGTGTTTATAAGAAAATGTTCCCCACTTGGTCCGAAAGGTAGTTTTTAATCAATCATCTTCTGAAACCAGGACCTGGTTATACCCCGAGAAACCGTCTAGGAGGGAAAAAATTTCAGAGTTGGATACAGTCTGTAGGAGTTGTTCCATGGGTGGGACTGGATAGTTATCCTTCTTCGATTATCTTTTAAGTTTTATGAAATCCACACACAAACAGATCTCCGAAGACTTCTTTCTGACAGGCACTAGATTGGCTACCCATGCAAGTGTCTTACCTGAAAGATAATCTTGGCATCTAATAATTTCTTCAACTCTTGATACATTAGGGGTTCCAAAGATGGGTGGTACTTCCTAATATTTTGTTGAAAGGTTTTTACTCCAGGATTTAACGGGATTGTGTGTTGGATAATGCAAGTATCATAATTTTTCAATTCCCGGTAGGACCAAGCAAAGAAATCTTGATATTCTTTGAACAATTTGAGATAATCTTTCCTGTATTCTTTGGAGGTTGTCTTACCCAAATCGGCATTCTTGGGGTTTCCAGGGGTTCCTAGGTTTATAGTTTCATATATAGGACACAAGCTCTCTGTTTTTGGATTATTTTGCCCCCTAAATATTTCCCTTAGGTCGAACAAGTTCTCCAGCTTGGCCACTCCTTTTGGTATTGTGTGAAACTTTGGTTTTTCATCAGAGTGATATGTTCCCTTCTTCTGTTCGTGGAGATTTGATTATGTGAATAGTTCTTGGAATATTTCATCATCAATGGCCAAATACTTAAAATTCTCCTGATTAGTTAGGAAATCTACAATCTGTTCATCCCCTTAAAAAAAAATTCCAGTTAGAAATGTTGTTAGGCATCGACGGTTTGTAGAGAAGTTCTACTGCAAACCTTGAGGCTTCATAGTCTTCTAAAGGAGATAATCTTGAGGTTGTGGTGGCTAAAGAATCAACAAGAGTATTTTTTGTCCTTGGAACAACGGTAATGTTGAAAGCCTCAAAATTTTCTATTAGCATGTGTACCTCTTGATGGTAATTTCTCAAGTGAGGTGAATTGCAATGGATAATATTCTTTACTTGTCTAACGATAATTTCAGAGTTTCCAAAAAATTTCAATTCTTTGACGTTTAAGTCGATGGCCTTCTTTAGTCCTTGGACTAGAGCTTTATATTCAACAGTGTTATTAGTGCATTCAAATTCTAATCTAGAGGATAAGAAGTTTTGTTTCCCCTTTGAGTCAATGAGGATACACCCTTCTCCCACCCTTCTTGTGATTTAGAACCATCAAAGTACAATGTCCATATTTGTGGGGGGGGGTTACTAACTTCTTCATGTCTTTTCAGTTTCATCTTCCTTTTCTGCTACTCCTGATGGATAATCATGACAGAGGATGCTTTCTTCTGTGGCTGCAAGTAAGTATACTTGAAAAATCATTTCAGATTTTTGTGTGGGAGGTATGTCAGACACATGAGGGGTGAAATTACCGAAATTAAAATCACAAGAGTAGTTTCCTAAAACAAGGAACTCTGTTGATGAGGGTTCATTTGGGGTCTCTAAATCAGTGATGGTATGTTTGAGATATATTTCTCTGTCGATCTTGATCATGTTTCTATGTCCTTTTAATGGAAACCAAAGGTGATCCCTGTCGGTACTAAAGTATCCGTTAAATTTCTTAGACCCGTCTCGGCTAAGTAGTAGTCCATAGGCCTCTAGGATCTCTACTATGTTTATGTCAATTACTTGAAAAAAATTGGGGTGTGTAGCAACTCTGATCATGACAAATTTAAGTTCCCCAATGACCTTTACATGAGTCATATCTAGTTGTATAACATGTTTATCACTTTTGAGTCAGTTTCTTTCATATTGACAATGGAATGACATTTGAAGATGCCCATGAATCGACTAGGAAATTATGTAGGTTTTTGTTAAAAACTTCAAACCTTAAGAGGAAAGGAGGAACAAAAGGATTTCCTCTTTTGTCTAAAGAGCAAGAATTCACACTTGGCTTATTTGTTGAATCTGTGGGAGATAGGACCTCACGTTGATCAATGCTTGTTATAGGGGTATCTATTGATTTTAAGGCTTGCAACATAAAATAATTTTGTTGAGGGATCCTACACATGTCCATGACAGACACATTAGCCTTCATATTCTTCAAGTCTTCTACCACATTGTAGTCTAGTTTAGGAGCTTCCCGTGTGTGTATGTATTTGGGGTTTCTTTGGGGAGAAAATAGCAGTTTGGGGTGATCGGTCACCGGTTTCCCTCTAGATAAATGAGTAGTGGTGGGATTACTTTGGATAGGTTGATTTCTACCTCAAGTATGTATAACTAGAACTTTAGCGGGAGGTCCCTACACTTCAACGGTTTTATTGAAAGGAAACAAGTGGTTGGAATCCCATAACAACATGGATGTCTCTTCCGATGGCTCTTGACTTTCTTGATTGATGGAATTTATTGTCGAGCAACTAGGTTGTTCAGTTAGAGAGAATTCATATAGGAATCGGTTAGCCATCAGATTCATAGCATGCAACCATTGAGGGAAGTCCCTTTCTGAATGGTTTTCTTGGTGATATGTGCAGAAAGAGTCAGATGCTATGTTCCCTAAGTCGACATTTAGGTTAGTTCAGGGAGGTTCAATAGCTTTGAAGGGTGGATTTATTTTAAAAAAGGGTTTATAAGGTCTTTAATTTTGTTTTCCCTCCCCATCACACATTTCATATCTACGATCTCATTGGAGAGATTTTTTATCATCCATTGCAGGTTTTCTAGATCCCCTCCTTCTTTATCAAGACCTTGTTTTGTTTGTTTTCTCAGGGGTCTTGTTAAAAAAATGCCTCTCTTAGGTAGAGGTTGAGTTTACTTTTTTATTAATGATATCTATCCTTCTTGCATCCTTTCATTTGGAATTCAATCGTTTTAGCTTCTTCAAAAATTTCAGCTAAAGTATGTTTGGCAACCCTTTTTACAAACATGGAAACAGAAGTCGGGAGAGCATTGGCATATACTTCAATATGAAACTCCTGAGTAGGTTTATCCTCGGGTTGGAATTTGTTCAAAATGGTGGTAAACCTTTGGTTGAAATATTTAACCTTTTCTTTTGGACTCATAGTGGTGGCGAAAATTTCAGCCATTAAAGCGCCTGTGGTAGTTTCTTCGGAAAAGTTTTCCAAAAAATCCTTTTGAAACTTTGTCCAACTAGTTATAGAACCAACTGGAAGGTTAAAATACCAAGTCGAGGCTGAATATTCAAAGGTGTAAGGAAAAATTCTATACACTATATCTTTGTGTTTCACATTCATCAACCTTATAGCCAATATGAACTTCTTAATATGGTCCTCAGGTAATCCGGAAGTTTCGGGGTCAAATTTAGGAAGTAATTTTTATGGATTTTTGGGTAGGTTATGCATTTGTCCTGGAATCGCCAGAGCATCTCTTTCCAACCATGGTTGGTTATATTTAGGTTAATCTCCCCTTTATCCATTCTTATCGTTATTATCCTCCATGTATTCTCATTCAAAACATGAGCGATCTGAGTTAGACCATTCCTCTTCAGATTCAAAATCGTCGGGTTCAGAGTAATTACCAGTTGGCGTTTCGGGTATCAGATTAAGGGGTTGTTCAATCTCCGCGAGGGAAAAATATATCAAATCTTATAACATGTGAACAAATACCTAGTTAGGGGTGTCAAAAACTATTCTACTTATTTGTTTTCTTCGAGGAAGTAGAGGATCTAAAGGTAATTCTCTAATCTGTTGGGCATACTCTCTAATGATTCTTCTGAACTTATTTAACTCTTCGTGTGGAAGAGTGTAAGGTATTTTAGGGTACATGTGTTCTTTCTCTTCGTTTTGAGGTGATTTACTTGTGTCGGGAGTACTCTATGTATGTGGGTTGTATTGAGAGTGACTAGACATGCATGTGGGATGTTTTGAATCTATAGGCTATGTGGAATATATTATCAGAAATATTATTAGCCATTCATTCGTTCAGGCCCTCCTTCAAACACCAATTATGTTGAGGGGTATGAGGTCTCTTTAAATAAACAGTAGGAACCAAACTCACCTAAGAGGCCCAATTAGACTCATAAGTGTTTGATGAGTGGTAAGGTTCTCTAGATTCATGATCTGGTTGGAATTATCGATGGGCTTTAATTGTGATTGACATATATGTCTTTTATGTTAATCCTTTCCTCAGGCTATGTTGTTCTCTTTTTGGTTATTTTCTAACGTTTATAACAAAATAAAGATAGAGCTTTAAACTAGATGATAGAGGGAAGTTAAATTCTGTGTTGGGGGAAGGTTGGGTGTTAGGATAACCTTTATACCTTAGCATGCAGATGACGAAGATTTAAACTACTTCAAACTAACATTAATACCATTTTGATTAGTAGACATTCAACATTGTATGATATAACAATTACAGAAAAGAAGATATACACGTGACACAAATTTAGTGCAAGAAAAGTAATTTTCAATGCTCTATTATCAATCCCAAGTTAACACAATGGATTTCTATTCATCAACAAAAATGAAATAACTATTGCAACATTATAAGATAACTTTAAATGACAGATACAACAACTCTTACTCAATAGAAAAACAAATATTGAATTTGAAGACAGAGATAACCCCCCTCGGTCCAATCACATTCACACCTTAGATGATAGAAGTGTCTTTGGTTCTAAACAAAACTTCTTAATTAAAATAACTTGCACAAAAATAGTTCTCTTACAAAATTTCAGAAAAAGTCTTTCTCTACAAAAAGATCGACCCTTTGTCCCAGGTCGATGCCCTTATTTATAACAAAAAACAGCTAAACTAAAAATAACTACTAAAGTTGTGCTAAGCTGAGAAAACACCACGTGGCAGATTCTATCTATCTGTTCTCTTTTGCTCATCTAGTGGTTTTATTGAAGTGGGTTGTTCTTCTTGTACTCTGACCACTTGAAGAAGGTATCTTCGCATGCATTTTCATATGGAAACATGTGTTGATCCATCAGAGTAGAGATGACCTCTTTTATCTCTATTGCTCGTTCCTTGTACTTGATTA
Organism: Picea engelmannii; assembly: GCA_009831015.1. Lineage (NCBI taxonomy): Eukaryota > Viridiplantae > Streptophyta > Pinopsida > Pinales > Pinaceae > Picea > Picea engelmannii. Next base: position 293,774 of record ML781209.1, on the reverse strand, counting down.
CTTGACACTTAAGCGTTGTAGGATTGCAAGAGATTTAATCAGGGGTTCCATGAAATTATTCACTTGACACAGGATCATGCTTGAAATATGAGAAATCTTTGCTTCCCATGCTAGGTCTTGCTCTTGATGTTGTTTAACTATGTCATGTAGATCGACGAAATCTTTCAGTGGACCAAACTCTGGTAGGTCAATGCTCCTCACTTCCCGATTGATTTTCTCCCAAATTTTCTCACTCTCCCCATCTTTACTGTATTTTCCGTTGAGGTTCCTGGACCATGCTTACCTAGTGTTCAACTTCCTTCCTTATTCGGGTGATGTTGTTATCCATCAACACACGGATGCCATTCTCTTTTGTATCTAGGCCCTTCTGTACTTCACTGATGTAGTCTATCCATTCTAAGTCTTGATGTGCCTTTCATACCAACGCTGCATGTCTTTACAAGGTTCCAGCCCCATGAGGGTATATTCTTGGAAGTAAGCTATGCAAGTGGTGAAGAGATCTCTTTCACTTGTGAATTGTGCATGCATTTCTCTGAAATCACTCTTTAGGAGTAACACTACATGTGTCGAATTCTGGTAATATTATGCTTGATGTCACAGATGGTACAATTCTTTCTTCATGGTGACTACCTCCCTTTTATCCCTTCTTTCCCTATCTAAAGTAGCATCGGTTATGGCCATACCTGCTCCAATTAGCTCAGTCATCCTAGCATTTTTTGTGTCAAACAATGTTTCTTCTATGGTTATGAGAAGTGTGCTATCGAGTGCGAGCTTCCTCTTCTTGGTTGTTCTTCTCATCACAACTTTCTTTTTCCTATCATAAGAAATTGCCTGTATATCGACGATTTCATCTACTAGTTTAGGAATCTGTTGATCTCCCAAGGACAGAGTACTACCTAGGCTTGCTTCCATATAGAGATGTTCCTTGGAAGGTTCTCTTAGTTCCTTGGCAGGGGAAAATTGTGTATGTTCTCGTGAATTTGCCTCCTGCTGGTGCTCGTCAACTGGTGGAGTCTTGGTCCTAGATGGGGAAGTAGGAAAAGGATCGACGTTAGTTGGGGTTTCGACCGTTGAGATGCCAATTTCTGGCTATTGCATTTCTTATTCTTGTTCACTAGCACCCAAGTCATTCTTGGAGCAGTCATTCTGAGGCTTTGTTCCCATCTGGTCAATAAATTCAGTGTCCAAAGTGCTCCTAGCCTCATGGTCACCTTCTTGGAGATTTGGGATCAAAGCGTCAAAAGTTGGAGCAGATGTTTCCCCTGGTTCTTCTTCTTTTGTGATTGGTACCAGGGTTATGCATGAAACCTCTGAAATTTCCTCATCATCATATATGGTAATTAAGTATATGAGGACAATAGGCACACCCGTCCCACTTAATTCTCTTGTTATCCTCTGCTGAGCTGTAGTAGTCACCGATGATCCTGCCTATGGTGACATAGGGCTGGGGTTTTCTTGATAAATGGTTTCCTCTGGTTGAATTGTCTTTGAGCCATTTATCTATTCTCTGTGATTGCTTGTGTCAGTCGGGGTAATCCTCAATGGTTCTATCAAAGGGTTAAGTGGGGGATATTCTTCTAACCTTTGTATATCTCTTTGGGCTTCTTCCAGTAACAAAATCATCCTCTTTTGTGCCTCTGCTACTTCTACTACTTTCTTTTATTTTCTTACCCTAAGGGCTTCTTGACTTGACTGCTCTATTGTCTCAACATGCTCATCCATAGACATTTCTTTGAATTTGGTCATTTTTGGGTTATCCCTTCTACGGAGCACTTCCTCCCAGTCATGGGCGCCCTTTGTAAAGATTTCATCTTCAAAACTATCATGAGCATACGACCAATAGGAGAATTCTTGTGACGTGTGTTGGGGAACTAAACCTTTTTTATCATGCTTACAAAAGTGGCCCGTGGGGAACTGATACTCAATATAATTTAACCCTTCTTGTTTTTCTTGCACAGTGTCTTTGACCATATAAAATCCTATATGAAATCCATGGGGAATGAAATCTCTCTTCTTATCCTTTACCAAGGAAGCATTATAACCTTGTAAAATAGTCTGGTAACAAACCTCTCCCAATATGAGATGATACGGGACATGAACTGGGAGTAGGTGGGGTGCACCAGTAGCTCCAAACACCCTGATATAGGTGCTTGTCTCTTCGAAGTACTAGTGGCCAAATTTAGATATAATCTTCTTTGTTGTTGTCGAAATCCTAGGGAATTCCTTTCTAAAGATAATGAAGTACATCATGGCTATGAACCCATCACATATTATGGCATACGATCTTTTGTACCTATTTTCCCATAAGATACTAAAATAAACGTGTACAGGCAATTCGACAATATGCTAGCTTAAATTCATACCTGCGAAAACATTCCTTGCGCATATTACGTCCAACAAGTAGGATTCCATGTAGAAGATTGGAAATTCTCCTTCTTTCAATGTCTAGGCCTGTAGGAGATTAATACTGAGCTACTTGGATATATTGGCTCCCCAATTGAAACTACTCCTGGAAATCGCCACAGTATACACCAAGGGAATCCAAGCTTATGAAAATTTTGAGCATTCCTTTTCTCCATATAATCAACAATTCATAGACATTAAATACATGTAGGGCTATTTGAGATTTACTGTGTTATACCAGTCAATGTTTCTGTTTGTGAATATTTTTTTTTCCCTCCACCATGAGCCTAGTAACCTGTTGGTGTCATGATACTCATAAAATTTAACCACAAAATCTGTGTTTAACCTCTCCTCTGGGTCCCTGAGTTTTTAATTCTTTTGTACCTCAACTGGAAGGAAAACACCAACGAATTCAACCTTTGCATTGTTTATCGTGAATTTCACTGTATTAGCGTGGTCAATTATCCATCTTAAAGTCTCAATGATCCAGATTCAGATCTAGGAGCTTGATGGGGCTCAGAAAGGCCTAAAAATCAATGATCTCAGAATGGCTTCAAAACAGATGTGTGTGTAGACTACGTTGATACAAACCCAACACAACTTGAACGAGCTCAAACAGATGTTGTATGCTCCTGATATCACGTTTTGTTTGTTTTCCCAAACAGGCAAAAAGTCAATGCTGACGTCAACATGGTGTCATGCTGATGTAGAATTGTGACACGTGGAATCACAACAACAGGCTGACTGGGTAGATGACAGTGGTCCAATCCCATTTCGACAAGTGGCACATTTCATGGGCAAATGAAAAGGTGCCACGTGGCCCAAACGTGGGCTGCCACATGGCACCGCAACATTCATTGGTTGGTTAAAACTTTTTTAGCTTCATGGGATTCGACCCCATGACCTCTTGGTAGAAGAAATGCCTTGGATAAGGTCGGATTACCATTGCTCCAACCATGGGGCTTGTTATACAAATCCCACCATAATATGTAAAGTGGAAATAGTGTAAAGTCAGAGGCGGAAGGGGCCTGGGGCCTAGCCCCAGCCCACGGTTTTGCACATCCCTTGTAACCAAATCCCGACGCTAACCGTTTTCCAGATCAGCGCAAAGATATGGGGCGCATATTATATGCACCTGGCTGCCATATGACTCGAGGGAGGTGACCATAACATGGCACAAATGATGGGGTGCGGTCCTATGAAACATCACCATATGACCTTTACTTGCGGGCTAAGGGCCAGCGCGCAGCCCTTAGGGGCTGGTGCTTGGACACATCATTGCCATATGACCCTATTTTGGAGCGTGCGCCTATTCCAGGGGGCTTATGCCCATATTTTTGTAATAAAGTGGTTTTTTAACCATAGAATATGATTTTTCAGTGATTTTTAGACCTATTTTTGGAGATTTTTGCCAATATTGGGGGATATTGGGCCCTTTTTGAGGCTAGATCTTGGGGGGAAGTTGGGATATGGTTACCAAATTAAGATCTATATAAACCAGGCCTTCTTGATTCCATGGGAGGGGACTCAAAGCAGGTTTATGCTGAATATTTTCCAAGCCAAAGCCATTTTTATGCAGGGAATTTGTTGAGGAGCGCACCTTTGTGGGCCATTTCCGGGAGCTTCGATCATCTGATTTGAGTGTCGTTTATTCTGTTGGGTTATTGAGATCTGGTAGAACAAGACTAGATCAGTTTTGTAACCTTTTGGAACTAATGCAATGTACTTATTGAGATTTGAACATAAATAAGAAAGCCTCACCCGTTGAGACAAAGGCCCAGAAACATAGGCGAGATTGTTGAACTCCGTTATGACATTGGTGTTATGGTTTGCTGTTGTTTTATGCTTCATTTCAGTTTTGTACATGTTCATATGGCTGTTATGATTCTTCTTTACTTCTTCCTCTTTCATTAAGATTCCTTAATTGGTTAATCAACACATGCATAATAACCCAACCATAGTCATGTAAAATATCTTTTCGGATCAAGTGGTATCAGAGCTAGTTGACGTTTGGATTTGAGTTTTTCATGTTAACCAGGAAAAAGCTACATTGTGGTGAAGACGATCTTGTTGAAGATAATCCATTGATTGGATTGATAAAGAGAACTTCTCAAAGCGAGAGGATGGCATCGGAAGAGGGACTTTCTCAGGATGAGAAAGACTTTCGAAAAAATTTCTTTGTTATGTCGGAGATGATGAAAGTTTTGTACGAGGATTACTTGGAACGAAAAAGACCAAATCTGGGTGAATCTTCAAAGGGAAAAAGTGAAGAAGGAGAGGATCCTTCTCGTATTCATCCTTCACCTCCATCATCACCTCCTTCTTCTTCAAGTTCAAGTTCTAAATCCAATGTAAAGAAACATGTCCATAAACATAAGAATGAAATGCCATTATTAAAACTTGATGTTAAATTCGAATTACCCATATATTATGGTGAAGTTAATGCAAAGAGACTTGACAATTGGGTCAGACAGATGGTGTCCTATTGCAGTGTACAACAAATCAAGGATGAGGCCACACAAATTAAGTTGGAATCTTTGAGATTTGCAAGCACAACACTCATCTGGTGGCAAAGCAAGTTGAAAAATGGAACGCAACAAGTGGGTAATGTATTTCCATCATGGAAAAGTTTTATTTATGTACTTAGAAAGCAATTCTATCCTTTGGGTTATAAATAGAAAATATTAATTGAATGGCAAGCTTTAAAACTAAGAAAAGGACAAATAGTGCAAGAATACACAGATGGCTTTCGAAAAATGGCATTGATGTTAGATATTCCTTTACATACACAAGAAACTCTTATGAAGTATATAGGAGCTTTACCTGCACATATTAGAAACACGGTATTCATGTTTGGACCCACTAACCTTGATGAGGTTTTTGTTCAAGCGACATACATTGAAGCAGGGAAAACATGTGTTGGTGTATCAGGGGAATTGTCTTCAAGGAAAGAGGAAAAAAGGAAGTGGCATGGAAAGAAGTCAAATGCAGTGACGAGAAAGGAAGATAATCCCTCTTGCAAGAATTGCAAGAAAGAGGGGCATGATGAGGACCGTTGTTGGTAGTTGCATCTCGAGAAGAGACCAAAGTGGTTCAAGGAAAAGAAGGGGAGGCAAATAGTTGCAGTGACAACACAACCGACAAACTTGGGATCGGATTCAGGTGATGACTCAAAGGTCTCCTTGGTTGGTATGACAGGTAAAATTGGTGAAGGAATTGATTGTAGAGGTAATTTGTTTCACATCAGGGTCATCATGCGACACACTAAGGTTTATACATTAATCGATAGTGGATCTCAATCTAACCTAGTTTCAGAAGAATTGGTTAAGCAAATGGGGTTAAAAACACATAAGCATCATAATCCCTACACACTTAAATGGATAAGCAACCATCATCAAATGCACAATCAAATTTGCAATTTCATCCAAGTATGTGGACGAGGTAACATGTGATGTAGTGCCATTAAGTGAATGTCGAATGGTCTTAGGTAGTCCATACTTGTTTGATAGTAAAGCAATATTATACAGGGAAAATAATCAATATCAATTAACCAAAGTAGGTCAAGATTATGTGGTTCATGCTCATCATGTAAAGGAAACTAAAACTCTTCAAACAATGGAACAATTAAATAAGGTATCTCAATCAAGCAACAAACCAATAATTGTTTCAAATGAAGTAATCGATCTTAAGAAAGGACAAGAGATGATTGTTGAATAGAAAATCAATCACAGTTTGCTTCAAGATAAGCTCATGTCGTGCAAATATTACAAACATATCAGTTCATTTACAGTCATAGTTTTGATGCTATCATTGGTAATGTTGTCTACATGGATGATTTTGGCTTCAGTAAGATGTGACAGGGTTCAAATGGCTAGCAATATGCTATCAGTTGTCATGATTGTGTTACAATTGATCTTGATAAGACAGGTGCACATGACAGAGTTCAAAGACAGAGGACAATTCGGGTGGCCTATCCCGAGCTTGTGACACAGACGTAGACCCTCTCAGCCCTCGGGTCGGCAGTCTGCTATAGGATCGCTCTTCTTTCTACTCTTGATTCGGATTGACTCTTCGATTCCTCTTCGGGAAATCCAACACACACAAAATGATGCTTCTCCACAGGTCCTTATGAATTGAGCTCACGCGATCGAGCACGAAGCCTCAATTCTAGCCTTCTTTTGACCAAACGGTGTGGTCGTGTTTCTCGCGATTTTCGGAACCTCGGAGTTCGTGACTTCGCAACTTCTCCTCCCAAATCTTTAACTCTTCACCTTTCGAGACCCGAACTTCCGATGTGCCTAAGCACTTGTCACAACTTGCCACTCGCGAGTTCGTGAGTTGAAACTCCCAAATCTCGCGATACCCAAAATGTCGATATGGATACGCTCCTTCTCTTGTCAGTGCTCTTCACGCGTGACCACCGGCTAGGCCTGTCTCTAGCACTTTTCGCTTCTCGCCACTTCGTGAGTCTCGATATCGAACTCTCGGCTCTTGTCTCGCGAATCCCCGAGACACGAGAGGTCAACGGGGTATTGAATTCTTTCAACAGACGACACGTGTCCACTCGTTTCTTCCACGGGCCCACCTCACGATTTTTTCACGTGTCCCTCGTGCTATCTTCGCATTTCGCGATTTCTCTCCTCAAGCGATGCCTCCTTGGTATCCCCGACACCCGAAGTGCCGAGATCCCGAACTCGTCAGCAACCTTATCGCAACTCGCGACTTTGGGACTTTTGGGACAGAAGTCTCAACCTTCTATCCTCCGAAATGTCGAAACGCCGAAATGCTTAGACTCCGACACATGTCCAAATACTGGGCCCCACTACGACACTTTACACCTTGTCCAGGTTTCAAACTTCGCAGTTTCGAGAATACAAACGATGAAGTTTCGGTCTTTCCACCCACGAAACCCCGAAATGGAATTTCGCGAGTAGATCCAACGGTCCTCGTTGGCGTGAATCTACGGCCCTCTCTCTCCTGAGCTTCCGCTTGCAGAAAAACGACCACCGTAACCTCCTTGATCCTCTGCGAGATCTGATGGCTTGTGGGATTTTGCGAATTCTCCACAGAGAATTCCGACCGTCCATTCTCCCTTCAAGAACTTCTGCACTCATAAACAAAGTGTTTTTCCATGAAACTTAACCACCTGCAACATAAACTTGTGACGCCTCCTTTCAACGTCTCAAGGCACCAACCTTCTATGCTTTTCTTCGACAACTGTGAAGACTCTATCCCTCCTAAGCTTTCTCCACTCCGAGTCTTAAAGAAGACTCCTTCACGCACTCCTTGCGGCGAATCCTTCAATTACTTCAAAGAATTGAAGTCCTTCGACTCTGCGCACTCCCTGCAGCAGTAATCCTTCAACAATTTCTCAGGTTCGCAAACTCAAAGACTTTACTCGGCCTGCGCACTCCTTGCACGGCTCTTGTGCTCAACTTGCACTTATGAGGAAATGAGAACAAAATCTATCCTATCTGAGTTTTCAGAGACAAACCTCTGAACCCTTTGTCAACGCACTCCTTGCGGACAATTCAACTACACTCCTTGCAGGAATTCTTGCTTAGATAGAGAAACAATTGAAACTCATTTCCCTTACTCTCTCTCTCTCTCAGATTTCAGACATTTAACAAGAAATCATTCATACACAGCATAAACAGCAAATGCATGACAGAAAGAGTAAAACATTCATGAGCATAACATTCAACAATGCACACACAGAGAATATATGAGAACCATGAGTCTGAATCAAGGCTTTTCGTATTAATCCAGAACTTATGTACATGGAATTCTTCTACACGGCTCTCTGCTTCTTCTCTTCTCCACTCTATGCTCTCATCTTAACAAGAATAATACAACTATACAATGAGGGTGTCTATATCCCGTTTCCCTCTTGAGCTCTAAAACTGTCTAATCTAAGCATTAAATTCTATCTACCTACATTCATTACACATAAAGGCTCCTATATACTATGGACGAGAGTGGATCACTTAAGGTCCTTTTACAATAATACAAGCATGCCTCCACTTAATGACTTCATTAATATTTCAAAACATTTTCAAAAATGTGCTCGGTGATTTTCCAGCTGTCTCTTATCTCCACGCTGGCTCGTTGTTGGCTATGCTTGCACACCCTTATGATTCTCCTGCATCATACTCCCTCGCTTGAAAAATTTCATGGGCTCCTGTCCATGAGCTGGCGCACGGTCTTCCCATGCTTCTGTATTTCGGCTTCGTTCTCCCAGTTGGCATATTCAACTGGATGACCCTTCCACTTGATAAAGTATTCAATGTATTGCTTCCACCTAGTCCTCTTACCAACTCTTTTGTCCAGTATGCGCTCCATCTGCGGATTTTATGCAACTAGCATTTGTTTTGTCCACTAAACCTCTGGTTTTTCATTTCATGCTTCTGCTTCCTCATATTTATAAGGGTACAAATCTGAGACATTGAATATTGAAGAAATTCTGATTCCATCGGGTAATTCAATCTCATATGCATTCGCCCCAAATTTCTTCAATACCTTACATGGTCCGATCTTCTTCATCTTAAGTTTATTATATGTTCCACTCGAGAACCTTTCCTTTCTCAAATGTGCAAGGATCAAATCACCAACTTCGAACTGAAGTTGTTTGTTGTGTTGATCTGCTCTCCGCTTATAGTCTTGGCTCAAACTCTGCAATCATTTCTTCACCTGGTTGTGAAGCTCCTTCATCGCTTCTGTGAAATCTTCTGCACTAGCACTCCTAGTCGCAGTCTGTTCTAAATCCCTCAACTCAGAAATTCCTCTCGGTTGCATGCCATAGACAATATGAAATGGACTCTGTCTGGTGCTCCTATTAATTGAATCATTATAAGAAAATTCCGCTTGTGGTAGAATATTGTCCCACTGACTGTGGTGCTCTATCACCAAACTCCTCAACAAGTCTCCCAAGCTCCTATTCACAGCTTATGTTTGTCCATCCGTCTGGGGATGATAAGTTGAACTAAACGACAAGTTTGTTCCCAGCTTCTTCGATAAGGTTCTCCAGAAGTGTCCTACGAACTTAGTGTCTCGATCCAAAACTATGCTTCTTGGAAAGCCGTGAAGTCGAATGACTTCTTTGAAAAACAGGTTCACAATGTGAGTTGTGTCACTAGTTTTCTGACATGGAATGAAATGTGCCATTTTGGAAAATCTATCCACCACCACAAAGATTGAGTCAAACCCCCTTTGTGTTCTTGGCAACCCCAATATGAAGTCCATGCTGACTGCATCCCACGGCCTCTCAGGTATGGGCAATGGTTGATAAAATCTGCATTCTGCCTCTTTCCTTTTGAATGTTGACAAATTATACATCTGTCCAAAAAAAAATTGATGTCTGCTCGCATTCCTGGAAAAAAATATGGTTCATTCAACTTTGCGAACGTCTTGTCATGACCGAAATGCCCGGCCAATCCTCCACTGTGTTTCTCCTTCAGCAAATTCTTCCTCGTGGAGAATTTTGAAATACAAAGTTGATTACCTTTAAACAGTAATCCTTCCTGGATCATGTATTTTACCCATTGGCTTCTATCTCTGAGAATTGGATTCTCAGCTGCTTCGTACGCCTCTTTAAAATCTGGATCATCTTGATACATCTCCTTGAGATCATCAAAACCTAACGTTTTGACCCTGAACTCCTACAATAGCAAACACTTCCTGCTCAAAGCATCAGCAATTTTGTTAGCAGTACTAGAAATATGTTTAATCACAAAAGTGAAATTTTGCATATATTCAACCCATTTAACATGTCTTTGATTCAACTTCTCCTGTTGAGTCACAAATTGCAATGCATGATTATCACTATATAAGACAAACTCCTTGGGAATTAAGTAATGTCTCCATTTCTTCAATGCATGTATAATAGCATAGAACTCCTTGTCATACATGGAGTATTTTACTTTCGCTTCATTCAACTTCTCGCTGAAGTATGCTATCGGCATGTCTTCTTGACTCAAAACTGACCCTATTGCAAATCCACTTGCATCGCATTTCACTTGAAATGTATGTTGGAAATCGGGCAACACCAGGATTGGTTGTTCCGTGATTTTCCTCTTCAACAGATTAAAACTCTTCTTTGCTTCTTCTGTCCAGTGAAAAGATTTGTGTCTCTTCTTCACTGTGTCCATCATCGGTGCACTAATTCCACTGAAATTCCTGATGAACTTTCGGTAGAAACTATCCAATCCATGAAAACTTCTCACCTCAAAGATATTCTTTGGTGACGGCCAATTCTTAATTACCTCCACCTTATCCGGATGCATCCTCAACTTATCTGCAGAAATAACAAACCCCAAATAAATGAGCCCTGTCTTCATGAATGAGGATTTCTTCATGTTTATCCGCAGCTTCTCCTGTTGTAGCCTCTACATCACTGTAGCCAAATGTTTCAGATGCTCTGCCTTTGTTTTACTGAAAATCAGTATGTCATCAAGGTACACAATGAAATTTTTTTCGATGAAATCCTTCAGGACTTCATTCATCAATCTCATGAAAGTACTCGACACATTTGTTAAACCAAACGGCATGACAAGCCACTCATATAAACCTTCATTGGTTTTGAATGTTGTCTTCCATTCGTCACCTTCCCTCATGCGGATTTGGTGATAACCACTTTTCAAATCAATCTTTGAAAAAATTTGGCCCCACTCAAGCAATCCATCAGATCATCCATCCTTGGCAATGGAAATCTATACCTGATGGTTATTTTGTTGATTGCCCTCGAGTCAGTACACATCCTCTAGCCTCTGTCTTTCTTCAGACTGAGTATTGTCGAAACAGCACACGGACTCAAGCTTTCTCTGACCAAACCTTTGTCCAACAAATCCTGGACTTGTCTTTTGACCTCTTCATTCTCCTGTGGCGTCGATCTGTATGCTGCTTTGTTTGGTAAACTAGCTCCAAGTATGAGATCAATGTGATGACTCACACTTCTAATCAGTGGCAACGAACGAGGTAGTTCGTCCACTACTATGTCAGAGAACTCTTCCAGCAGTTCTTGTACCTCTTCTGGTAAATCATCTACCCTTGTGTTGGTTAAAACAATCTTTGGCTTCCTGACCATAATGAATTACAGTTCCTCCTTCTTCTTAACCTCTGTAAGAAGTTCCTTCCCACTCATGAGAAGTACAGTGTTTCTTACCTCCGGTTTTATTTCTTTATCTTTGATCGACAACAGCATGTGATTTCTCCCATTCTTCTCTAGGGTGTATGTGTTCATTCTCCTGTCATGAATCACATTCATGTCATATTGCCACGGTCTACCCAGCAATAGATGACAAAAATCCATAGAAATAACATCAAAGAGTATTTCATCTTTATACCCTCCTATTTTAAACTCAACTAAACATTGTTTAGTGACATTTACCTGATGTCCTTTTTGCAACCACGAAACTATGTATGGGCTTGGATGATCAATCGTCTCCAGCTCCAGTTTTTCTACCATCTCTGTTGAAATGAGATTATTCGTGCTACCACTGTCTACAATAACTTTGCATTTCCAGTCTTTGGTTTTGCACGCAGTCCGAAAAAGTCTGTTTCTTTGGACTGAACTCTCCACCTCCTTTTCTGGTGTTAAAAGAGCTTTTGGCATCATTAGTGATATTCCGCCTTCAACATCCTCTGCCTCAACATTTCACCTTTGTGCTTCGGCAATGTGAGTCTCTCCTTCCTCTTTCTTCTTGTCTGGACATTCATAAGACTTGTGTCCGACCTTTCCACACGTGAAGCATGTTATCACTCCACCTCTTCGTCTTCCTCTACCTCTAATACGAGGAAAAATGTTGTTATCAACATACTCTCCTCTCTTATCAACATATTGCCTTCTCTGTCCAGCATATTGCCCTTTCTGTGAGCTTCCACCTCTCTCAATATGAGTTTTGTTCCATTCTTCCTTAAGCTTCTGATTTCTATCTTGGACGACTGATTTGCCCCTGGCTTGACTTCTGCCTCGGCCTCTTTGGCTTTGCTTTCGAATCTGCTTCTCTTCTTCCTTTAGAGCCATTTGATAAGCATCTTCCACCATTCGGATGGTCATCATGCTCATCTCATCCTGAATTTCATATCTCAGGCCATTCATATACCTGGCAACCTTTTCATCATTACTTTCACGATGACCTGCTCTGATGTTCAGCCTGTAGAACTCTTCAGTGTACTCCTTCACTGTCATCAGCTTTTGTCTCAAGTTTTGCATTCTCTGAAACAAAGTAATTTGGTAATCCCTAGGAATGAATTTTGCCTTCATTTTTGCAATCATCCTATCCCAACTCTTGATTTTTTTCTTACCTTGGCAGCGTCTGTCAGCTTGCAGTTCATCCCACCACAATGTTGCATGTCCTTTAAGTCTCGTGACAACATGTTTGACCTTCTTGTCTTCTTCGACATCTTCATATTCAAAATATGTGTCCAGATCTCTAATCCAGTCTAGAATCTCTTCAACATTCAAGTTTCCCTCATAAACTGGAATGTCCATTTTGGCTCTTGCACTCATTCTTGCAACAACTCTAAGCAAGTGTTCATTTGTTGCATCTTCTGTTGTGACTTCTTGTTCTCCATGTCCAGCTTCATCTTCACTTTCGGACTCACTAACATCTCCAATATCAGCTATGCGCCTTTGTTTTATTTCCACGTCCACGAGTCTGGCGCGAATGTCATGTAGATCTCTTTCCACTTCTGGATTCGGCACCTGCCTACCTCTTTCTCTTGACAACTCCCTACCCTCTGGCGGATCGGTTATTTGTCTGTCCCTTCTCCTCGGTGGCATGATTGAAATTCCTTCTCTCTTTTCTTTCCTAAAATATACAAACAAGAATCAGGCTCTGATACCAGTTGACACAGACGCAGACCCTCTCGGCCCTCGGGTCGGTAGTCCGCTACAGGATCGCTCTACTTTCCGCTCTTGAGTCAGATTGACTCTTCGATTCCTCTTCGGGAAATCCAACACACACAAAATGATGCTTCTCCACAGGTCCTTACGAATTGAGCTCACGCGATCGAGCACGAAGCCTCAATTCCAACCTTCTTTTGACCAAACGGTGTGGTCGTGTTTCTCACGATTTTCGGAACCTCGGAGTTCGCGACTTCACAACTTCTCCTCCCAAATATTCAACTCTTCAACTTCCGAGACCCGAAATTTCAATGTGCCTAAGAACTTGTCACAACTCGCCACTCGCGAGTTCATGAGTTGAAACTCCCAACTCTTGCTTCCAAATCTCGCAATACCTGAAATGCCGATACGGGTACGCTCCTTCTCTTGTCAGCGCTCTCTGCACGTGACCACTAGCTAGGCATGTCTCTATCACTTTTCGCTTCTCGCCGCTTCATGAGTCTCGATATCGAACTCCCGGCTCTTGTCTCGTGAATCCCCGAGACACTAGAGGTCAACGGGGTATTGACTTCTTTCAATAGACGACACACATCCACTCGTTTCTTCCACAGGCCCACCTCGCAATTCTGTCACGTGTCCCTCGTGCTATATTTGCACTTCATGATTTCTCTCCTCAAGCGATGCCTCCTTGGTATCCCCGAAACCTGAAGTGCCGAGATCCCGAACTCGTCAGCAAACTTATCGCAACTCGCGACTTCGGGACTTTTGGAACGGAAGTCTCAACCTTCTATCCTCCGAAACGCGGAAATGCTTGGACTCCGACATGTGTCCAAATACTGGCCCCCACTACGACACTTTCCACCTTGTTGAGGTTTCAAACTTCGCAATTTCGCGAATCCAAATGACGAAGTTTCGGTCTTTCCACCCACGAAACCCCAAAATGGAATTTCGCGAGTAGATCCAACGGTCCTCGTTGGCGTGAATCTATGGCCCTCTCTCTCCTGAGCTTTCGCTTGCAGAAAAATGACCACCATAACCTCCTTGCTCCTCTGCGAGATCTGTCGGCTCGCGGGATTTCGCGAATTCTCCACGGATAATTTCGACCGTCCGTTCTCCCTTCAAGAACTTCTGCACTCATAAACAAAGTGTTTTGCCACGGAACTTAACCACCTGCAACATAAACTTGCGACACCTCCTTTTAATGTCTCAAGGCACCAACCTTCTATTCTTTTCTTTGAAAACTGCGAAGACTCTATCCCTCCTGAGATTTCTCCACTCCGAGTCTTAAAGAAGACTCCCGCATGCACTCCTTGCGGTGAATCCTTCAATTACTTCAAATAATTGAAGTCCTTTGAATCTGCGCACTCCCTGCAGCAGTAGTCCTTCAAAAATTTCTCAGGTTCGCAAACTCTGAGACTTTACTCAGCCTGCGCACTCCTTGCACGGCTCCTGTGCTCAACTTGCACTTTTGAGGAAATGAGAACAAAAGCTATCCTATCTAAGTTTTCAGAGACAGACCTCTGAACCCTTTGTCAACGCACTCCTTGCGGACAATTCAACTACACTCCTTGCAGGAATTCTTGCTCAGATAGAGAAACAATTGAAACTCATTTCCCTTACTCTCTCTCTCTCTCTCAGATTTCAGACATTTAACAAGAAATCATTCATACACAACATAAACAACAAATGCATGAAAAAAAGAGTAAAACATTCATGAGCATAACATTTAACAATGCACACGCAGAGAATATATGAGAACCATGAGTTTGAATCAAGGCTTTTAGTATTAATCCAGAACTTTTGTACATGGAATTCTTCTACACAACTCTCTGCTTCTTCTCTTCTCTTCTCTATGCTCTCATCTTAACAAGAATAATACAACTATACAATGAGGGTGTCTATATCCCGTTTCCCTCTTGCGCTCTAAAACTGTCTAATCTAAGCATTAAATTCTATCTACCTACATTCATTACACATACAGGCTCCTATCTACTATGGATGAGAGTGGATCGGTTAAGGTCCTTTTACAATAATACAAGCATGCCTCCACTTAATGACTTCATTAATATTTCAAAACATTTTCAAAAATGTGCTCGGTGCTTTTCCAGCTGTCTCTTATCTCTGCGCTGGCTCGCTGCTGGCTATGCTTTCACACCCTTACGATGCTCCTGCATCAGATTGTTGACTGGTCAGTAACCTTTTGGGGACCAAAAGGTCCTTTAGTGGGTAGGTGTGATCCAGATTCGGATCCAGGAGCTTGATGGGGCTCAGAAAGGCCTAAAAATCAATGTTCTCAAAATGGCTTCAAAACGGACTTGTGTGTAGGCCTCATTGATATGAACCCAAAGCAACTTGAATGGGCTCAAACAAATGTTGTATTCTCCTGATATCACATTTTGTTTAGTTTCCCAAATAGGCAAAAAGTCAACAGTCAACTGGCAAAACGTCAATACTGACGTCAGCATGGCATCATGATGATGTAGCATTGAGACACGTGGCAGCATAGCAGCAGGATGACTGGGTAGATGGCAGTGGTCCAATCATGTTTCGACAAGTGACACATTTCGTGGGAAATGAAAAAGGTGCCACGTGGCCCAGACGTGGGCTGCCACATGGCACCCCAACATTCGTTGGTCAGTTAAAACTTTTTGAGCTTCATGGGATTCGACCCCATGACCTATTGGTAGGATAAATTCCTTGGGGAAGGTCGGATTACCATCGCACCCAACCATGGGGCTTGTTATACAAATCCCACCATATTATATGCAAAGTGGAAATAGTGTAAAGTTGGAGGCAGAAGGGGGCTAGGGCCTAGCCCCAACCCACAGTTTTGCACATCCCTTGTAACCAAAGCTCAGCGCTAACCATTTTCCAGCTTAGTGCAAAGATATAGGGCGCAGATTCTATGCACCTGCCCGCCATATGACTCGGGGGCGGTGACCATAACATGGCGCAAATGATGGGGCGTGGTCCTATGAAACATCACCATACGACCTTTACTTGCGGGCTAAGGGCTAGTGCGCATCCCTTAGGGGCTGGCGCTTGACTACATCAGTGCCATATGACCCTCTTTTGGAGCACGCGCCTAGTCCAGGGGGGTTATGCCCATATTTTTGTAATAAACTGGTTTTTTAACCATAGCATATGATTTTTCAGTGATTTTTAGGCCTGTTTTTGGAGATTTTGGCCAATATTGGGGGATATCGGGCCCTTTTTGAGGCCATATCTTGGGGGGAAGTTGGGAGATGGTTACCAACTTCAGATCTATATAAACTAGGCTTTCTTGAGGCCATGGGAAGGGATTCGGAGCAGGTTTATGCTGAAGATTTTCCAAGACAAAGCCATTTTTATGCAAGGAAGCTGTTGAGGAGCTCACCTTTGTGAGCCATTTCTGGGAGCTTCGGTCATCTGATTTGAGTGTCGTTTCTTTTGTTGAGTTCTTGAGATTTGGTAGAACAAGACCAGATCATTTTTGTAACCTTTTGGCACTGCTTTGATGTACTTATTTAGCTTTGAACAAAAATAAGAAAGCCTCACCCACTGAGACAAAGGCCCGGAGACGTAGGCGAGATTGTCGAACTCCGTTATCACATTGGTGTTATGGTTTGCTATTGCTTTATGCTTCATTTCAGTTATGTACATGTTCATATGGTTGTTATGATTATTCTTTACTTCTTCCTCTTTCATTAAGCTTCCTTAATTGGTTAATGAACACATGCATAATAACTCAACCATAGTCGTATAAAAGATCTTTTCGGATCACTCGATGCAAGGAATAACTAGGGTCAGACAAGCCACCTTGTGCAGGTATGATCTCCTGATGTTTGGGAACACTTGATCATCCAATATTCTGACGTCTGAGTTGTTGTGGGGTGTGAACTTTGGATAATCCTCCTGACTGATTTTTCTATACAAGTCTCCCTAATGCAGAAGTGCCATTTTAGATCCATTGCTTGTCTTTGTGTCGTTGAACGCTGGAGGTTGGGAAAATTCCTTTTTGGTGGATGTGCAGATAACTAATTACGTCTTTGAGACAAAATCAAGTTCTCTTGCAATGCCCATTGTAGACCCTTCATCGACCTCTGCTTCCTTCTTTTTGGGCATTCTAGTTGAGTGCCTGGTCATTGGATTTCTTGGAGGCATTTTCCTGCAGAAAAAAAAAAAAAAATTACAGTAAGTTACCAGCCAACCATGACAAGTGTTATTGACGCAAACGTAGGTGTATAACTGATAGATACAATGCTTACCTCTTCCTCGCAAGAGATTAACCTGGTTTTACTGGTAATCAAAGTTAGAGAGTGGGATGTAACCTCCTTGATGCTTTCTCTCGCTTCTTTGTTTTCTTTGGGAGGTTAGTGATTTGCGAAAAAAAATACCATGTTTGGGTATAACCTTGTAAATTTAAACAGAAAGAATACTTACCTTGTCGCATCAAGTCTTAAATTCCATAGTGTAAATGCGATATGTGCAATCTATTACAGAATCTACACCATGCTTAGGATTAAATGCAACGCAGGCTGGCGGCGCAGGAGTGGGTTTTCGTAGTTCATCGGCGAATTCAAATTCCAACGGTTGGAAACCACGCGGGATTGTGGTGTAGGTTGCATGGAAATTTTATTTGTCTACCAAAACGCAGAAATTTGTCTTACGTTAGCTAGGGGTGTCCCATCAAATTACCAGGCCTTTTCGTGTTCACAAGAAACTAGTATGATCAACGTCGGAAAAAAAAAAAAAAAAACAAGGCCTTTTGAATGGAACAACAACATGGATCGATGAGGATTGCCAGTGTAGAATGACGGAGGTTCGATGAAAAAACCTGGTGTATGGTGACCTATCAGTCTGCCAATAGTAAATAAGTGAATCAAGGTCAACAATTTTCCTTTACCTTTAGGCAAAAAAAATTATGCCGATTAAAACCACCGTACAATGTTGACGTGGAAATGTTGACATGGAAGTACATATATTACACAGGGGAACCTCAAAAGATGACGCGGGGAAGAGACTAAGTCATACAGACTATTTACACGGAAAAGACACGTGGCTTATTGATTTTGACCTCTTTGTGAGAAACATTTTTCGACATCGATGACTTTCTTTAAACATACATCCTTGGCTACAACATCCTATCCTGTTGATGCCGACGATGTATCGGCGATCGACGATTTGTGTCGGTCAATGTTTTTTTGTTTCAACCCTCAGAGTTCACCGATGTCGAAAATGTATCGACGATCGACGATTTGTTATGGTTGTCTGCATTTGTGATTTATATTTTGGATTTCTCTGATGCCGAAAACATATCAGCTATGTTAAAGAACTGTATTATATACCAGAAATTGTCGATCAATGACCGTTGAAAAAGTTTAAGCTATGTACATTTTTGGCCTTTCATGCCATGTTACTAAAAAATATCAATCCGTCAATAAATTCAAGACAAAAAAGAATAATCAATAACAAGACTCAATAACAACATATAAATTCATCCATCCCACAATACTGACTCTGATTCAAAAAATGATAAGTAGTACCCAAAAAGAAAGAAATTTCAGAAAATATTTTAGGGTGTGTTGAGTGCTCAACACAACAGTCAGGGACAAAGATCACTCTCCTCTTCCTACAAGGATTTAGCAGACTGTTTCTCTCTCCACCAAGCAAGGGGGTTTGCAATGAGTGCTTCCTCAATCACTCATACTCTCTGCAACATCGTTTATCAGCTTGGTTAGAAAATAATTCCCATACCTAGAACAAATTCGTTTTTCAGTTCTCTTTAGAACCAGGGAGCTGCACATGCTCTCCCTCTTCAGAAAAAATGGTCACCATACCCATTCCCCTTGCCTCTCTTTTCTTCCCATGAATTTCCTTCCTTTTCATTCCTTCCTAAGCAAGATTTTGTGGGTCCAATCCCCAATTTTGTGGGTCAGGTCAAGAAGTTTTCAAATGGGTACTCTGACCATTTCCTCATTGACTCTTGAGGAAGACTTCCCAACTACCATCTTGAATGGTAATTAAATTCTCTGGGTCAGAGAACTGTTATGGGTCTGAATAATTTAATTCCAACAAAGTACTGGTCTGCTAGGGGTCATATCAACCATTACTGGTTCCCCTCACCACCTCTCTCATACATCATGATCTACCTTGGAAAACCCCTTCAACAATTATGCAACACTTTCCATTTTATTTAGTAACAAAAATATATACATTACCTTTTATAACAAAAAGGTTCATCAATTCCAACATCCACACATATTCAGTCTGCCCATAGTCTTTTAACAGGTTATAGTTATATTCATAAGTTGGGGGAAACATGGGTATTACAGTCAAATAGGAAGGGTGGATTTCCAATAAGTATGCATGAATTCCTTGTGTAAAAATCCATGATAAGGGTTCTTTCCTAGAAATAACCACCTTCGAATAATAATATTACTTGGTAGGGAGAATTTCCAAGAAAATGAGTGGTTTTCCATGTGTAAAGCTTCATTTATGAGGGTTCTCTTCTAGAAATGTATGCCAATCCCAAGTGTAATGCTTGAGTGATGTTTCTAGAAGCCCTTTTCCCATAAAAACTCTAAAATAATCCTTTAGCAAGTGTTCCCTTGGTACGTGTTCCATGTGGACCACTTTGACTGAAATAAACACAAATTTGTGCTTTGTGTTCACATTTAAACCTTCACCATCCATGAAGTCACCCTAGAAGAGAAAGAATGAGTCCCTCTTGAAGAATGTTCATATGTGTCCACTTTGACCAATTCAACCTTGAAATTATCACCCTAGAAGGGACACCCTTGACACTTGTACAAATGGGTTTTCATCAAATTCACCTTATCTCATTGGAAATTGTGCAAATGGGTTCCCTTTGACGAAGTCAAGCCATCACTAGTCACTTCACATGTGTGTAAGGTGTGAACAAGGTTATGAAAAAAGTGGATAAGTATTCATAGTGGAGCACATCACCTAGGGATGTGTGCATGATCGAATAAGGTAGATGAGGTGGATGGATGAGGTGGAAGTCTAAAACCCTAGGGTGCATGGATAAGAAGTTCCTAGTCAAACATGAAGACCAAATAAATCCTCAAAACTTGGGTCAAAGGATAAAGATGTATCATGAAAAGGTTACCATGTGTGAATAACGATATTACGAGGCTAGGGAAAATTGGATTTTTTTCATGTATTTTTTCCTCAACATATGTGCTAAAGGGGGAAGAACTAACTTAAGTTGTGTGCCCCATGGACACAAGGTTATGTTTCCTAGTGAATTTATGAATAAAACTTAGGGATTTAGGCCTCAATATAGACTTATAACATTTAATTATTAATAGGCTATTATTTGTAAGGTACCATAAGATAATTTGCAAAACAAAAATACATTTTTTATCACAATAGTTGGCTAAAAGAGAAAAATAGAGTGCACAATGACACAATTGATTCACAATATGATACCTTTATTATTGTGTTAGCCAAGTTCACTTGCCTCTTCAAGGGGGAAACCTCCAGCAAAGCAAAGCTCAAGTAAAAAATGATTCTCAAGATGAAATTTTGCCATGCTTTCTACTCCTATTTATACCATTTCTATATTCTAGAGAAGATTCTAGAGGAAGATTTTTTGAGAAGCGGAACCTTCTAGTAAGTATTTTTACATTATACGTGTTCACATTATTGCATAGGCCTTATTACTAATGTCAACCATTGTTACATAGAAAAACATATTATTCTATCTACTTGAGGGGTTAGGGATGTTAGGACCCTAACATGCCCCCCCCCCCTTGAAAAACAACCTTGTATTCAAGGCTTGAGATGGGGAAATTGTTGCAAAATGGCAATTAGCTCCCATGTGGCATCCTTCGGTTGTGTATCCTTCCAATGAGCTAAGATTGTGTACTGAAAAAGACGACACTCACGGTGGTCCAAAACTACTTGGGGATGCAACCAAATGGAGCTTTCTTCATCCAATTTAGGGAGACTATTATGAGTTTTACACTTAGTTTCAATCGCTTTCCTTAAGCAGGAAATATGAAAAACAAGATGGAGCTTGGAGTGTCTGGGTAGAGCTAACTTGTAGGCCATAGGCCCTATTATCACATGTTTTATACTTGTGCAAATCCCTCCATAAGATCCCAAATCTTGCGTAACTATGGAAGAATCTACCATTGTCACCTAAGTAGATACTTCCCTCGTTTAAGTGATGGAGAGAGGTCCACCACAAGGGAGGCTTCCCTGGTGACCTCAAGGGATCAAATACCAAGATTGTCCAAGCCTAAAACCCCCTATCTTGGTCATCTGTTAGTTGAGTCTATCTCTAGGAGAGGAAAAGAGAGATAACAAGGTAATTGTTGTACCTATACGAGATGTTAAACAATTTTAACCATAAAGTAGACAATTACCAAGCTATAAAGTGCAATAATGATCTCTTAGACACTAGATGATAAAAAAATATAATGGTTGTTGCAAACTAGAATAGTAAACTAATTATATAACAACAATTACTATATTGCAACAACAACAGACAAAAGTACTTAGAAATATAACAATTCACCATGAAAATCAATCCTTCAAAAAATATAACATTATCCAATTGCTAGAAGAGTTTTCTGAGTGGTTTAATCCACTTGTAAATAAGTGTATATAGAAAATTAAAACAATTTTCAATGGATGTAGAAATTTTTTATAACAACAATAATAAATAGTAATAATTTTCTAGATTTTTTTTTTTTTAACAAAATCGGTTATGAGACTTTATTTAATAGCGGCAGAGGGGGCTGCCAACCCTTACATATTCAAAATCAGAGCTGCTGCTCTGTTTACATACTCCTGACTAGAGGCCTATTCAAACTTAACCCAACAACAACCTGCCGAGAACTCAACTACTTAAAACTGAAAATACAAACAAGACTGCTGGAGATCCTCATAACGCCTGAAGCGGCCGGACTAGTTCTCCACCGAGTTCTTCACTGCCCAACCTTGGAAGAAGCCTCTGCGGTTGCTTCTGAAATCTTRCCTAGAGCCTTAGTGAGCTCTTCCACTTGAAGTTCCAGCTTACTGAGTCTCTTTCCCAGGTCTCCCATCAGATTAGCCTCATCCTTCAGCCCGGTATGGATTTCATCTGAGAGGCATCTTTAATGTCCTGCATTTCTATGTTGAGCATCTCCCATTTTCGCTGGGTCGTGGACGCCTTAATACTCTCCAACTCCACCCTGATCAATTTGATTCGCTCCTTCGGGGTAAGACTTGGTTTGGACGTGGATTCCATTCTTTTCCAGCGCTCTGAGGACGATCCAGCACGGGAAGGGCATGAAATCGTTTGGGGATGAGAGAATGCAGCAGAGGCTTCCCTTTTAATTGTAAAGCAGTGCCTCCTCCTCGAGAATCCCCACGAACCGAATCGGATGCCAAATCTCTGCTCAGGAGAACATCCGTCTGTCGTAGCTATGATGGGTCTGGAGTCTGTCCGGCCTTTCAGATTGTTCACGTGGAGCTTGAGAGCACAAGATCCAATATGACTATGGGATGATTTGAAGGGACGCGTCCTCATTCACCTTTAGGAGACCTTTGCTCAGAAGTGAACCTCTGTTTTCTTCCTTGTCAGCTTGCCCATTCAAGATTCGTAGTACATGGTTCAAATGATATTCTTTGAACTGTAACAGGAGAAGAGAAGATTTCATGTACAGCTGAGCCAGAGTGTTGTCCTTAGGAATATTTTTAGTGTTAATTGCTTCCACTACCTGCTTAGAGTCTCCAAAGATCCTTATTTCCTGGATACCCAAATTTATCACCTGGTTGAGACCTTGCCAAAGCGCAAGAAATTCCGCTTGGTTGTTAGAGGCGTGGCCTAAACCCCAAGCATACGCTTTTTGAATTTTGCCGGACGGGTCCATAATTACTCCCCCTCCTCCTGCCTGGCCCGGGTTTCCTTTGGAGGCCCCGTCAAAGAAGAGACACCATTCTTTGAGCGACGATATCCACTTTAGAAATTCCTGCTCCTCCATCCTTATCTCCCATTTTCGTTTTTGCAGAGGTTTGATTTGATTAATGCTAGGATGATCTTGGCTGAATTCCTTAAGCCACCTGCTTTCCTCCTCCGAGAGGGGGACCGAGTTCCTAATATTGGCCTTGCCTTTTAAGGCTTCTACCATCATCGTCCTGGATTTAATTGCCACCTGGGAGGCCAGCCTTCCTACGTCATTAAAAATTTTGTTGTTCCTTTCCAACCAGATCTTCCAGCAAGTAAATTTGGGTATCCACATCCATACTATTTTGAGAAGATGCTTTTTGCTCAGGTCAAACGGGGATAAAGACTGCCAGCTGCTTATTAATTCTGATGCCGAGGAGGGGAGAATTGGGCAGGCTGCTCCTGTTAGAAGGCCCCAAACTTCTTTTGAGAACTTCATTATTTCTGCAAAGCGGACAGCGGGAGGGACCTTCCCAGCCCCTCTTCTTAAGATTATCGTAAGTTAGAATGTTGTTGTGAGTCAAGGTCCACGCGAAGTGGTCAACTTTGGGAATTGAAGGGAAATTCCAGAGTGCTTTCCACGACCCTGGGTTTGGGGGGGCCCAAGGAATGTTTAGGGCAGCCTTATAGCCTGCTGAAGCTGTGTAATTCCCTGAAGGGGAGCCCCAGCCTCGTTTGTCTTTGGTCCGGGCACTGATCGACGCCTTCCCATGGAGGAACTCTAGGAGAATCGAAGCTTCTTCATGGAGCTCCTCCGGGTAGCTCCCCAAGTTCCCACCTTGCCAAGAAAGATGGTCATCACTTTTCCAAAGGGAGATATCCCAAAGAGTTTTGCGATTGTTGGCTGAGAGCCAATCACCAATATTCTTTATTTCTCGAGATCCTATGAGGGGAAGATCGCCCAAGATGGAGTCCTCCCTGATCTGGATTTTTGCTCCGTTCCCCGGGATCCAAGTGAGCTTTGGCTGAAAGAAAGACAGGGCTCAAAGGCACAGGTAGAAGATTGGGGAACCTTTCGTTACTTTGGGGGGTCTCTCTAGACAACGGTCTCTATCTCCTCGAAAATATTTCTTTCTGAGGATTTTCTTGCTCCAGGTTCTTTTTCCAGAGATCATTCGCCAAAGCAATATGCCTCCCATAGCAATGTTATGAACAGCCACATTTCTTATATTCAGTCCCCCTTCCAAAATTGGTTTCTTGACTTTGTCCCAATTAACTAGATGGAGTTTTCTCGCACAGTTCTTACCCCCTTCCCAAAGGAATCTGCGCAGCAGAACATCGATTTTGTTTGAGATTGTTTTAGGGGCGAGCAGCACCGAGCACTAATAGATAGGAAGGCTGGAAATGACAGAATTCATCAGCACCACTTTGCCTGCTCTGGTAAGCCAATTAGCTCCCCACGCTTGTATCTTGAGTTTAATCTTTTCCACCAAGGGCAGCCAGTGCACCACCATAGCCCGACCTTTGAAAATTGGGATCCCGAGATAAGTGAAATTATCCCAAACTGAAATTCCTTCCATGTCAAGGATGCGTCCTAATTGCTGCAGATCCCGAGGGGTGCAATTCCATCCGTAAATTTTGCTCTTATGATAATTAATTTCACTGCCAGAGTAGGCTTTGTAGAGGTCGAGTTCATTCTTGAAGTTCTGAGTTGTCTTGATGCTGGCAGCACCCAATAAGAGGGTATCATCTGCAAACTGAGCATGACTGGCCTCGTTGGTTGAAGGGATAATTCTGATTCCAGGAAGGGTTATGTTTTGTAGGTAGCTTTGCAGCTGGAAGCTTAGCACCGAGGCTTGTAAAACATAGAGCATAGGGGAGAGCGGGCAGCCTTGTCTGAGCCCCCGAGAGGCCTGGAAAAAATTAGCAGGGCGGCCATTAATCAAGGGGGCGATCCACGGAGCTGCAATGCAAGCCTTAATCCACCCCAAAAACTTCTGGGTGAACCCAAATTTCCTCATTACTGCAAACAAGAAGTCATGTCTGACCTTGTCAAAGGCGTTGGCTAGATCCAATTTGACTACCATTCCTTTCTCATTTTTTTTACAGCTAGTGTGAATGGCTTCCTGAACTAAAATTATATTATCAAGAATTTGTCTCCCTCTGACAAACCCTCCCTGATTTTCCGGAATCAACTTTGGCAAAATTTTCTTGAGCCTGTTTGCTATTATCTTGGTGATGATTTTGTACCTTGTGTTGCAGAGTGAAATCGGTTTGAATCTATTAAAATTTTTTGCCCCCTTCTCTTTTCGGATGAGAGCTAAGAATGAAGAATTTGTGTTGCCGCCCAATTTGTTGCAGTTCTGAGATTTCATGACCATCTTGCATAGGTCTTTTTTGATGATATCCCAGCAATGAATATAAAAACGTCCTGTAAAACCGTATGGCCCAGGAGCCTTGTCTGGGTTCATGTTGAAGACAACTTTTTTGATTTCCTTATCACTGATCGACCTGCTCAGCGACCCATTATCTTCTTCTGTAACCAGCTCTGGAACTTCTGAAAGCGGATAAGAGCACGAGTCCAGATCCTCCATTGTCGAGGCTGAATACAGATTTTTGAAGTAGTAGTGAGCGGCCTCCTTGATACTATGGGCGTCCCTGTAGACTTGGTTCTGCCAATGGATCTCGTCGATGGAATTATAATTTATCCTTGCTTGCGTGTGCTTGTGAAAGAAGGTTGTATTCTTGTCGCCTTCCTGGAGCCATAACTCCCTTGACTTCAATCTCCAATATATCTCTTCTTCTCTGCAGCTTTTATGAAACTTACTTTGGATTTCGGATTCCTGGTTAAGGAGAGCCTGGGTGACATGAGTTTCTTCCATAATTAGCTGGTGGTTTTCCAGGGTTTTCTGAACATGTTTCCTTTCCTCCAGGGGAGAGTCCAGCTTTTTGGACCAAGATTTGAGCTTGAATTTAAGACGTCTGAGTTTCTCCTCCCACACATAGAAGGGAGAGCCAGTAATAGAGACATTCCAAGAATTTTGAACCAGGTTGAGGAAGTCGCCTTGTTCTTTCCATAACGGGGAAAACTTGAACGGAATGGGTCCTAGAGCAGAGCTAGGGTGAAGAGAAAGAGATATGGGTTTATGGTCAGAAGTGTAGTGTGGGAGGACCTTAGAGGAGGCCCTCAGACCGATGGTAAGGAAGGAGGACTGGATAAGGAACCGGTCTAGCCTGGCTGCTATATGACCAGGGCCTAATCTTTTATTTGACCAAGTAAATTTGCCATTGGTTGGAGGAATATCCTTCAGCTCCCATTCCGACATAAGATCTTCCACCCATTCTCTAGCGGGGTCCCGGACGATGGAACCCCCCTTCTTCTCAGCTAGCGAAAGGGTGACGTTTAGGTCCCCTGCCACTACTAAATTCTCGAGATTGTGCATATTAAGAAACGAGTGTAAAGAATCCCAACAATCTTTCTTCTCATTGACTAAGACAGGGACATACATATTAAAGAGGCTTACCTGGTGGTCAGAGTTTTTATGATGCAGCTTGGTGAAGAGCCAGTGAGTGGTGCCGACTTCTTCAACTAGCTCCAGCTTTGAAGAATCCCATAAGGTTGCCAATCCCCTCGAGGCTCCTCTAGCGCTTATTGCCCTACCCGGGCCCTTTTTCCAGAATGAATGACTTATACTGAGGAGGTCTTCCTCCTCCAATTTCGTCTCCTGGATAAGGAGAACTTCGGGTCTTTCAAGCCTTACTAGATCCCTCAAGGCTTCTTCTTTCAGTTTTCTCCCTAGTCCTCTGCAATTCCAGGAGACGTATTGCATTATTTACTTGATGGTAGAGGGGGCCCACCTTTCGGTGTTTTCCCCAGCTTTGCCCCTGATCTGGTGATCACTATCTCATGGAGTGTGTACTGAGTACCTTGAGCCACTTCCTTAACGGTTTGCTCCTCCCTTCTTTTCTTCTCAGTCTTCCTTCCTCTCTTTGGCTACTCCGGAGTACCTTTTGGACTGCTTGCCTCTCCATCTTCCTCATCCGGGTTTTCCGTATCGGTATTCGAGTTCAGGCTAATATATTCTTTGCCCGGGCTAGATCTCTTGGCGGGCGAGGTTGGTTCCGATGGGACCATAGGTGGGTCTTCATCTCTGTCTGTTTCACCTACAGGGACTGGGTGCTTTTGAGGTCCTTCTTGAGCTCTTTGAGAGGGTTGCCCATCCTTTGGGGGTTCCTAATTCCTTTTGTCCTTTCCTCTGGAATTATATGAATTTTTCCCTCTCTTAAATTTTTGCCAACCTTCTGCATCCTCATTACCAGGGGTTTGCATTTTGGGGAAGTTTCTTTGAAAGTGGCCATGCTCCTGACAATTCCTGCATTTGAAGGGCAGGTGCTCATAATCAAGTTTCTGGTAATGGGTCCACGTTCCAACCGAAATCTTTACTGATTCAGGAAGCCCTGCCTCCAGATCAACTTCCACRCAGATTTTGGCGCAGTTATATTGCCCTCTRTTGTCATCTCTGTCAATGTACCTGCCAACTCCGTTCCCAATCCTTTGCAGTGATTCAGAGTCCCAACAGTGCATCGGGAGGTTAGGTAATCTGACCCATACCGGCACTTCTTTAGGCGTGTCCACCAGGGGGTCAAAGTCCGKAGTCCATTTGTTCAAATATAATCCCTGCGTCCCCATAAAATAGGGACCATTCCTGAAAATTAGATCTCGATCCTCTTCTGAGATAAATTCGAACACAAAAAACCCACGACCCACCGGGTAGCAAGTAACCCCATGTGCTAGGTTTGGCTTCCAATTCCGCTGGATCCAATCGTCAGTGGTTTTGGAGGACGACCACAGGCCCATAAACTGACCCACGAGCCCTCGTTGGGCCAGAGCCAAGGCGATCTTCATTGGATTCTCTTCGGGTAAGACGATTTCCGGGATCTCCTCCAGTTTTTTAATAAATTTTGGGATCAAAGGAGCGGTCGTTTTCTTCCCTCTGCTGTTGACCAGTCTGTGAAAGGCCTCTTCGACCGGGATTGGAGGAGGGGGGGGCGCTGCCCCACCCCCTGGCGCCGCCATGAAACCGCACTGCTCACGCACCAGTCCCAAACCCTAGAACTCTCGCGCAGCTCAGAATCCGACCCAGATGGTAGGAAGTCTCCTGCAGACTAAGAGAGAGAAATTGTGAATAGTAATAATTTTCTAGAGTTAGGGTTAGAAAGGTTAGTAAATTGTTTGGGAGAGAGAGAGAGAGAATATTAATTTTAAATGCTACTTCAACCACAATAACAACTCTAGACTAGTGTTGTTGTCCTCTAGGGCTCATAGAGTCACAAATGCATTACCTTGAAGATTGAGCTAGATGAACTAAGAAGGATTAGGTCTAAATCCTAAGGTGTAAACATTCTTGGGCCTAATTAGGTTCTATACTTTGAAAGAAAATGTTCCTAGGGTGAAAACACTCTTGGGTTGTAGGTGTCATTTTCCCCTTCTTCTTATTCCACTTAGGTCAAGGATCAAAGACTAGGGTTAAAACCATAAAGTGCAAGCACTTTTGGGCCTTAGGATTTTAATCCTAGAAAATAATGCTTCACAAACTTGGACAATAAAGACTTCATGAAGGAGAGAAGCACTTATGTCTCCTTCCTAGGGTTTCAACAAGACAAAAAAACTTGCAACAACATAGAAATTAAAACCTTTAACATTAGCAAGAGACAAAATTTGCAACAAATCAATTACTTCTTCCAAGTATCTAGTCCATTCAAACGCTAGTTGCATAAAAGAACCATCCAAGAGAGAAAACAATCCACAAGCATCCTTCTCCAAGAGTACCACATGAGTAAAAAGATCCAAAGAAAGAGAAATAGTGAAAATTTTGAGAGTGTTACCCCACACAAGTGCAAGGAATGTGATGATGAAAATGATCCAAGCACTAGCCTCATTTATATGAGGTGAACCCTAGCACATTTGTTCACATAATAAAGTAAAACGTCAATGATCCATAATATAAGTGAGGTTGACCCCTCAAA
Source organism: Picea engelmannii (assembly GCA_009831015.1). Lineage (NCBI taxonomy): Eukaryota > Viridiplantae > Streptophyta > Pinopsida > Pinales > Pinaceae > Picea > Picea engelmannii. The sequence goes on along the minus strand of ML781209.1, from coordinate 264,621 downwards.
TGACCTCTACAAATGATAAAACATGAAAATAAGCCATTATAAGGCCACATGTGTGGTGACGTCAATCCTACCAAGGGTAAAGGAGGGCCTCCCAAGGCCACGTGTCATCATATCAAGGTGTAATTATGGAAAAAGGTGCATCTCCTCATCCATAGTCATGCTACATCATCAATGGTATCCCAAGTGATCATCAATCCCTGTCATCATAAAACCCTAGAAGGTGATGTCATCATCAAATGAAGGTCAATGTCAAGGGTGTAGGGAACTGTATCTAGGGTGGATAAGGCTCTATCTCATCTCTACATGGTATCGAATTGTCCATTGGTGCAATTTCCTCAATCCAATGAGTAATAATCCGTGGGGTACATTTCCCGACATGTGGACTTTCATCCTATCTGTGTACCATCATCAAAAAATCTGTCAAAACCAATCCCATTTGTCCATCATCCAAGGCCCCGAAGATGGGAGAGCCCATGTCTGAAGGTGCAAAGTCTCTAGGTGACTCATTGATTTGCATCACAAGTTCCAAAATCCTGCAATAAGGGCACAACATCCTGGGTGAAAGTCCGTGACGTCCTTCAAGGAACTATGTCAGGGCCATCCAAATCAAAATAGAATATAAAATCAGGTAAACCAAGGTTCATAAGAGATATTAGTCCTTAAGTCATGCAAATTAAGTTGTTACTTAAGATATAAACCATATGAATAATTCACCTCAATATCCCCTTAAAGTATCACATCGCCTCAGGAATTTATGTGTGTTGGCAAGTTTGAATATGGGAGGGCCTTCACCTAACCCTATTAGGTGTGCCAACCAAGACATTTAAATAAAATACCCAGGTAGAGGGATAGGTCTTGAGGGAAACTATAAAAGAAAATAAACCCTTCAAGATTAAGTGTGATAGTGGTATGTATTAGGATTACTTTATGGCTTATGGTGTCATTAAACCCATTTCTATGAGTGCCTTTGTAGACGAAGTGCTTTCTTCTTGAGGTACCCTTTCCTCGATACTTTTTGCATTTTAAACCCCTTAATTTCCTTTTGATACCAATAAGGGGTACTTTTTGGTCCCAAATAATGGTTTCGGCGGGACAAAACTCCCATGGAGTTATACTCTAGTCTGAAGAATGTTGTAGTGACAAAATGCTCAAATTTTTAATAGTTAAAATTGTGTAGGAATTTTGCATCATGGATGTAGTAAATAGGTGGGCACACACTATATGTGTAAAATTTCCACTCTGTTTCTATTTTTTTTTGTGCCAACAACAAGGGTTATGGTTTTGAGGGTTCCTACGAACAAGGGTTTTCCCTGTGTGTAACGTCCCCCAACTTAACTAGGGAACATTAATATAGTGCAACTCACCCAGAAGTTCATTCTTTAGGCTTTGTTATCCCCAATTTTTAGGGATGAATAAGGAGATCATGTCTCGAGGCCCTCAGGTTGTAGACATGGAGTACCGAGAGACATATTGACCGCTGAAGTACACTTGCACAGTTGGAGACCCACTTCACCACCACGCTTCTGGATCCATCACCATGACATTCACCACACTAGCATGCTTCTGGAATACGTTGGGTCTTTCTCGATGAGGTACAAGTAAGGTATTGTAGTAAGTATCACTCTAATATTTGAGGCATTTGAATATGTTGTATTGAAGTTGATTTTGATCATAGAACACATGCTTAGACATTATGCTTCTTGGCTTGTATGTTTGTCTTTTCTTGTGTCTCGGGCAGGTACAACTGTCTTCCGCAGGTAATCAAGCACTTGGAAACATTTGAATATCTCCAAGACTTGTTCTTAAGAAACATTCCACTTAGTAGTTTGACCTATAGGGGCATCATCTTCCATAACCTCGCTTTCCATCTCATTTTCCCCTAGGGTCACCCGAGATTCCCCCCTTGTGTAGGATTTCTCCTTCACTAAAGAGAGGGGAGGGTTTATCTACGGTGACAATGGGTAGACTCTCCCATAGTTCTCTCCATATTGTGGATTGGGTCGGGCTTTTCCCAACCTACAATTTGTGCAATATCAATTTGGAACCATTTCCGGGGAGGATTTTTAATCCTCTTTTGAGCCCTAATGACACTTTGGCAAGCTTTGATCCCAAAGCATTTTTTGTAAGATTTCTCGGAGACTCGATTTGAGGGAAGTCCCCTTTTCCATTTTTGATGAGATTTTCATAAAGTTCATTGGGCGACTCCATTGAGGTATTACACTAAGTAATCGAACCATGGTGTCGTGGGACTTACCATGGGCATTCCATAAGGTGTACCCTTCAATTGATGTTCAAAATATCCTTGGATATCCAAATCATTTCTCTACGGAGTGGAGGGAAAGTTGCCCTAAATTTAATGGTGATCCAACTCTAGCAGTCACCCATGTCATAAATTATATGAAGTATGCTTCAAGTTTAAATGTGCTAATGAAAGCTTTTGTATATTCTTTGGAATCGTGCCAAAGGAGGTGGCTTTCACACTCATGTGATCTGAAAAGTATCCCATCTTCTACAAATCTCATTGAATAATTTCTCAGGCATTGTCAGCCGACTACTCAGAATTTGCAAGATACTTTCCAAGAGATCAAAGATGCTCTTTACAGAGAAAGTTTTTTGGTGGATGATGAGACAATAAGTGAGGAATGAAAAAACGAAGAGAGTATCATCCACCCACTACATAAGAAGTGCTCGAAGAACATATCCATGAATAAAGTTGCCAATAAGATCTCAATGATGAAGACCCATATGATAAATCGATGTCCATTATCTCCCTTGATGAAGGTGAAGTTGTCCTACCTCACCTTCCCCTTGTGCATGAAGATGAAGAAATGATCAACATAAGTGACGCAGATGATCTTGTGGAGGAACCTTATGACATGATTGATCAACATATTGATGATTTCATAAATGTTGGGAGACATAGGTGGGGTGTGGGTTGCATCATTTTTTATGGAGATCCTATTTACGACGTTGAAGGTAGCTCTCAAGCAAAAGAGTTTGAGTTTTTGTCTTTAGAGGACTAGTCTTCAAGCATATATTCATATTTTTGGCATCTTAATGGTGATATGGCCATAGGCTTGTTCTGTCCATGTGAAGATGAATTGTCGTAGCATATTCGAGGTGATTTTCACTCATCCCTTGGGAGTTGTGATGCACATCCTTTTGGGGATGCAGACTTGTTCTATGATAATTTTCAGCCACCTTCGTCCTCAATTGTAGATGATCACCAGGATGTGGCCATCCCAGAGAAATCAAAGGATCAATCTATAAAGCGAAATTATTTCCATCTTGGGGATTTTTACAAGGATTCACAGATGAAGAGGAAACATTTTTCTTTCTCTAGACATGAGCATGTCCCTTACCTCATTTCTTCTTCTCAAGCATGGGGTCTTCTTGGGATTTCTCATATCTTCTCAGTCTTCATGAAGCAATGATCATGCTAATGGGGATGAAGATGAGTCATTGTATACATGTGATAGTCTCGTTCAGAGATGGATCGATCAGGCTTGTGGATGTTCTTTCCAACAAGATTTCCTCCCTCCCACCCATCTCTATGAGTTGCCTCCTATGATTTATTATATGTTTCTTCATGTCCATGATTATTATGTGCTTAACTTGTCCTTGATATTTTTTATAAATAAGCACAGGGGAGACACTTGGGTAAGATGTTGAGAAGATGGTTGCACTAGGTATATGATTTTACCTGACATCCAATGAGACTCGGTCTCCATGGGCCACTGGCCCTAGGTAACCAGGTAGGTCATATTGGTTTCCCATGCATTTGCATCTTGTTTTCTCATGGTATTTTAGCTGCATTTCATGTTTTTTTTTCCTACTTACATATTTCTTTCATTATATTACGTGTTTAGTTTAGAAATAAAATAAAAAAAGTGCAAAATTTTATTTTCTAGACTAGCTGTCAATTTTGAAGTTTTTGGATTTTATTATATGAACGAAGGATGAATGAGCCATCCTACACTTAATAGTTTGTTGTCTTAGTGTGTGTAGGCACATGTCTCTCCACAAGATACTAAGGGTCTCAAGCACTCTATCGTGAGCACATGTCCCCAAGTAAGAGTGAGATGTTATCCCCAATTTTTATGGATGAATAAGGAGATCATGTCTCGAGGCCCTCAGGTTGCAGACATGAAGTACCGAGAGATAGATTGACCAATGATGTCCACTTTCATAGTTGGAGATCCACTTCACCACCACGCTTCTTGATCCATCACCATGGCATTCACCACACCAACTTTCTTCCGGAAGTTGTTAGGTCTTTCTCCATGAGGTACAAGTCAGGTATTGTGGTAAGTATCACTCTAATATTTGAGGCATTTGAATATGTTGTATTTAAGCTTCTTTTGATTATAGAATGCCTTATTAAACATTATGTTTTTGACCTTGTTTCACCTTGGTGAGTGTCATCGATTTCCTAGTAAGTGGCCAAATTTTGGGGAAAGGGTGTGACTGGAGGTGTCTTGAGGGGTCATTGTACTATTCCCAACCATACTTACCACTTTCCATCTCGTGTTCCCCCACCACATCACCCTCTTCTAGGTTTTCTGGCCTTATTGACCCAAGAATGGAATATACTTCATTTCATGGGAAGAAGGGGCTCAAGGCCTAGAGGGATTGTAGCTGGAAAAAGTTAAAAGCCAAAATCATAACCTTTCAGATGATCGCCCAAAAAGGTCTTGAGAATGATGAAATGTTTCTCCTAAAAGATCAAAGACCCGCAAAAGCAAATACACACACACATACACAAACATATAATGTCCCACTTGTTGAGGAATCTACACAAGTGTGTTACAAGCTTGATTTTACCCCTATGGCACTCTGTGTACCTCTCCCTTCAAGTGACACTTTGGTACTTCCACCCAAGATTTATTTTACCCATAGGGAGTACCTGGTTGTTATGGACCTTAATTAATTAATGGAAATAAATGTTCTTGGAAAAAGGATGCATTGAAAACGAAGGTGCAACACACCCTCTACAAAGGCACCCATAGATGAGACAATATGAGCCCTTGTATGTCATGAAACCCATAAACATATGAAGTCTAATACCCAATCACCTCATATCCACTACATGACCTTGAAGGGGTTACCTTTGGAAGCATCCTCTACTTGAGGGTTTTGGCTCACCCAATAGGGTTTTTTTGACACCCCTCCCATACCTAAACTTGGTCAATTGCATAGGGTGTTTGAGCACCCGTTTAATTTGATGAGGTAGTTTTGATGCACATGTTTAGGTGGATAATGTATTATATGTGATTTTACTTGCTATGATATGTTTGACTTGATACCCTTGGAGGGTGCATTCATTTTCTTTGCATGACCTTGCTTGGTGGACAATTTCTGAAGAACAAGCTTAGCTTGTGCTTCCTTGGGACATGAAGCCCATAGATTGGATACCATGGACCACACACTAGATGATGATGGTAACCATTGGAGGTTTGAGAAACACCTTAGAGGACCTCTGCTATCCCTTCATCAACCCAGTGGTTTTCCTTTGGAAGCTAGAGCGCTACATCTTGGGACTTGACGTTTTTTGGGGGCTAGGGTTTCTGTGGTGGTGGTGTTGATTTAATTGAAACTTGACACATTTTGATGGGGATAAGCCTTAGCTTGATGGATAAGACCCTAGCGCACAAGGATGAGGCATTTGGAGGCCCAACGTTTCATCTCCAAGCCCAATGACTTCATACATGTGCCAAAATGTCACCCCTCTAGGGGATGACATCATGTTTTAGGGTTTACTTATGTGCAAGTTAAATTTAAATTTTGTAAAGGAGAAAAATAAAGGGAAATGTCTCCCTTATTTTGTGGTTTACCCTTGTTAAGTGAACAAAATTTTTCTTAGAGGTTTGGTATAAGTAAATATTAAACTCATTTCATTTGAGACATAGCTCTCCCATTGCGAGTAGGATACTTGGCTGAAATGTGTGCCCTCTTTGGGAAATTTGGATATCTCTCTCTTTTGAAAATGTCTTTTGGTGAATTATATTGGTATATTGTAGAGCTAAGGTAGTGCACACCTCTTGGATTATTTTTCTCTTGCTTTTGGATGGATATGGTTTGGTAAACTAGGGTTTGATCTTGCATCTTGTGGAATTGGTAAGGAAATTTATGTATTAATTTGTATTTTCTTCTTGTTTCCATGTTATTCTTGTTTGAAACCCTAGGAGGATTATAAGTGAATACACCCTCCACCAATTTTCATCTCATGTGTTGGTTGATAAGTTATTTTTAGCAAGGTTGCTAGGAGGAGTACACGGGTGTACACCCTCCTAGATTTACCTTAGTTTGATTTGTATGCCCTAGGGAGTAAAAAGGATTACACCCCTAGGGATATTGTGGGTATAACTCTCACATCCAAGACTCCATTTACCCAATATATTAAAGGCACTAATCTGAAATTTTCATTGGAGAAAAAAATTGCTTTCATTGGGTAACGTGATTTTACGAGGTTTTCAAGTTGTTTGAAGTAGAATCAATTCTATACTCTACTAGCTTGTTTGAGCCACTAGGGCATCCTCTTTGGCCAAATATATATTATTTTTGTTATAACATTAAAGCTACAAACATTATTTCTACAACAAATTCTTCTTAAACTTTTACTTTTTCTCTCTTTTCAACAGTCAGAATTCGCTAGAAATCTGCCATAATAATCTACTTGTCATTTAGCATCTTTTGGGTGGTCTACTTGTAATTTTTTGTGGTTGGAATTTTCTGTTGTAATGATATTTTGTTACAGCGATAAGGCTGTTATAATATATCTGCAATAACATCTTTTAAAAACCCTATATTTTTGCTAAAGTCTTTCTCTATCTTACTTGAGTTATACTAGTCACTACTAGCTTATATCTTGCATCTGTAACTAGACTTTCATTGACTTATTTAGCATATTTGATTATTATTTACTTATTGATTTGTATCATTGTTTACTTATGCTATATAGGACAAAAAGTTTCACTTTCTTTTCCATTGGATATCTTGGCTTGTATGTTTGTCTTTTCTTGTGTCTTGAGCAGGTAAAACTATATTCCGTAGGTACTCAAGCACTTGGAAACCATTGACTATCTCCAAGACTCATTTTCAAATCACATTCCACTTAGTTTGACCTATAGGGGAATCATCTTCCAAACCTCACTTCCCATCTCATTTCGCCCTGGGGTCACCTGGGATTGCCCCATTGTGTATGATTTATCCTTCACTGAAGTGAGGAGTGGGTTTATCTAAGGTGAAAATGGGTAGACTCTCCCATAGTACTTGCCATCTTGTGGATTGGGTTGGGATTTTCCCAACCTAAAATTTGTGCGATAACATTTTGGCATCGTTTCCAGGGAGGATTTTGAATCCTCTTTTGAGCCCTAACGACACTTGGACAAGATTTGATCCCAAATCCTTTTCTTGTAAGCTTGCCTGGCAACTCCATTTGAGGGAAGTCCCCTTTTCTATTTTTGATGAGTTTTTCATAAAGTTCATTTGGATACTCCATTGAGGTATTACACTAAGTAATGGAATCATGTAATCACGGGACTTACCATGGGAATTCCATAAGGTGTACCCTTCTATTGATGTTCAGAATATCCCTGGATATCTACATCATTTCTCTACGGAGTGGAGGGAAAGTTTCCCTAAATTTAATGGTGATCTAGCTCTGGGAGTCACCCATGTCATAAATTATATGAAATATGCTCCAAGTTTAAATGTGTTGCATGAAGACGTGCTCATGAATTTTTTTTATCTTCTCTGGAATCATGCCAAATCATGTGATTCGAAAAGTATCCCATCTTCTACAAATCTCATTGAATATTTTCTTAGGCATTGTCGACTAGCTACTCAGAATTTGCAAGATAATTTCCAAAGAAGGTTTTCTAGTGGATGACGAGACAATAAGTGAGGAATAGAAATATGAAGAAGAGTATCATCCACCAACTACAGAAGAAGTGCTGGAAGAATAGATCCATGAATAAAGTTGTTAAGAAGATCTCAATGATGAATACCTAGATGAGACATAAGTGTCCATTATCTCACTTGATGAAGGAGAAGTTGTCTTGCCTCACCTTCCCCCTGTGCATGAAGATGAAGAAATGATCAACATAAGTGACATGGATGATCTTATGGAGGACCCTTCTGACGTGGTTGATCAACATATTGATGATTTCATACATGTTGGGAGACATAGATGGGGTGTGGGTTGCATCATTTTTTATGGAGATCCTATTTACGACGTTGAAGGTAGATCTTAAGAAAAATAGTTTGAGTTGTCTTCTTCAGAGGACTAGTCTTCGTGTTTATATTCATATTTTTGGCAATATGATGGTGATATGGCCACAAACTTGTTCCATCCATGTGAGGATGACTTGTCATGACATATTCAGGGTGATTTTTAGTCATCCCTTGGGAGTTGTGATGCACATCCTTTTGGGGATGCATACTTGTTCTATGAAAATTTTCAGCTACCTTTGCCCTCAATTGTAGATGATCACTAAAATGTGGTCATCCCAGAGAAATAAAAGGCTCGATATACAAAGCGAAATTATTTTCATCTTGGATATTTTTACAAGGATTCGCAGATGAAGAGGCAACGCTTTTCTTTCTCTAGACCCGATCATGTCCCTTACCTCATTTCTTCTTCTTAAGGAAATCATGGGGTCTTCTTGGGATTTCTCATATATTCTTTGTCTTCTGGAAGCAATGATCTTGCTAATGGGGATGAATATGATTCGTTGTCTACAAGCGATAGTCTCGTTCAGAGATGGATCAATCATGCGTGTGGATGTTCTTTCCAACATGATTTCCTCCCTCCCACCCATCTCTATGAGTTGCCTCCTATGATTGATTATATGTTTCTTCATGTCCATGATTATTATGTGCTTAACTTGTCCTTGATATTTTTTATAACTAAGCATAGGGGGAGACACTTGGGTAAGATGTTGAGCAGATGGTTGCACTAGGTATACAATTTCACCCGCATCCGATGAGACATGGTCTCCATGGGCCACTGGCCCCAAGTAAGTACGTAGGTCATATTTATTTCCCATGCATTTGCATCTTGTTTTCTCATGGTAGTTTAGCTACATATCATGTTGCATTTTGCTCTAATTGCATATTTTTTTCATCATATTACGTGTTTAGTTTAGAAATTAAAAAAAAAAATGCAAAATTTTCTCTTCTAGATTAGTTGTCAATTTTGAAGTTTTTGGATTTTATTATATGGACGAAGGATGAGTGAGCCATCATACACTTAAAAATTTGTTGTATCAGTGTGTGTGTAGGCACAAGTCTCTCCACAAGATACTGAGGTTCACATGCACTCTACGATGAGAACATGTCCCCAAGTAGGAGCCATGAGTTATCCCCAATTTTTAGGGATGACTAAGGAGATCATGTCTCAAGGACCTCAGGTTGCAGACATGGAGTATCGACAAACAAATTGACCGTTGATGTGCACTTTCATAGTTGGAGACTCACTTAACCACCACGCTCCGGGATCCATCACCATGGCATTCACCACACCATATTTCTTCTGGAAGACGTTGGGTCTTGGTCCATGAGGTACAAGTCAGGTATTGTGGTAAGTATCACTCTAATATTTGAGGCATTTGAATATGTTGTATTGAAGCTGCTTTTGATTGTAGAACACATGCTTAGACATTATGCTTCTGACATTGTTTCACCTTGGTGAGTGTCATCGATTTCCTAGTAAGTGGCCAACTTTTGGGGAAAGGGTGTGACTAGGGGTCTCTTGAGGGGTCATCATACCATTCCTAACCATATTTACCACTTTCAATATTTTTTTTCCCCACCACATCACCCTCTTCTAGGTTTTCTAGCCTTATTGACCCAAGAAGGGAATGTACCATTGGTTGTGTTCCGTCAATGTGTGTTTGCTTCCATTGAGTTTTGTTTCATTTGTGTAAGCCTTAAGAGGGGGTGTTAGATTATAAGGCTTACATATATGTAATAATTTCATTGGGAATTAATTTATTAATAGTATTTGTTGGATGAATGGTTGAAATAATTACACAACCACTTCACCTATAATAAAAATAAGTTAGATCTAACACAAACAATGAACTTTATTAAAGAGAAAAATGCCACTGTATTGTTGAGCTAGAGCTAATATTGAATATCTTCTTCCAATTCCTCGTGTTCTTCATTCTTCATTATGGTTATTATTGTGCCTTTGGTCTTATTCGTATACATGTATAGAAGAATGAAGCAAAGCGAGAGCTTTTTCATCTTTTAATTCTCATTTAGCTAATGAAGCAACATCAATGGGCTTGTTGGGTAGGAGGAGTATCATCATCATAAATATCACACCATAGCATATGACATTTCCAAGATTTGTAACTCTTGGGACCATCCAACTTATCTAAATTAGTGAATAAAATGATTAACTTAGACATGTTTAGTGATGGTAAATTGCTTTGAAAAAAACTGAAATTTGTAAGTAATTAAAGAAGGATTACACCATGAAAGTGAGACACCGACGCCAAAAAAGATCATACACTCCATGCAAGAAGAGCACTTTTTAAGGGCTTGGATTTGACCCACTAAAAGTCTTGTCAAAAAGAGAATTTGAGAGAGTTTTGCACTAGATCAATTCCTAGGTATCGTGATTACAAAAATTAGTAATTTGCAAAGATCACCCTTTTGTCTTCAAGATTAAAATTGAGTTCTTTAATCAAATCAAACCGTTCAAAATTTTGATTTGTTTTAAAGCATTTAAAATAATAATTCTTTTGGGGAATAAATTACTATGCAAATATCGTATATATGCCTTCAACCTTTTACCATATGATATATAAACAAACAATTACATAAATCTCACGAGAGATGTCGATGACCAAGGTGATATGAGATAATGTTGTCACCGTATCAATGTTTTCAGCAAAGGCATGTGATGAGAGGGCAGAACAGGTCCACACGTTCAGGTTTGATCTATAGAGAACGAACGTTGAGATCGTGGGTCTTTTAGAGTGTTGTTGGTGATCGCTTCAGGTCGTGGAGATTGTTCGGTGTGGAGGTTGATGGAACATATCGGAGGGTGTTGTGGGAGAGGGCTATTGGGAGGCTGAATACAAGTGACAGATCGAGGCCTTGTACAAAAATTGCAGATCTAAAGAACCAAATCAACATAGATCTTAATACAAAACCAACGGCTAGTTACTTCAAATTGCGGGATATATAAAGAGATGTGACGCAACTTATACAAAATGAGTCCTCTTTTAAGACTTCAAATTGTCAGATTTATGTTAGGATATTTAGACACTTAGGAGTTAGTTAAGATCTACTTAGTCTAATATGTCGTTAGATAAAAGTGTGTTTCTTTAGTATGCATTAGTATGCATTTGTAGTTAGGAAATTCGACGGTCATGATATGTTCCCGACATAGAGTGATCCAACGGTTCATACTCTCCTCGATCTTAACGTCCATTGATCCGTGGCTTAACACCCGATTGGTCCATGATCTCTATTTAAAGAGCATGGAGGGTCATTTGCCGACGATCGATTGTGAGAAACTCTCTTGTAAAATCTCTATGTAATCTTTTTCTTTGCATTAATACACTGCTCCAAGTGGCCGCGTTGGCTAGGGCCGTGGATGTTTCCCCGTAGGGGTTTTACCACGTGAAAACATCGGTGTGTTGATCTTTGATATGGTTATGTGAGTGGTTACTGAAGGTGTTCKTCCTCTGTTGGAATACCTGTGTTGTCGAACAATTTATAAAGAGATGTGACGCAACTTATACAAAATGAGCCCTCTAATAAAACTATAAAGAAGTGGATCTTATGAGATCTGACCAAAACAACAGTGTTAAAMTTAGATTTCATATAATTACAATTGCAACAACTACTTTTAATTAAATATACAATAAAATTRCAAATTTTCATAATATTTATTAAATATACAATAAAATATTAAAATTTCATAATATTAAAATATTTAGATTACAACTGATCTACTTGTCAAACAAAGTAGAATTGATCAGAAAATAATCTCTATCAAGAATTAAAAAAAAAACAAGAAGATGAAAATAGATCTTATACAATACATTTAATCGCTGAAAATGATTTGTCTAATCAAAATTTTCAAAACACAGTTTGTTGCAATCAAAATAACCTTTTCTTTATTAAAATGACAAAAGAATTACCTGAGTATGGTTGCCCTGGAACATGGAGAGATCTTGGTTGATGTTGTGGAGACCATTCTTGCATTTATAGTTATCGAGAATTTATGGTCGGGGAAATATCTTAAATTATCGAGAAATTTTAAAAAATACAAAAACAATCATTTTTTTTTTCAATTTTTTAAACTTCTAAAGCCACACCAACATCAAATAAGCACATTATCACATAAATATGAAAATAAAACTGCAATATAAAATGTATAAGATGTCAAGTGGTACATCAAGCATTAATATTGAAATATGATGTATGTCCACAATCATAATTCCTTATAGGATAATACAAAATTACATCAAAACAAAAATAATTGTATCTCATGAGATGATCATTGTGAGACATCTAGATACTACAAGCCTACAATGTTAATCATGATGCACTAAGATATCAACAATTCCCTCTACACCTTTTACGGGCAAAGGTCACCGTTGGTGCTTTTCCTCTAGAAGCAATAGGTGGATGTGTTGAGGTTGACCCTAAGGTGGAAGGTGCAACTCCTGGGGATAAGGTGGAAGATGAACTAGGATGTCTTCAGCGTCTTCCCCTAGTTGGTAGACTCAGTGGAGGTTGTGGCACTAGTTGCGGGAAACTCTCAATGTCCTCCTCCTACTCCAAATGTGTCTCTCCTAGAAGTGGAACATCCTCTAATACGTCCTCCTCCAATTCATCTGCATCATGCTCCAATCACTTAGGTGCCTCCATGACAAGACTCTCGGTCTCCACACTCCACAGACTCGTGTTGTCAAGTGCATCCAATGAAATGGCATCCATGTTGGGTACTTTGTTTATATGTCTCACCCACAACCTAAGATTGTAGTAGACATAGACCATGTCATTGAGGTAATGGACATCTAACTTGTATGAGGGCCAATTTGTAATTAGAGGATGATGTCACATGGACATAAATTAAAATTAATGAAATTATAAAAAAATAAAATTTTAATTTGAACATTTCTAACTCGTTGCGCTTCTTGGAGTGTATCTTTTCAAAGACACTCCAATTGTGCTCACACCCTAGAGAGTTGCAAGTTTGACTTGACACCTGAATGGCACGTTTTTGCAACTCTAGGACTTTTTTGTCATAGTTTTCCCAACAAACATTTATAGCAAATAAATGGAAAGGAAAGACAACGAATTATATTTCCATTGAGTAACAAATAGATAGAAAGGAAAGACATTGAAATTTGAAAGTTTGAAACAAATTTTACTTGTAGCTTACCTAATATCCTAGCAATCTTGTCTTAGATAGCCATATCATACCCAAATGTCCAAGCACTCAGCGTATATATCTCAATTTGTTTGAAAATATTCGAGCTCTCAGCGGGAGTCAACACTATCCTCTAAACACATTGGAAAAATCCATCCATAACCTCTGCATCAAACCTAAGTCCACATGCATAAGAGTATGCGGGGTTGAGGTCAAGCCATGTTGCATGAATCAGACAATGGAGAATCTTGTTCCATCGCTCATCAATCATACTCCATATCTCAACTTGTCTAGTGAATTCCTCTTACCCCTTGTCTTCATAGTATTGATAAATATCTTCCTTGGCCATATCCATGGTCTCATACAAGTAGCCCATTGTGGGCTTCTCACCATCAACCAAACGAAGAACCTTTACCAAAGGTTCACTGATAGCACACAACTCCTGTACTCCCATCTAAAAACTCTAATTGTGTCTCACAAGTTGGGCTATGGCTTGTCCATCCACTTTAGTGCTATAGACAAGCATTCCACTCTTATGACAAAAACATCCTCTGCAACTCCAACATAGAATTGTGGAGAAACTGGAGAGAAATGAAGCTAGTCGTGAAATGCGTGCTAGCGAGATGAACCAACTCCTTGTTCTCTGTGAACTGTCTCATGAGTGTAAGAATATATGTATGATTATATATATAAGCTAGTCGTGAAATGTGTGATAGCGGGTCAACCCAACTCCTTGTTCCCTATGAACTATCTCATGAGTGTAAGAACATATGTATGATTATATATATATATATATATATATATATATTGTCACACTCCGAGCTAACTTAATAATTCCCTTGATCCAAGGAATTTTTTCCATGTCCTTTAGCATCAACTCAATGCAATGGGAAACACAAGGAGTCCAATATAAGGTCTGATGCCTCTCCATGAGCAACTTGCCAACAACAACATAATTAGCAGCATCGTCTATAATGACTTGGACAACATATTGTGGACCTATCTCATAGATGAAGCTATCCAACAACTCACATAATAATTGTGCATCTATAACATATGCAGATGCATCAATAGATTTGATAAAAATTGTCCCCCTAAGACAATTAACCTATTGAAAATGGTCTTGCCCTTCCCCTTTGTCCAACCGTCTGACATAACGATGCATCATGTGATGTCCCATGACTCCCTTGGCTCACCCATTCTCTTTGTGAAATTGGTCTTTTCCCCTTAAAGGAGAGGCCCTCTCAAATCATTATAAAAAGGGCCCTTGTATCCCAGACCAACAATAGCAACTTCAAACATGGTGTGGTATAATGGGTTCTTGGCAATGTCGAATGGTATGTCACTCCATAGAAAACATATTGCCACCTGTTGACCACCTCCTTCTCCTTTGTTTTCACTATCAACCGAATAGAAGGCTTCCCCCTAGGCACTAACCTCGACACAAAGAAAAGTGATGATGCTTAGGGGTGAGGCATTATGGAATGTGAGCCTGAAAATTGGATTTCCCCCAACTCTTGAGATGCTTGCAGATCTATTTGCACGCTCAAACCTCATTTCTTCCCTTTGATCTCTCTTATTGTTCATTTCAAAAATGGATTGATTTGCAACGTGGACAAATTCCAAGGTAGATCTAGGGCAAATCCCCACTTCATTCCCTAGGATTTTGGCAAGGTGATCTTTCAAGCGACTGATTCCACCAAACATTTACATACCATATAACCTGCAATTCAACCTCATTCTATTATGGTCATAAGGAAAACCATTCTCCCACATTGGGTCCAATGGCTTTGGCATTTTTAAAATCCAAATCCAAAAAAAACTTCAAGAATGCTACAATTAAAATATCATAGCTACATCATAAGTGTTAAATCCTCCATTAAAAAAAGGAAAAAAGAGGTATATCTAATGGACATTGCAAACCCTATACTAAATCTTGACAAAGAAAGAAAATGAGGGCATAATTGTTTTTGCATACCATGTTGAAGAAGTGTCTTCAGACACAATTTTACTAATAAAGAAAAACAAGTTATAAAAAAAGTGAGGGCTAAAAGCCTACTTCCTCACATGAAAAAGAGCTAGTTTATATAGCCCAACTCTAAACCAAATTCTAGGAGAACAACCAATCATATAATCACATGAGTATGATAGGTGTCCTTTACATATTAATCTAAATGTCCTATTAACAAATAAGCTAGAATAATATAATTCATAAAAACATTGAATCTAGGAAAATTCATCTAAACTTTAGGATTATGAGACTAACACATGGAAAGGATAATGAGAATAAGTTTCAGGGTATTATGATCTAGGGATAAGGGAAAAAGGGGATCCCCTTGGTAAAATGGCAGAAAATCGTTGTCTCAAAAGAGTTGGGTGGATGGGGTTTAAAAAACATTCATCTATTAGCCAAAGCTTGACTGCAAAATGTGTTTTTGGAGGATGATATTTGGTAATAGTCTTTGGTGTAGGTTGTAGGTTGTTGCACAAAAGCACATTGAACCTGCTTCAGTAGAAGATTGGCTTAGAAGTCCTTCAAAGAACTGTCATGATGTTTCAATTATCTGGAAGGCTATAGTTATAGCTTTCCCTTTGATTGGGAGATGGCTTGTATGGAAGGTTGAGAAGGGGACAAGAGTTAGGATAGGAGAAGACCCCCAAGTTGGCTATGGAGAAGTGCACAGGTTCCCTGTCAATTTATTTAATGTTTGTCGAGAGAAGAGATCGTTCTTTCCAAGGTAGGTGGCTTATCCAGAACTCACTATTGTTTGGAAGCAGGAATGGAAGTCTACTAATTTGATTGGTCTTAGAGATGAAGATGAGAGGGTCTGGGAAGCCTATATTGCTAGTTTAGGGTCAAGTCATGTAAAAATAAAGGAAATTGAGGATGAATTGATTTAATCAGCAAACCTTGCATGAGAATAATACACTCACAAGGTGGGATATAGGGTTGTGTGTGATGGGGATGGAATAGGTGAATTTGTTTGGTGGTGGAAACTTTTCTTAAGGTTTAAATGCAACTTAAAATCTTGAGAATAAAGAATAAGGCACTTACCTGGGATGTACTGCAAAAAAGAAGCAAGCATGGTCCCAGTGGATGCACTCTTTGTAAGTTAAATGATGAAATTATTCATCATTTGATTTTGGCATGTGCTTACACTGCACATGATAAAGAAGTGGAAGTAATCATAGGTTTAAAGGATATGTTGAGAGAGAACTCTATTGAGGAAATCCTGAGAAGATGGTGTAGTAATAGTGCAATGAAGAGATACAAAGTTCTTCCCTTGATCGTAGCTTGGGCGATATGAATGCCACATAATGGTAGTCTTTTTGAAGACAGGTTTACTCCTTCGATTCAGTGTGCTTCAAACAGACTCAAAATGAAAATCCACAAAGGTATATTGTTGTGGAAGGGATTGACAACACTGGAGCTTGGACATATTTCAATGGAGCTTGTCAAGGGGACCCACCTGTCTGTGGGGCAGGAGGTGTTCTATATTTGAAGAATTCTCATGTTAAAGTTCAAAGCAGGACTGGGTAGGGAAACTAATAATTCGGAAGAACTTTTGGCCTTAAAGTTAACCCTTCTACTTGCAGTTGA
Organism: Picea engelmannii; assembly: GCA_009831015.1. Classification (NCBI taxonomy): domain Eukaryota; kingdom Viridiplantae; phylum Streptophyta; class Pinopsida; order Pinales; family Pinaceae; genus Picea; species Picea engelmannii. Next base: position 247,618 of record ML781209.1, on the reverse strand, counting down.
AAAGGTGGTACAAAACTCCACATCTTTGGTGATTCTTTAATGGTAGTAAATTCGATGCCAGAAATTAGTTCTTTGGATAATTTTCTTTTGAGGCCCATCTTTGATGAGATTCAAAATTATAAAGTTGCTTTTAATCACATATCTTTTCAATGTGTTCACAGAGAAAGGAATGAAGTTGCAAATGGACCATCAAAGGCTGGTCTTCTGCTGGATCTAGGATTTTGGCATATTCAGGAGGATTGGAGGGTCAATACTATGAATACTTCCATCACTCTGTATTTTAGGGGCTTTTCAGTGATCATGATGTTCAGATATGGTGTGGAGGTTTACTTTTATTTTTGTTTTTTGAAGTAGAGTTTAAAGAAATATGAGACGTAATATTGAAGCTCTTTGTGACACTGTGTCTGTGTACAGTGTTGATACCTGCTTGGGATGTATCTTGACTTTCTCTTCGAGGGACTGGTCTCTTGAGATCTGTACTAGATGAACTGTTTGAGGTCTTTTTGATGCGGGAGACAGTCATACTTGACGTTTTTGGAATGTGATTCCTTCGAAAGAATCACAAAGTGCGTAAAGCATGTACATAGTGTAATTTTGTTTTGATAAATAGAATTATGATTTTTTTTTAGGAAAATAAAATTCATCATGTGAATCCAAACATACAAACAACTAAAATACTTATCTGTATATAAAGACCGAACATGTAGAAAGGTTGTTAAGGAAGAATTCACAGTTCAAGGAAAACAAATAAAAAAGATCAAACAGAAACACATTATTTCCCAGAATCTTTAATTTATTTTAATTGTCATGTTTTTTCAAGTATTTAGTACCACTGCAAAGAATCAAGGAATCTACATAATTTTTTGAAAACTATTTAGTGTAAGTTTATGCAGGAACTTGTGGACCTAGTTTTTAAAACCGGATCGGGTCATTATCAAACCACCAAATCAATCGAGTTGATAGGTGACCGAATCGATCTGGCCTTCAACCCGGCCTAGTGCCCGGTTTGGTATCAAACAAGACGGATTGAATATGGTTTGATATCAAACCTGTCGAACCGACCGGTTTGAATCCGGTTTGATATCAAACCAGACGATATCAAACATGAGGTTCCAACTGGGATGAGCACAGTGAAACTATTATAGCTGATAGTAACATATTTATTTAACACCGTTAGCCAGTTAGCACTATGGAGACCTTGTAGAGCTCATCCTCAATGAGAATGGGCTTATCATTGGGTAAGAACAAAGAAAATGAAATTTCAAGTTTCTGGTAAAACCTCGAAATGAAATTTTAAATGGCTTATGAAATTTCAAATATCCTCAAATGAGTTGGTATGGCAATTGTCTACTTTGAACATGAGGAACAAAAGAATATCCAAGTCCAAGAACATTAATTTGCCATGTTGGCGACCACTAAAACCAAAGTCCATAATTAATCATCATAAAAACATAAAAAGTTTGCAGTAGTAGGAATCATTACAGATGCAGGGGCTAGTCATCTTTATCATTGTTAGATGGCCCTTCCCAGCCTTTGGTTGGTGGTTTGGGCTTGGGATCAGTAAATTCCCAAGCATCATTATTTTGCTGTTGTTCTTCTAGAGGCTTCTCTGCTTCAGAAATTGCAAGGCCCAACATAGGAAAATTGTCATTCAATGGCCAGGGAAGGGGGCTACCTGGGCATTATGGACTATAGAAGCCATTTAGAGCCTCGTTGATTATGTATTTTGTTGCTGATATGTATTGCACTCGGTGCCATTTTGATATATACACCCTTACATGGTAATAGATATATAGATTAGCAAACTTTGCATATTTTGTCTTTAATGGTTTGGAATCATGGTTTGAAAGCTTTAAAATATTTTTTTCATTAAAATATAATTATTTAATGTATTTGTTATTGAACTGAGTCGTCGATCCGGTTCCGGTTCGATGTCCAAGTTGATAGGTGACTGATTCGATGTTCCTTCCAAAGGCACATAACTTCCTCAAGATAACTTCTTCAAGAATGAAAGAGGATCCTCAATTTTGTTTTTCCTACTTGTTGCTTCCACCTTCCCCTAGCCAACATTATCATCTCTTTCCATTTTTTTGTTTGTTTGGATGCACTCATTGATTTACATGGTCCAAGCCCACAAGTCTAACCCAACAAATGGCCCTTAACTTGGTAGTAGGTGCTCTTAAACTGAATATGGAAGAAACCACAAGTCCAAAGAACATTCCCTCCCCCCTTAACTTGGCCCTAGGCCCTTGATGGCCACAATGGATATTTACTCTCTTGAGCCTGCTGTCTTTCTACATCAATGTTTTTTTCAGTATTAGAAGCTGCACTTGCAGCAGATGGAACACTGGCAGAGGGAGATGAAATTGAAGGAGGGGGTGCAACCGCAACAGTGGCATTCCTCCCTTGCCTTTGACTTTTTCCAACTTCCCTTGCTAAATGAGCCATGATTTTTGTGGAATGAGGAAAAAAATTGCTGTAGGAAAAAACAAGAAATCTGGTTAACAAATCCACCTACCAAGCACTTCAAATCCCTTCAAATCTGTATATTACCCTTCAGTTGCACATCAACACACCTTGAAGCTCCAAACTGCAAGAGGAAATGTGAAAAAATGAGGACCAGATCATTTTTTTAGTGACCTGTAGGTCCTTTTTTGCACGACACGTGTCCTGAAACAGAACTCAATTAGGGCATGTGTCCAAACAGGTGCCCAACATGAAGGATACGGACATGGAGGCCCATAAGGCCGTGTCCTGTTACTTAGGTGACGTTTCCAACAAACTGATCCTGTTACTTAGGTGATGTTTCCAACAAACCAAAAACAAATCGCAAGGGGATTGTCTAGCATTTTCAAACAGAAATGGGTCTGCCCTAGATCCATGATAGATCTTGCGAGATTCAAGTCCAAATAGGCAACAGGAATCCTGGATTCTCCCATGTCAAACACGATAACATAGACAACAAGGTTTTTCCTAGCCTTGAACTTCACATTTTAATATCTTTGGAACTACTAATCCAGATTGAAATTATCTAAAATTTTAGCTAAAACACTGTACATTATAAGTCTTCCATAGACAACCAGGTTTTTCCTAGCCTTGAACTTCACATTTTGGTATATTTGGAACTACTAATCCAAATTATTTAAAATTTTATCTGAAAAAATTTCCCTTATTGCTCTTCCAAACCATAAGCACCTAAAAAGGAGACTCACGCAATTCAAGTTACTATTTTTGACAACAAAAATAACAACCCTATAAGATCTACTTTAACATGTCATAACTCTCTTGATATTGCTCATCATATATCAAATTAAAGCTGCAAATATCATAATGTCTAAAATGGCATTAGTCTAACTTCAAATTAGTCTAACTTCAATCTAAGCTCTCATGTCAAAAGTTAACCCCACCTGAAAATAAGCAATATTTTCACCAATGACATCAGGATCACACCAAGCTTTGATGCCACTATTATATCCTGTTTTGCCAAAACAGCACAGCATAATTATGATTTATAACAGAATCTAAAGTTTAAACCCCACTATAACAGAAATGACCATATTCAAAGAGATACTCACAATACACCAAAATTTTGATGAAGCAAGCTGATATTATAATATAGGAGTAGTAATAACCTTACAGAACAGTTTCACCATGCAAATAATTTAATGATATTTAAGAAACAATAAACTCTACGAGTCCTTCCACAAGAGGGACTATTCAAAACAAAATCATGCCCTCTAAATATTCTACCAAGGAGAATATGAGATATGCATTCCGTCTCATGTGTTATCCCATTTTTATACCTTATTGTGTGCGGGATAATTCCAAATTCTTTATTCATCTTGACACTGAATTTATTGAGACCCACACATAAAAAAAGGGCAAAACCATAAGACTATATTCATAAGACATTACAAGTAGAATGTTGGGACCGTAGGGTTACAAAAGATGACTGTCAAAACATGGAAAAGTTAAAGATGGTATTAGATCATTTTGCAAACACATGGAAGGAAAAAACTAATAATTGCATCATAGCATTGCGAGGGCTGCAATTTCAAACCAAGACAACCACATTAGCAATGCACACGTCCACATAGTCAAGGAAATTGCATTGCAGCATTTACGGGCTGCTATTTCAGACCCAGACAACCAGATTAGCAATAATAATTGCATCATGGCATGGGCGAAACCATAAGACTATATTCATAAGACATTACAAGTAGAATGTTGGGACCGTAGGGTCACAAAAGGATGACAGTCAAAACATGGGAAAGATAAAGATGTATTAGATCATTTTGCAAACATACAAACAGCAAAAACTAATAATTGCATCGTGAGGGCTGCAATTTCAAACCAAGACAACCACATTAACAATGCACACATCCACATAATTGAGGAAATTGTATTGTAGCATTTAAGGGTTTCTATTTCAGACCATGACAACCAGATTAGCAATGCATGTCCATATAGTCAAGGGAATTGCATTGTGGCAATGCAACGACCACAATTTCAGAACAAGACAACCAGATTAACAATGCATTTTTCGCAGTTAAACGGATGGAATATGCTTTGGGATAAAGAACATCCCATCATTATGTGATCGTAGGGTTTTTGAAGGTGCCCTCCATAATTTAGCAATAGTTGAGCAATGCTGTACATCATTAAACATTAAAAGGGCCTTTCAACTAATTGAACATCTGATTCTTATCAACCTTCTAACATTTAAAATATTACCACATCAACATATTTCTAGAAGTACAGCTATACAGTGGAATACTTGAAACACAACGTCAAAAAAGCTGCACAACCAACATGAATTCACATGGGTAAGATACTGACCCCAATCAATAACAATTGAGCTACAGTGTCATCATTGTGTGATTACAAAAAATTACAAAATTGTTGAATATGTATTCCAAGGTTAATCAATAGCCTGACAAACTACACTCAAATATCAAGAAAGGTCTCTCAACAAATTTTAGAATCCAGATCTATGAACTCATCAATAATGTACTATCAAGTCTGTTCGGCTGTGGTTCAGCAGTAAACCAGTGGGTGTTTACCTCAACTGCCCCAGGTTCGAATCCTAGTGTTTTTGGTGCTTGCACCTTCTCTAAACTACCAGGAAATCCTCAGAGTGACACGTCCACCCAAAAAATGGGGAGTTTCTGTTAAAAACAAAAATGTACTTTAAAGAAGCAACTACATAAAGGGACTTCTCTAGGCAAAGAAACACACTTCTTATGGTTGTGGACAACACCAAAATCTCAACTAGAAACCCTTGGCTTGTATGGTGCTTGCATTAGCAGTATTTTAAGATACAAAATCATATCCCAAAAGTGGATGTCATTTTAGGCCCTAGGGCAACTACCAAGATCTCCGCTGCATGTATTTAACTTCCAGGCCAGTGATTTAAAAAAAATACTAATAAACCATGCTTCCAAGCAGACGTAGATAGTTGCAAAGCATTATTAAATATCCATAATGCCTCAATGGCAGATCAGAAAAAATGTATTAATTACTTGTACGCATGACTTAGCGAGGGAGGTAGTTGCAAATCTGGCAAGTAAACAGCTATTATCATTTTATTAGAAGACAACCCATTACATGCCAGAGTCTCACGGCAAGGACATACTTTACATGTACGTAGCACTGCCAATGTATTTATGCTATCTAACCAAAATAGTAAATTACAAACTCCAATCTTGCAGTGAGAAAAATGCACTGACGTATGAAGGGATGATAATGTATTTATGCTCTGCCATGTATAACTTGACCAGAATGATGTTGACTACCAAAATTAACGTGGCAGTCAAAGTTCTATGTAAAAGCTCAAATGAAATAGATCCTAGAAATAGACCTATCGTTGGATTCTTAGATTCCATATCCAAAGACCGCTCGGATCTTGTGGAAAATAAGCTCCCTCCAACCCCTCTCAGTGTTCTCGACCACAGTAGCATTGCCAAACCTGCAACCATAACAGTCCACTCAAGAAAAATGAACAAACCATACACATTTGTCTACTATAAGAAGAAGAATGTAACGGAATATTTTTAATTTAAGATTATCTGACTGTGAAGCAAGAAGATTGTAATAGAATATTTTGAATTTAGGATTGTCTGACGGGAGTACCTGTCTTCTTCAGGCACGTTGGTCTGTGTAAGCTTCACTATGGTGACCCCTACTTCTGGTTCCTCAAATGTCATTGTAACCTGAGAAACAACAGTAAAAATTCATAATAATCTTAAGCAAAACACTAGGTTGTAATGAATTGAAGTCAAAGAACACACTTCACACTTCACAATCCAGCAATTTCTCATATGACATAGAGTGTCTCCCCTAGGATGAACCTCAACAATTTTGGTTACTTGAACTAGCAGCAACAAAATAATTGAACAACATTTCTGACACTACAAGAAAGAAAAGAGAGAGCCATAAATCCTATCTCTATATTAGAACAAAATACAGAGCTTTACACAAAAACAAAAGCAAGTCCCAAGAAGTACTTTTCCTTTCTAGAGTGAAAACCTCGGTCCTGCAGAGGCATGCTATTCAAGAGGAGATGCTTGCCTTTATCATATAAAAAACCAACAAAATGCACACATACCTGACATCAATCACTGTAAATATTTTTACCATTAATAATGCAATTTTCTCAACCTAAGCCATGCTTTCTTTGGATAATGATTCTTTTGCTCATGCTTGTATCTTAAAATAGGTTAAATCTCTGAAGGGTTTATACTAAATCCGTCTAAACCTGCTTATGATATGCACCTCAAGGTTGCATATTTCCAGTTCCAATATATGGTTGCATATCTCCAGTTTCAATATTTGATGCATTGGTCATTGTTGTGAATTCAAGAGATGCATCATCAAGATTTGCAACCTTGAGCTGCATATCAGACTGGGGTTTAGATGAGTCTATGACAGTGTTGATGGATCACACCCACCTGGGCTGTAGAATGAACTTTACTGCATATTCCAGTTTCAATATGTTGGTCACATATCTCCAGTTTCAAAATATGATCATTAGTCATCTGTGTGAATTTCAAAAGATGCATCCTCAAGCTTTGCAACCTTGAGCTGCATATCAGACTGGGGTTTAGATAAGCGTACGACAGCGTTGATGGATCGGACTGTAGAATTCACCTTGCTTTTCTCGGTACAATGAGGCCGACACCCTAGACTGTATATTAATTAATGGTTCAATAGACCCTTAAAGTGGCAGTGTGTCCTGACCTTATCAAACCATTAAAAACGTATTCTATACATAAAAACCACTACAGGAAAAGCCATGGCAAAACAACCATACCCACAAACACTGAGTTCATATAAGACCCCAAAAAAATTGCATCAGAGACTTATACCAATATTAACGACCAGATCCAAAATGCAATGAGCAAACATAATAATTAAGGATCGGAGGGGCAAAAGGGAGGAGAAATAATTACAGTAGAGAAAACCCCATCGTCCCAATTCCCGAATCTCCACTTCTGAACGAGAAGCTTGTCTTGCTGCAGATCCTGAATGACACCTGTGATAGCACCGTCAAATAAGGAGAAAGAACCCCCAACCTCTCGGCTAATCTTGGCATTACTCTGAGTGAAACCCTTCCATCTATTTTCATCCATGAGAATGTCGAATATATCGCGAGGCCTGCAATGGAACTTCTCCGTCAGATGAATGGTCTTGAAACCCTCCTTGACAACCGTAGGAGGGAGAGGAGGAGTCTGCTTGCCTTCTACACCTTTCTCAGGGATCTTGGGCTTCGAGGGTTTGTCTTTGGACACGAGGACTTTGGACTCGAGCTCGTCTTTGGCCGGCCCTCCGGCGGTCATATGCTGAACATATTGTTTCACCCTCTCTAATATGAGAGGCTTCCCATGGGCAAGAAAGGCCTGGCGGAGCTCCTCTGCGTACGGTGTGTCGGTATTAGCAGAGATTTTGATCTCGGGGTCCTGGTCGGCATTCTCGTCGGCGAGGTAAGGCAGGTGGAGATTGCCGTCCACAGTGGCGAGGGTGTTGCCGCTCTCGTCCTTGGCCTCGCCACTCCACGAGATCGTGACAGTGAGCTCGTAACCCGGGATGACCTTCCCCTTGCGGATATTAATGTAGGCCTCGCCCTCCACCTTGTCCACTGTGCGGGTTTTGATGAAGAAGATCAAATTACTTCCCTGGGCATGGCCATCGAGGACTGTGAGATCTTGGAGGAGGCCGGCAAGGCGTCCCCTGGACCACTCCAGACAGTCCTTCTCAGCCCAATGCCAGTTATGGACGTTCGTCCCGTCCGCTCTGTCGTCCACTATCCATCTCTTGTCACCCGCTCCAAATTTCGCCATTACTACACTCCTGGTTTTGTTTATCTTTACAAATTCTGTCTATAATCACTGGGCTTGTTCTGTTATTATCGATCACCGTTCCAAGTTATCTTTGCCTTCGGCTTGTGCTTTGGATGCAATAATAAGCCTAAAGGTATTATTCGAATATAACCTCTAAAGAAACTGAAGCTTCATGAATGCCTTTATATAAAACTATCAAGAGTAACTCCTTTTTAATCAATTTATTTTTACTTTTCAATTACGTATTTAATTATATATATATTTTTTTTTGTTTACAAACAAAGGTTCTCATATATCAATTTGCAATTTGGTGTTTGGCTCATGCCATCAAGAAAGCCCTAATTAAATTTAATAATTTTTTTCCGGATTCATCTCTCTAATTTATTCATTCTAATTTGTTTACTCCTCATTCTTTATTAATTTATTCAATTTAATTCATTATTTACTTGTTTTTCCCTCTTTTCGCTCTTCCCTCCATTCCCTCTCCTCCTTTTTAATCAATTTATCTTTATTTTTCAATTATAATTATATATATATATATATATATATATATATATAATTTTTATATTTATCTTTATTTTTATCATATTTTCAATAGTAACTTGAAAACAAACATTATTTACTCTCTTTGGTTATATTTTAGTCTTTTTTATAAATTTTCAACCTAACAATTTTTTTTCTATTATCTTTTTTTGCGATGAATGGAGTGTTCCTTGGGAATGTTTGGACAAAAATAAAATTCTCAACCCAACAACCCTTTTCTATCATCATTTTTCGCTTTATACTATGGGTGGATGATCCAGGTGGATATCGGTGGCCACCCACCTATTCCAAGTGGCTCAAAACAGTCTTCTGGCAACTTACTATTTTTAATAGTTTTTCAGTTCCTAAACTTCCGAGGCCATTTTGAGGGCCTAAATGAAGTCTTTTTGGTATCGAGCACTTCAATAGTAACCAAAGGCTCTTATTAAACCCCCAAAATAAATCTCCTCGACGATACCTTTTCAACGAGCTATTGTGCGCCCCAAACGAAGATCGTATGTCAAAGTTACGCCCCTGAGAAGTTGATACACCAAACTACCCAAAACGGGATCCACAACATTGTTGGCTTTTCATCTTTTGGGGTTGCGGTTTTGAATTTTCTTTATGTTAAAAAGGTCTTTAGAGCCTCATTGTAATCATCTTCTTACAAATGTGAGTAGCCATCACATCTCTTCTCAGAGATAAGTTGCCACCATTTTAAAGAATCTTTCACTCTATATTTCCACAGTTTTGTACATTTCGTTCATTAATAGAAATTGTGTATTATTGTATCTTTGTGTTTATGGTTGCATCTCTGATATATTTATGTTATATTATTGGATATCTTAGATATCTCTGTACATTTCTTTGTTATATCTTTGCTCTCATTTTGTGCCGAAAATAATCTGGATCAGTGGTATCAAAGCATGTTGTTCTTGATCGTTTTTTCAGTGCATTTCCTCGACGAGGTCTGAGTATAGCAAGTTGGGTTTCAAGCTTGTCTCTCTTGAGGACAATCGCTCTCACACGCCCAATAAACCCTCCATGGTGGAAGAAAAGAAAAATGACAGAGCATAAGATTTTATTAATCTGTTGCTTGAGCAAGCTCTCACGTGACAAAGGGACGAAATGATGGAGAATTTTTCCCACATCCTTTAACGTCTGTCGATAACAACCGACGTGTTTTCATCAAGCGACCACTTAGGAGGCACCTCGTCTTTCAAGGTACAATTTAATTTTCATATTCTCATATTTGAAGGACAGATAGATGCAGATGCCCTAGAGAAAAGGTTAAATCTGCTAGAAAGTTATTTCTTTGTTCACAATTTATGTGATAGGGAAAAGATCACCTTCACACTCCTTAAGACTCTCCTCCATGTCAAACATTGGTGGGAAACTTACTAGGAGCAAAGTTACACAGAGGAGTTTGGAATATATGGGGCTGAGCCCACTTGGGATTTTTTTGTAGATGCAGTCAAGGAAAAATATTACCCTGTTGGTAACTATGATGACCAGTACATGAGATGGACCACGATGCGTCAAAAGAGGGGTCAAGCAGTGTCAGAGTTCACCAATACCTTCCATACCTTGCGCACCAAGCTGGGTATCAAATATTTTGAGCGACATTTGGTTTTGAAATATCATGGGGCTCTACACAGATACATCCAAACTGAAATGGAGTTTCTGGACATCTTATCGTTGGGAGTTGCCTATCGGTATATTGTCAAAATCGAGCAGAAATTTAGGCACCAAAACAAACGGGAGTTCAGGTCTACAAATCCGCAACAACCAAAGTATGATCAATACATCCCTAACAAATAGTCTCTCGAAAACCAATCCAATCCATAGGAAAAGAAGAGTTGCGGGAAGATGAAGAAGGACACTGGAAAGTGGTGTGATTTCCACAAAATCCCGGCATAACACTGATGAATGTCGCTCAAAACAGTTATTGGTGGCCAATATCAAAGACAAGGAGTCGAACCATGATTCAGAATCTGTTTCAGAAAATAATGGAAAAAGACAGATCATGGACAGAGACCCCACTACTACTGTCGCGACCGCAACAATTCAACTATAAGAACCAACATATATTGAAGAGGGGGAGCGCCTTTTTCATTCACAAATGTGGGTGAAGGGGACCCCGCTGCATTTTATTGTTGATAGCGGAAGCCAGAAGAACCTTATCCCAACAGAGGTCATCAAGCAGTTGGGATTGTCGACAACACCACACCTGCAGCCATACAACATAGGGTGGCTTCACCAGGGATGAGACCTATGTGTCAGCCAGCAGTGTCGATTGTCATACGACATCCTACCCTTCAAGGATGAGGTATTATGTGATGTTACCCCATTGGATGTTTGTGAGTTTATGTTGGGCCAACCATATATGTGGAAGCGCCATGTTATTTATGAGTCTAAACCCCGTAGTGTCATTGTTACTCGAGGGGGTCATCTCTATAGGATACCATAGGTAGTTCCAACTACTGTCCCACCTAAATAGTGTCGCAAGGTAGTATCTCATACTACAAAATTCAACTTCTTCACAATCTGTCCAAACGATGAACATAAGATCACTACAACCACTCCAGCCTCAATACAAGCACCTTTTGTTCAACAAAAGCAGGTCGATAAGATTGAAGCAAAGTGCAAGGATACCTTCTACACACAGTCATTGCATGTAGCTAGACTAGTTCAAAAGGTCCAACCCTTCCAGCCACAGGTTCGTGATAGCCTTCAACAAGCTAAGTGACGCAACTTCTCTAGCAAGGCAAGCCGTTCATCAAGATGCAGATTCAAAAAATGATTTTTCATCTCCCCCAGGCACTCAACACAATGGATATCAGTGGTCACCCACCTATTCCAACTAGCTCAAAGCAGTCTTCTGGAAACTTACTATTTTTAGCAGTTTTTCAGTTCCTAAATTTTTGGGGCCATTTTGAGGGCCTAAATGAAGTTTTTTCGGGATCGAGGACCTCAGTGAAAACCAAAATCTATGATTGAGCCCCCAAAATGAATCTCCTCGGCGATACCTTTCCAGCGACCTATCATGTGCCCCAAATGAAGATTGTATGACAAAGTTACGCCCTTGGGAAGTTGATACACCAAACTACCCAAAATGAAGTCCACAAAATTGTTGGCTTTTCATCTTGCGGGGTTAGGGTTTTTTATTTTCTTTATGTTAAAAATGTCTTTAGAGCCTCATTGTAATCATCTTCTTATGAATGTGAGTAGTCGTCACATCTCTTCTCAGAGATAAGTTGCCACCATTCTAGTGAGTCTTTCACTTTGTATTTCTACAATTTTGTACATTTGTCTCATTAATAGAAATTGTGTATTATTGTATCTCTATGTTTATCGTTGCATATCTGATATATTTATGTTATATTATTGAATATCTGAGATATCTTTGTACATTTCTTTGTTATATCTCTGCTCTAATTTCGTGTGGAAAATAATCTAGATCAGTGGTATCAGAGCAAGCTGCTCTTGATCATTTTTCAGTGCATGTCCCCGACGAGGTCTGAGTATAGCAAGTTGGGTCTCGAGCGTGTCTCTCTTGAGGACAATCTCTCTCACACGCCCAAGAAACCCTGCACGGCAGAAGAAAAGAAAAATGATAGAGCATACGATTCTATTAATATGTTGCTTGAGCAAGCTCTCATGCGACAGAGGAACGAAATGATGGAGAATTTTTCCCACATCCTTCAACCTCTGTCGATAACAACTGGTGCGTCTTCATCAAGCGGCCACTTTGGAGGCACGTCGTCTTTCAAGGTACAAGTTAATTTTGATATTCTCGTATTTGAAGGATAGATAGATATAGACGCCCTAAAGAAATGGTTAAATCTGCTAGAAGGTTATTTCTTTGTTCACAATTTCTCTGACATGGAAAATATCACGTTCACACTCTTTAAGGCTCTCCCCCATGTCAAACTTTGGTGGGAAACTTACTGAGAGAAAAGTTCCACAGAGGAGTCTGGAATATATGGGGTTGAGCCCACTTAGGATTTTTTTGTGGATGTGGTCAAGGAACAATATTACTATGTCGGTAACTATAACGACCAGTACATGAGATGGACCACGCTACGTCAAGAGAGGGGCTAAGCAGTGTCGTAGTTCACCAATACCTTCCATACCTTACACACCAAGCTGGGTATCAAATATTATAAGCGGCATTTGGTTCTGAAATACCATGGGGCTCTACACAGATACATCCAAACTGAAATGGAGTTTTTGGACATCTCGTCGTTGGGAGCTGCCTATCGATATGTTGTCAAAATCGAGTAGAAATTTAGGCATCGGAACAAACGAGATTTTGGGTTTGAAAATATACAACAACCTAAGTATCATAAAGACGACCCTAACAAACAACCTCCCGAAAACTAGTCCAAGCCATAGGAAAAGAAGGGTCACGAGAAGACGAAGGACACTGGAAAGTGGTGTGATTTTCACAAAAGCCTCTAGCACAACACTGATGAATGTCGCTCAAAACAGTGATTGGTGGTCGAGATCAAAGACAAGGAGTTGAAACCTACTTCAGAATCTGATTAAGAAAATAATGGAAAAAGATAGATCATCGACGCATACCCCACTGCTATTGTCGCGACCACAACAATTCAACAAGAAGAACTAATAGATCTTGACGAGGGGGAGTGCCTTTTTCATTCACAGATGTGGGTGAAGGGGACCCCGCTGCATTTTATTGTTGATAGTGGAAGCCAGAAGAACCTCATCTCAGCAGAGGTCATCAAACAATTGGGATTGTCAACAACACCACATTCACAGCCATACAACACCGGGTGGCTTCATCAGGGACGAGACCTCCATGTCAGTCAGCAGTGCTGATTGTAATACAACATCCAACCCTTCAAGGATGAGGTATTATGTGATGTTGCCCCATTGGATGTATGTGATGTTCTATTGGGTCAGCCATATATGTGGAAGCTCCATGTTATTTATAAGTCTTGACCTCATAGTGTCATTGTTACTATGGGGGGTCATCTCTACAACATACCAGAGGTAGTTCCAACTATTGTCCCACCTAAATAGTGTCGCAAGGTAGTATCTCATGCTACAAAATTCAGCTTCTTCACAATCTGTTCAAAAGGTGAACAAAAGAACACCACAACTACTGCACCGTCAGTACAAGCACCTTTTGTTCAACAGAAGTAGATCGACAAGATTGAAGTAAAGCGCAAGGATTCCTTCTGCACATAGTCATCACATGTAGCCAGACTTGTTCAAAAGATCCAACCCTTCCAGCCATAGGTTCGTGACAGCCTTCAACGAGCTAAGCAGTGCAACTTCTCCAACAAGGCAAACAACTCATCAAGATGTAGATTCAACAAATGATTTCCCCTCTCCCCCAGGCACTCAATGCAATGGAGACCATTGCTTCCTAAGGAGGGAGGATTGATCCAGGTGGATATCGGTGGCCACCCACCTATTCCAACTAGCTCAAAATAGTCTTCTGACAACTTACTATTTTTAACAGTTTTTCGGTTCCTAAACTTTTGGGGCCATTTTGAGGGCCCTTTTCAGGATCGAGCACCTCAATGATAGTTAAATGCTTTGATTGAGCCCCCAAAATGAATCTCCTCGATGATACATTTCTAACGAGCTATCGTGCGCCCCAGATGGAGATCGTATGCCAAAGTTAAGCCCCCGAGGATTTGATACACCAAACTACCCAAAACGGGGTCCACAAAATTCTTGGTTTTTCATCTTCCGAGGTTAGGGTATTATTGATGGGCATAAGTGAATGCTCGTCAACTGGAAGGGAAATTCCGGTTCGAGGTTGTTTAAGTAACCTAAGCCATTTGAGATAACTTACCTTGACGGGTTTTACGGCTCTGTTCGCCGATAAAGGTATCTAAACTAAAAATGACTAACTATTAATTAACAAAAATCTACTGTATACATTCACTATTGTATTTACAATAAATACATATTAATAAATCCTACAAACGTTTAATTACAAAATTTACAATACATATATATGTACAAGGTTTATATAAAGCCTTGTGAAACTAAAAATTTCACTATTGGAAACAAAACTCAAGTAACATATAAATATACAAAAAACTATTCTAAAACTAATTACTAAATTAATTTAAAAATTCAAACTAAAAAAGGAATGAATGCAAATTATAATGTTTTAACTTAAATGGGCAAAGCACTTTAAGTTTAAATGTTAATTCTTATTCATTCAGAAAAAGATAATTAAACTAAAATAATAAAAGAAAACTAACTTGTCACTGATCAACAACCAAAAGAAAGTTATGATTATGCCTTCCTTTGTAAGATTTGCTCCAACAACATGTCTGCCCTAGAGAAATCTATGGCAAACAATTTACCTAGTAGCGAGACGTATGGTATTACCCAAAGAAATTTAGGTAATTGAGTAATTGATATGTCACTTATGAAACAAAAAGACAATTTTCAAAATTAAACCCATTATGATAGTTTATGAACCAATATGCAAGGAGGGAAATAATTCCAACCAACGTAATTGATTATAACAAATTTAAAATATCTAAATTAACTCAAAATATTGAGATATTTTCCTTATAATTGAAATATCATATGGATCTTAATAATTTGAAATAATAGACTATTGTTTATAAAACAGAAATGACATGACCAAACTGAAAATGTCAAATTATGTATTGACAAAATATATCAAAGCTAATTTAATCAACACACATTTGAGCTTAGAAGAATATGAAATTAGATGACCAATAGAATAATCAGACCAAAACATTTTACTGATAGGACAAAATCCATTGAGCAAAATGTGTATTCATATCCTCCTTCAAAATAAACTTTAGTCCATTGTCCCAGAATTCCAAATGTGTTTCATTTCAAAATAACACAAGTATTTAAACAACACAACGATCGACTCTCATATCCACGGGATAGAGGTAGATCTTTTAAAAAATAGAGTAGTTGAGAAATCAAATTCTAATATAAGTTATAATAACAATATTCATCACAATTTCTACAAAGTTTGTTGTAATAATCAAAATTAAATCACCAATTGTTTGGAGATAAAGTCTATTTAGTAATCAAAAGAACACCAGAAAATCCATAATCTTCAATGGCTAAGCAGTGCATATAACATCCATCAATTTATTTGAAGACCTAAAGATAAAGATTAAATAAAATTAGAACTCTCATTAACTAAATTAAGACTGGCTAAAGAATCTTTGATTCTGTAGCTAGTCTAAAAAAACAATCAAAACAAATCATGCTAAATAAAACAAACTCAACAGAAATGAAACTAAAATTTTCTTACCCAAATCAAGCATTCGAGAATGAAGGATCGTGCATTTCTTATCCAATAATAAGGTTGACATTTGTTGAATTTTTTATGATTATATCTCTAGAATTTTTTGGCTTTTTGCTTGCCTGAGATATGCATTGAGGTGCTCCAGTCTTTAATTTCTTGTTATCCTTTTCCAACTCTCTATTTTGCCTCGTTACCTAATTTAGATGCATTTGCAAATACGGGACATCAACATAGTATCTTTGAACCCATGCCAAGCAATCATGACAATACTCAGGTTCCAAATCCGGGATTGAATGTTGTTGGTTTGTCTTTAAGGGTCTCTCTTGCACAATTTTAGCTTTTAGATCAATTTGTATACCCGAAAATCCTTCACAATATTGAAGGAAAGGAGGTAGATCTGAGAAAAAATCATACTGGCCATGACTATCTTCTTCATAGTTTCAACTTATGTCTTTTGAGGAGTCTTGATCCATTATAGTGAATATTGGAATTGGGCCATCCTTTTGCATATTTTTATTTCGAAACATCCTGGAAAGAACATGACCAACCTTGTTATTTCTAAAATCAATTTTGCAAGCTTGGTGTGACTGTTTAATTCTTTTTCTTTGTTCCTTATATTTTTCTTCAATCACCGAATACATAGGCTGTGACTGATAATCAACATAATCTAATATTTGATCCTTCATACTAGTTAGGACAGTTTCTCAAGATCTCTTAGGAACAAACTTCTTCTTCCTTAGTGTCATTTGCACTGTAGGCAAAACATTGCTTTGATGATCGGACGAAGGGATAAGATCTCTGTGGAGTTGAATTTCAATCTGAACCTGATGTGGTAGGGTTTGAGGAGGTAAAATATCTTCAGCATCCTGAGTAATGTCAACAATAGGGTTATTGTGCTGGGGTAGAAACTGATTTCTCACTAGGAAACTTTCCCAACTGTCCCCAACACTAACAAGATGACACTCGACTAGGGTCTGAATAAGACCGTGATGGAACAAACTGGTTTTAGGGTTTTGGTTTGGGCGTTGGTAAAACCTAGACATATTTTGCAAACTTTTGAGTAAATAGAAGGGCAAGTCTAAACGAAACCCTAGGAAAACCATAAGTAAACGTATATGAAAAAAGAATATTAGACCATAGGGTCCCTCGCAGGTAGCAAACTGTTTGATAATTAATAGGAGACCATGCCTTTTGGTGTGAAAGTATTCCAATGGCATACCTTTTATATGATATTGCAATTGCTTAGATACCAACAGAGACCGCCAATGGATGTTTTTTACCTTCATGTTTTAAAACCATTTATCCTCTGACCAAGAAAGACCAATAGCTTGAGCTATAAAATCCTCGTTAACCTGGAAATGGATATCTCCAACTTTAACCCTAGTGCCATCAAAGGTCTTGGTGAATTCTCTAGCCACTTCCAAATTAAACCCTTTAAATGGTTGGACGAAAACTAACCAACCGACCTAGGCGAGCTTATCAGTCACGTCGTCATGGATTAACAGATCTTGTAGGTTGTTTGGTTCTATTCAGACTACATGAGCCATGATTTTGACAATGAGGGCGAACTAGATCACATCGGGGTAAGTTTTGTGAGAGTGTTAATAGTGAAGACACAATAAGGTAAACACATAAGCAACAGAGAAGATTGAGGCGACATACCTCATACCAAATGAGAAATGGAATAGTCAAGGATACCCTAAAATCATCCCGCACCCAGAATGTTGATTATCTTCCACATAGCAGAGGACAATTAGGTTCAAAATAACAAGACTCATGTAACCCCTCCCTGTCTGCCACGAAAGCCTAGCCCGAAATCGAGGACATCACCCCTTATGCGCTTATGATTAAGGAGGTAACTAGAAGGTCGATCGATAGAAATGAGAAATCATAAAAGAATATGGCGCAACATAAGGTTTTAGAAAGGGCCATAAAATATCGGCCAACTGCTTAGAGTTTGGAATAGGTTTATGAACCTTATATTGCAATAGTTTTATCATAAGGTTTAGTTTAAGGTTGATTTGTGTCATAGGTTTAGGAAACTAAAACATAACCAATCTCATTTATTCTCTTGCACAAGTTTAGATTTAGGAGATAATTAATATTAAGGTCTTAATCATGTAATCGACAATAATTCATGGACCTTTTTCTCATGTTTAGCTTAGCTAGAAGAAACGATAGTCTTTGAATCACGCAAAACAAAACCATGACAAAGTTTCTTCTAGTGGTTTTGCACGAAAGAGTCTTTAAATTCATGCTTTGCAGTCATGAATTTAAAGAAGAAAAACAATCATTAAGCCGTACAAAAAATGCATTCTCAACACGAGAAAATAATGAGCAAAAAATAACAAGCGTTAAAAGCACACATTTTCACCTAAAACCTATCAACCTGATGAATACACTTGCCAGGGAGTGATTAAAAGATGATAGCATGTTTCAAATAGAGATGCAAAACAAGGTGCAAGTTGGGCAGCCAACAGGTCTTGGATTTTCTTTATGTTCAAAAGGCCTTTAGAGCCTCATTGTAATCATCTTCTTGCGAATGTGAGTAGTCGTCACATTTCTTCTCAGAGATAAGTTGCCACCATTCTAGCGAGTCTTTCATTCTATATTTCTACAGTTTTGCACATTTATCTCATTAATAGAAATTAAGTATTATTGTATATTTGTGTTTATGGTTGCATCTCTGATATATTTTTGTTATATTATTGGATATCTAAGATATCTCTATACATTTCTTTGTTATATCTCTGCTCTCATTTCATGCCGGAAATAATCTGGATCAGTGGTATTAAAGCAGGTTGCTCTTGATCATTTTTTTTCAGTGCATGTCCCCGATGAAGTCCGAGTATAGCAAGTTGGGTCTCGAGCTTGTCTCTCTCGAGGAC
Organism: Picea engelmannii; assembly: GCA_009831015.1. Classification (NCBI taxonomy): domain Eukaryota; kingdom Viridiplantae; phylum Streptophyta; class Pinopsida; order Pinales; family Pinaceae; genus Picea; species Picea engelmannii. Next base: position 228,578 of record ML781209.1, on the reverse strand, counting down.
AATTGCTCTCGCATTCCCAAGAAACCCTCCATGGCAAAAGAAAAGTAAAACGACAGAGAAGGTGATTCTATTAATCTGGTGCTTGAGAAATATCGCATGCGACAGAGGGACGAAATGATGGAGAATTTTGCCCACATCCTTCAACGCATGTCGATAACAATAGACGTTTCTTCATCAAGCGAGCACTTTGGAGGCACCTCGCCTTTCAAGGTACAAGTTAATTTTGATATTCCTATATTTAGAGGACAGATAGATACATATTCCCTAGAGAAATGGATAAATTTGCTAGAAGGTTATTTCTTTGTTCACGATTTCTTCGATAGGGAAAAGATCACCTTCACAAACATTGGTGGGAAACTTACTGGGAGCAAAGTTCCACAGAGGAGTCTGGAATATATGGGACCAAGCCCACTTGGGATTTTTTTGTGGATGTGGTCAAGGAACAATATTACCTTATTGGAAACTATGATGACCAATACATGAGATGGACCACACTGCGTGAAGAGAGGGGCCAAGTAGTGCCAGAGTTCACCAATACCTTCCATACCTTGCACACTAAGATGGGTATGAAAGATTCTAAGCGACATTTGGTTATGAAATACCATGGGGATCTACACAAATACATCCAAACTGAAATGGAGTTTATGGACATCTCATTGTTGGGAGATGCCTATTGATATGCTGTCAAAATTGAGCAGAAATTTAGGCACCAAAACAAACGAGAGTTCGAGCCTGCAAATCTACAACACCCAAAGTATGATAAAGATGACCCTATCAAACAACCTTCTGAAAACCAATCCAAGCCACATGAAAAGAAGGGTCAAGGGAAGATGAAGAAGGACACTGGAAAGTGGTGTGATATCCAGAAAATCCCTTGTCAAAACACTGATGAATGTCGCTCAAAACAGTCATTGGTGGCCGAGATCAAAGACAAGGAGCCAAACCCTGATTCAGAAAATAATGGAAAAAGACAGATCATCAACACAAACCCCACTTCTATTGTTGCGACCGCAACAATTCAACCAGAAGAACCAACAGATCTTGAAGAGGGGGGTCACATTTTTCATTCATAGAGGTGGGTGAAGTGGACTATGCTGCATTTTATTGTTGATAGAAGAATCCAAAAGAACCTCATCTCAATAGAGGTCATCAAACAATTGATATTGTCGATAACACCACACCTGCAAGCATACAACATTAGGCGGCTTCGGAAGTGACGATACCTCCATGTTAGCTAGCAGTGTCGATTGTCATATGACATCCAACCCTTAAAGGATGAGGTATTATTTGATGTTTCCCCACTGGATGTATGTGATGTTCTGATGGGCCAGCCATATATGTGGAAGCGCCATGCTATTTATGAGTCTTGACCCCATAGTGTCATTTTTACTCTGGGGGGTCATCTCTACAAGATACCAGATGTAGTTCCAACTACTGTCCCACATAAACAATACCACAAGGTAGTATCTCATACTACACAATTTAGCTTCTTCACAATCTCTTCAAAAGGTGAACAAAAGAACACTGCAACCACTACAACCTTGGTACAAGCACCTTATGTTCAACAAAAGCAGGTCGAAAATATTTAAGCAAAGCACTGATCCAGGTGGATATCAGTGGCCACCCACCTATTCCATGGGCTCGAAAAACACTTTTCCATCTTGGCAGTTTTTCGACAGTTTTTCGGGTTCCAAACTTCCGGGGCCATTTTGAGGCCCTAAACGACGTTTTTTGGGGATTCGAGGTTCACGCGACTACTTAGAGCAGTGGCCTAGACCAGTCGAAAATTGTTCTTCTCGGTTAGAAATTTCCAATGATGTATCGATCGCCCCAAACAAAGATCGTATGCAAATGTTACACCCCTGGGAAGTTGACATATCAACTACCCCCATCGGGGCCCGCAAACCTTTTGGCTTTTCATCTTCCGGGGTTAGGGTTTTGGATTTTACTTATGTTAAAAAGGCCCTTAGAGCCTTATTGTAATAATCATCTTCTTGTGAATGCGAGTATCCGTCACATCTCTCCTCAAAGATAAATTGCCACCATTCTAGCGAGTCTTTCACTCTGTATTTTTACAGTCTCTGTACATTTTCGCTCATTAATTGAAATTGTATTACTGTATCTCTGTGTTTATGGTTGCATATCTGATACATTTATGTTATATTGTTGGATATCTGAGATATCTCTATGCATTTCTATATTATATATCCGCTCTCATTTCGTGCCAAAAATAATCTAGATTAGTGGTATCAAAGTAGGCTGCTCTTGATCGCTTTTTTCAGTGCATGTCCCCGATGAGGTCTGAGTATAGTAAGTTGGGTCTCAAGCTTGTCTCTCTTGAAGAAAATCGCTCTCGCACACCCAAGAAACTCTCCATGGCAGAAGAAAATAAAAATGATGGAGCAGCCGATCCTATCAATTTGTTGCTTGAGCAATCTCTCACGCGATAGAGGGATAAAGTGATGGAGAATTTTTCCCACATCCTTCAACGCCTGCCAATAGCAACAGACACATCTTCATCAAACAACCACTTTGGAAGCACCTCTCCTTTCAAGGTACAAGCTAATTTTGATATTCCCGTATTTGAAGGTCAGATAGATGCGGATGCCCTAGACAAATGGTTAAATCTGTTAGAAGGTTATTTCTCTGTTCATAATTTTTCCGACAGGGAAAAGATCACCTTCGCACTCCTTAAAGCTCTCCCCC
>ML781209.1:92320-214637 GCA_009831015.1 Picea engelmannii | reverse complement strand
GGATTGTTTTCATTTTTACGCAAGCTTTAAAACAAAACAAAACTATGCTTGGACCTGGTTTCATTTTTATGCAAGCTTGAACTAGAGGGAACTATACTTGAGGAAAATGGCTTCATTTTTACACAAGCTTGAACCATAGAAAACTATGCTTGCAACTTCCCAACGCATGGTTGGTACTTAGCCCCCATCTTAACAACAAAGACTAAGCTCGAGGCTCAAAATTTAGCATGAAGTCCAGAGACTGTAAGCAAATGCCCCCCAAGCTTCGTTTCATCCAACTGTAAAGGAGAATGAAATGAAGCTTCAAATACTAGATGAAGGACTTGACTCAAATAGAGAGGGGGAAAACTATTTCATTTTTTAACGAGCTTGACATAGAAACAAGAACGATGCTTGTAACCTCTATTTCATTTTTTAATGAGGTTGCCACAGAGACGAAAAAACTATCCTCGCAAGTGGTTTTATTTTTTAGCGAGCTTGAAATTAGAAAACCATGCTCAAAGACCTCTATTTCATTTTTTAATGAGGTTGCCTCAGAGACACAAAAAATATCCTCAAAGTCTTCTTGATCATGGATTCCAAGAGGACAATGCTCTGGAATGACACCATGTCAAAGGACAAAACTCGGTGATGGCTTCCAAGAGGTCTTCACTAGAAGGAAGAAACACACTCTGGAAGGACACCATGTCGAGGGTCTCAATAGGGGTAAGGAGATCAAGCTCCAATAGCCCGACCGAAGAGATCACCATGTCAACTACTAGATCTAAGTCATCAGAAGTTGAAGCCATGGGCGATAATGCCACATAATTGACCTGTGGCGGGGGTGATACCGTCTGCATATAAGAACCATTCAGGGAGGAAATCCAGGCGGGGTCAATGAATGAAAGTTGATCAATAGTCACAACTCGTCCATCGTGAGGGAAAGATATCACACGAAAAAGAGTAGACACAATAGCTTTCATGGCATAGACATAATCTCGCCCAAGGAGTAAAGCAAAATCCAAGGGGTCTTGGACTACCATGACGTCAATAAAGACAGTTTTCCCTCCCAAAGTTATAGGAAACTGAGGAAGGTTCCCTAAAGATTGACTAGTTCTTCTGTTAAAAGCTAACAGATTCTGCGTAACTGATGCAAGTGGAGGACAACCCAAAGCTTGCCAAGCAAAAGAGGAAAAAATACTAACGGATGCACCTTCATCGATCAATGTCTGAGAAACGGCCCGACCACAAACCTGTACTGTAATCTGGAAAGGAATGTAAGAGGGAAGACAAAGTCCAGTTAGCACACCCCAATCAAAACGGATGGCCTCATTACTTGGAGGAGGTTCCATGGGAGAAGGAGGAATAGCCCTCGGCATGGTAGATTCTGTAGCAACGAGAAAAACATGGGCAGTATCGGGTTTACTCTCTAGCGAAAGAGTAGGATCGACCGATGATGAGATTAGATCGACCACTTGGGTTTCATTCTCCAAGGGGAGAATGGGGTCGACAGATGTAAATGGATCGACCACTTGGGTGACACTCTCTAACGGGAGAGTGGGATCGACCGAGGATGGGATCAGATCGACCTCTTTAGTTTCACTCTCTGAGGGGAGAACGAGATTGACCGAGAATGGTATCGGATCAACCACTTTGTCAACTGGTTCAACTAAGGACGTGACCAGATTGACGACATGATCAACCGGATTGACTGGTGAAGGGACCAGAGTGATCATTCCATCAACTATTGGAGGGTTGAGAGAAAGCTTACGGTAAGCAGATGGAAGTTGAGGTTGTGAAATAGTCATGTCTTCCAATAATTTAGAGGCTTCGTCCATACAAGGGCAAAGGTGAGTGAGATGACTCCCTTTGCATAACATGCACGGGAACTTGACTCTACTTTTCTTCTTCCCAATGGTATCGTGACTAGTTGACGGGAGGTCATCAACATGTTGTTCAAAGGCTAACGACATAGGTTGGCGAGGATGTGTAGACCATGCTTCTATAACCTTGGATAGACCCGGGCATTCCTTAAGAATATGTCTACCCTTAGAAATCCTGCAAGGGTACTTGGGCTTACATGTTGTTTGGGTGATTTTGACATCATCAACACTCCCAACACGATTAACAGTAACTAGTTGTTTTCAAACATGTTTGACAACGGTCGAAGGTTTTGACCCTCGCTTATCTTTCTTCTTCTTAATCTTTCTTTTCTTCTTCTTTTTATTCACCGGGTTACTAGCTTCAGAACTTTCACCCGACGAAGAAGATGAAACAAAAGGCGACATTGCAAGCGAAGAAGACGAAGAAGACCTTACTGGTGAAGAAGGTGAAGGATCAACATGAGGTTGATGCTCTTGGGGGGAAGTGCTTGTGACTGAAGCACTAAGTGCATTCAGGAATACCTGAGTGGAAAACAACCATACCGATAATCCAATAGTGAGACCTGAAAGGCTCAAAGTAGCCATGTGAGGAGGACCAATGTTTCCATAAGAAGGAAAAACAAAAGGTTCCCCTAGAGCAGGGGTTCCTTCAGTGGTCATTCCAGGAACTGACACCATTAAATAAATCCAACCTAGAGTCTGCTAGGGAAAACAAATAGCACATGCTAAAAATCTAGGAAGCAAGCAAACAAACAAAACCTTCTTACAATGAGCACACTAGTTGGTGATGAAATCCAACATCGTGAGAACAATGTAAGAAGGGGCTGAGATAGAGCGGGTGGAAAAGTTACGTTGACGACCTGCTTAACGAACTTACACCCTGGTGCAAGCTCCCACACATAATCATGGGTATACCCTCCAAGGAGCCTGAGTGAGTTTGGCCAACGTCAATTCCAGGTACCGTGAAGACTTGCCCCTCCACAGTCACCTCGTGTAAAGAACCTAGAGATATAGGCCACTAAGGTTACCAATTACTACAATGATGCTTGGGGAAACAGTCAACAGTCTGATCCACGCGCAAGGGCAGGGTATCTATCCCAAAATCAACTCGAAAGGCTTCCACTCATCATTGTGGGTATACCTCTCAAGCAAACCCCATAATACGCGCAACCTCTACACCAAGACCAACAAAGCAGGGTGAGTAACTCTGCCAGTCTCAATGCGACCTCGTGATTGACCCTTGTGTTAGAAGGGCTTCCCAGGACAAAATGCAGTAAGTGGATTTAACTCTCCCTATCACAAGATACTATGTTTGTTTGCAGCTTTGGAAAGTTATCTTTCACACCTATTCCAAAGCCCTACAACTAATCTAATGTAGGTTTGCTACCAGAAAAGATAAAAAATATCTAATCAGTTTTTATAAGCGCTTTATTTTATGGCTGTCGTTACTCAAAAGGAAAATGGCGTGGACAATATGGTGTTTTGACCGACTCGAAAGTTATGCAAAGATATGAAGATGCAATATTTTCATTTCGATGAAAGCTATGCTACGAGAAGGAGAAAACATTTATCATTCCCATATGCACGATGTCCCAAAATATATTAAAATCATCAATATCAAGATTCTCAAGAAATGAGAAAAAGGTACTGATAAAAAAATGCCAAGATAAAATAATGCCAAGAATCAAGATAAAAAAATGCCAAGAATCATGCAATTTCACTACTTCAAATGCGAGGATGCCCCCAATCTAATATAAAGCAAGAAATTTAATCTTTTTGTTTCAAAAATTTCACTAAAAGCAATAATGAACTTTCTTGAAACAAAGAAACCCAAACTAAAAGTTCTCTTTTAAAGCGAACTATTCAAAAGAAATCTAATCTTTCCCTAAACAATTCTAAATAAAACACACACTTTGTAATTGAAAGACACTCAAAGCAAGAGACTAATGCTTCAAAACCAAACAAAGCAAAGATGGCTAAAATCAACTCAAAGAATGTCAAGAAGACTGTAAGCAGATCAATATAGGCTCTAAAAGCTCAATCCAGCTGATCAAAGCAAAACAGGGTCATCAAAAGATGACAAGACCCAATCCAAAAAGTTTACCAACAAGTTCGCAGCCTAGCATATATTACAATGCGAGAATTAGGTATTCTCGTAGGCTAGACATTGGTAGGGTGCGAGAAGTTCGCACTGAACCTAACAGCAGGGTGCGAACATCAATGATTCTCACAGTCCACAGACAGGTACAGTGTGTTAGCAACATTATTTGTCTTGGGCTCAAAAATACCCAGGTCTGCAGGTTACACGGGAAGTGCCCCAGCGCAACACAGGAGAATCTCTTTTCCGATCACAAGTCAAGAGAGTGGGCGAAGTTTTGATGTCAGCACTCGAGATCCACCTACAAAACTGATCGACGTGCATCGGGATTTCGGGGCTGCCAAGTTGCCCGGGATTTAGCATGAAGGATAGCGCCAATAGTTCAAGGCAAATCTGGGTTGTCTGATCCAATTGGGACAGGTGGTGGCCAGTCGACGTATCGGGGATCGGTGTTTCGGGAGACAAGGAGCCTCTCATTCTTTACAACTGAAATCACCGAAATGCCGAAAGCACCTTTGGAGCCGAGCCCACGCTCTTAGCACCAGGTCACATCAAGCGAGCCTATAAACGGGGGGAGCCCCCTTTATAATAGTGAATACTATCTGGGCCATTCATCTAAAGGATGCGCGACGCACATCCGTGTCACGTCGGCATTCGGGAGTTCGAGGGATAAGCACACCTTATTATTTCACCTCTCGAAACCTCGAATCCCGAAATGAAGAAAACGCCGAGGATTAGACCCATGGTTTTGGTGCCTGGTCATAGAGGAGCAGGCTTAAAGGAGGGGCGCTAATGTTTATCATTTGGCAAGACGGGTCCCAAAAGCGCCGAAAGTGATCTTAGATTTTCATCCTTGAGGAACATGTGTTGCGTGATTAGGTTCTTCACCTTTTCACCCATCACGATTTCAAAGCATAAGGAACGACTCTCTCATATCCCCGAAGCGCGAAGCATCGAAGATGTCTCGGACCCGGGCCTGCAGTATTGCCGAATCAGTTCAGAACCGTCAGATCAGTGGGGGGACGCATGGCGACCGTTAGGACCTCCCGGCATTTCGCCCATCATGATTTCGAATAAAGAAGACCCGCTCTTTCATATCCACGAACCCTGAAACGCCGAAAGAACTCTAGAAAATAGGCGTAAGGTCACGGCCCGTGGTCGCTCGAGAAAGTAGAAAGTGTTGTACAAAAGGGAGGCCAAAAGCACCGAATTGAGTTTCAGAAAGGGGGCACTGTGTTCTCCAGACCTTGATTCGACTTGATCTAAATCCCAATACCTACTAGGAAGGAATGAAGAAGAGAGAAGGTGGTTGAAACCTCGCCTCACTCATTAATTGCAAAGTATGGATGTTTCGGCTGAAAGTCTACCCAAGAAGGTCCTCTGTACTGGTCCTTTTGATGGAAGCCACGCCGAGTCCTCGACTCGCTAGGGAAGTCTGCACATGCTAATTCAACATTTAAAGGCTCAGCTACCCCCTGGCGCGAGCCATGCAGAATTAAGGTGGCGTATGACAGGGGAGTGCAGGCCAGATTTGATTGAAGAGACTCTTCGTCCCGAAAGTCCAGTAGGCCTATGTTGGGCAGATGTTTGGGAGTATATATACTTAGTTTTGATATTTTTCAAAGGATCGATGGTAGAGCGAAGCTCCCGATTGTAATGTTTTAACAGGCACTCTAGTTTTCTGGTTATGCATCTCTATGTAAGATTTCTTGTTTAATGAAAGACAATCTCCTTATTCCATCTAGTTTTCATCTCATACTGAGGGAGTTCATGATTGACTGATTCACATGAATTATTGCAGTTGTGTTATGACAAAGGATTTGTTGTGGCACTATTGTATTCTCTGGTTTTCTGCGTTTGAATGTAAGAAGATCTTGCGTTTAAATGCCTTCTCCTACAGTCTGTTAGAAACCTGATGTTGACAACAGACCTTTGCATCTCTTTGATACAAGTCTTCCCCCTACTCACCCCTACTACAATTCACTGTCCGGAGTATATCTAAGACCTCACTTGCCCATGCATGCCTGGCCTAGTTTCAAAGTTGAAACTATATCATCCAAGTTTACTTCCATTTGATCACCCCTTTCATACACAAATCGTGACATAAACTGATGGGCGTTGGGCTCTGCTCCTGCTGCAATCCTGGAGTGACTTCCGTCGCCAAAATTTCTAGCGCCATTGCCGGGGATGAAGTTGAAAATTTCCCCCGAGATTGAACGACATTGAACCTCTGATTCTGAAGGCGCATCGAGTATCAGAGCCTTTGGAGATTGCTACTGTGCACCTGGAAAATCCATTGTGACGATTCCACTGTGGCGAACCTGCCATGTCAATTGTGGCTTTCAGAGGTAGACACACGCGGTCCCATCCATAGTTGCCTTTAGCTACACCTGAAACTAATCCGGAGGTGGTTCTCGGAAAAGGAAAGGTCTCTGAAGGACAAGCTACCGCCACCGAACCAGGTAATCTGCCATCTCCTTATGTAAGAACTCCATTTTCTCCTCCTCAGTTTCCTAGCAGACCGCTTTCTGAAGTTTCCCGTTTCCTGAATTTCGGGAGTGTTCCTGTTGAGGTTTCCCCCCCTGGTCTGGGATTGGAGGGAGAAATCCTTTTCACTCCCCTGTCTCCTGAAACTGTACCCTGGCATAGACCCAGGACCACAGAAGATTTCCCCACTCCTAGATTTACCGCTCCTCCTCTTGTTACTGTTTCCACTTCTGCGCGAAGGGAAACATCAGCCGACTTAAGCTCGCTAGCATTCTCCCTAAATCCCCTATTGTTTCCCACTCCCCTTAGAAGCTCATCCCTAGTATCCCCTTTTCGAGCTTCGAGTTCTCCTCCACATAATATCCCTATGGCAGGAGCGAATCCCCCCATGACCAGAATGGAGGCCATCATAGCCGCTAGGTATGCTCCCCCCGTGCTACCTCAACCTCTCATTTCCCTCCCAGCAGATGGTTACCTCAAGCAGCTGCCCAAGCTTACAGGTGAGGGGGACATAACTGCAAAAGAACACCTAGAAGCCTTTTACAGTTTTACAGATGATAATGTTATCATGCATGCAGACGTATGAATGAGGATTTTTGTCCATAGTCTTCAAGGCGAGGCTAGAAAATGGTTCAAGGCCCTGCCTCTTGGATCTATTAATGGGATTGAGGCTTTGGATAATGCCTTTTTGAGATAGTGGGGAGATAAAAAAGACTTCATGTATTACATGACAGAGTTTGGGTCTTTGAAGAGAAAAGAAGGAGAGTCTGTCTCTGACTTCTCCAAGAGATTCAATAAAATGTACAATAAAATCCCTGCTGAGATCAAACCCTCAAAAGCCTCTGCAAAGATCACTTATGCTAGCGCTTTTGATCCTAATTTCTGCCTCCTGCTCAGGGAAAGGAGAGCCGCTACTTTGGCCCACATGCAAGATGCAGCCGTGGAGATAGAATCTAACATATTGGCTGTTGACCGACTCAGGAACACTGCTGGTAGAAACATATCCAAGCAGAGGCCTGAAGCTTCCCCATCCAGTTCCTCTCCCCTGCCCCTTCAGACAGATGAGACAACTAGAATGCTAAAATCACTTTCTGCCAGGATGGAAAGGTGGGAATTAGAAGGGAAGACCATCTACATAAATCCCCAGAATACAGAGAGTAGAGGTTTTAGGAAGCCTAATAGCAATGTGCCACATGATTTTCCTAGGGAACAAAGGAGCAGAGATAGAGATGATCAGAGGATTCAGGCCCCTCTCCAAAATAACCTAGTTTCTCATGAGGAAGGGGAGGAGGCAGATGAAATCGACCTAGAGATCCATTGCATAGAGGATACTTCCCCGTTTCCTCATTTAACTCAATATGCATATGAAGAATCCCTTATCAGCACTCAAATCAACGAGTTGAGTAGAGGGGAAAAAGCCAACAATACTCCTAACAGATATAATCTCAGGTCAAAGAAGAAAGGAGGGAATTTTGAGAACCAGGATCAACCCCCCATAGCGGAAAGGCCAACTAAAGCTGTTGTGACCACTACTAAAGAAAATAAAACTCATAATGCTTCGCCAACAGCCAAGGAACCTGTCACTGAGGTAAGGGAAGCTCCTAATCCTATTCCTTCCTTCAATTTTGAGCATGAAATTCAGAAGATTAGAATCCTTGTACCCCTATCTGAACTAGTTAAAAACGAAGATTTCAAAAGGTCCCTCTCCAAGCTGCTACAATCTGAGCTCCCCCAGCCTTCCACTGACTCAATAAATCTCCAAGATGAGAAACCAGCTGTCATCCTAGGTCCCATGGTAGAAGACAGAGATGATTCATCCCCTCCCTTCTACACCTCCCTGAAAATACATGATAAAGTGTTGCATAATTGCCTCATGGATTCAGGAGCTTCCCATAACCTTATGCCCAAGGTAGTCATGGAAGAACTGGGACTGGAAGTGACAAAGGCCTATCATGACTTGTACTCTTTTGATTCAAGAAGAGTACAGTGTCTAGGAGTCATCAAAGACCTGGTGGTTTCTTTGTTTCAGGTGCCCATGAAGAGTGTGGTCATGGATATTGTGGTAGCTAACGTTCCCCCCAAATTTGGCATGCTGCTATCTAGGTCTTGGATTAAAAGACTTGGAGGAACGTTACAGATGGATCTCACATATGCCACCATCCCAGTCTTTGGAGGGGAACACAAGAGGTTGTACAGGGAAGCCCAACTAGCCTATATTGTCAGTGATGAAGCAAACCCCACTAATCACCCCATCTTTGCACTTGACACTGATTTAGGGTTTAGTTTGTTGCAGATCACTGAAACTCCTGAGGTCCCTTTATAGATCAGAAAGCAGCCCATTCTTAATCAGGAGATACCTCCTCCAACCACCTCAGTTTGGAAGATGTTTTTCGACGAAGCTTCTTCTAGCGAAGGCGCTGGCGCTGGGGTGGTTTTCATATCACCTTGTCAAGAGGCCATATACCTGTCATACAAGCTGAAATTCGAAACCACCAACAATGTGGCAGAGTATGAAGCTCTTTTTCTGGGTATGAGGGCCGCAAAGGAAATGGGAATTAAAGAAATAACAATATTTGGAGATGCTGAGTTGATTATCCAACAAGTCAGAAACGCTTATCGTGCTAATAATCCCTGGCTCAGGAATTACAGAAATGAGGTATGGGACCTGATTGACAATTTCTTCTTGGCCTTTAACATTTCTTTCATTCCGAGGGGGGAGAATACTTCAGCCGATTCTTTAGTTGTCTCAGCTAGTTTGCTCAAAGTTCCTCTGTCGCCTATGGTCAAATATGATGTTGAAATAAGATATAGGCCCTCTGTACCAGATAACGCCAAGCATTGGAAGGTATTTGAAGATGACCTGGAAATCGAAAAATTTCTCCAATTTGTTGATGAATTTTCTGCATTGCACATTGATCAGGATCCCGACCTGGAAGGTGATCCTCATCGTGAAGTGTTTTTAAATAAAATTGCTAATCACCAGATTATTCAACTGCCTATCAATCACATTCCGAGGGGACTAATCCATTTAGAAAGATTGTTCTATGGGAATGATGTGGCCGTAAAGGGCAAGGTTTCAAATGAAGATGCTGATACGACCGAATGCAACATTGGCACACAGGAGGAGCCTAGGTTTTTCAAATTATCAAGCAGTTTGACCAGAGAACAGAGGGCCGAATATACTGAATTGCTGAGAGAGTTTGTTGATGTGTTTGCATGGTCATACAAGGACCTTAAGACATATGACACATCTGTCATTGAACACAAGATCCCATTGAAGGAAGAAGCTAGGCCATTTAGGCAGAAGCTAAGACAGATAAATCCCATGTTGCTTCATGTCATGGAGAAAGAAGTAAAGAAGTTTCTAGAGGCCCAGATAATCATCCCCTTGAGATATTCCGAATGGGTGGCCAATTTGGTTCCGGTGAGGAAGAAAAGTGGAGAAATCAGGCTTTGTGTCGATTTCAGGAACCTAAACAGGAGCTCTAAGAAAGACAATTACCCCCTACCTAAGATGGAACACATATTGCAGAGGGTAACTGGTGCATCCAGGATATCCATGATCGATGGGTTTTCTGGCTATAATCAGATATCGGTCATGCCTGAGGACAGGGAAAAGACAACTTTCACCACTCCTTGGGGCACATTCATGTATGCCAAAATGCCATTCGGGCTGATGAATGCAGGAGCGACATTTCAGCGAGCCATGGATATAGCCTTCGTCGGGGAGAAAGACCAGTTTGTAGTGATCTACCTAGATGACATCACAGTCTTCTCTAGGTCTGATAAGGAGCACTGCTGCCACATGAGGAAAGTTTTCTTGCAGTGCCGGAGATTCGGCCTATCCTTAAACCCCAAGAAATATTTGTTTGCTATGAAGGAGGGAAAGCTATTAGGCCATATAGTATCAACAGAGGGAGTGATAATTGATCCTAGTAGGGTAGAGGCAATTCAGATCCTGTCACTTCCCAGATCTAAAAAGGAAGTCCAAGCCTTTTTAGGAAAGATTAACTTTTTGAGGAGATTCGTCTCAAATTTTGCTGAACTGGTGAAACACATCACAACCATGCTCAGAAAGGGAAATGAAGTGAAATGGACTGCTAAACCCAGGGAATCTTTTGTCCAAATAAAGAGGGCACTAACTGAGGCGCTTGTGCTGATTAGTCCTGATTATTCCAGACCTTTCCTAGTTTTTTCTTTTGCTTCCTTCGATACGGTAGCAGCAGTGTTATTGCAGAAAAATGAGGAAGGACGGGAGCAACCCATTGCTTTCTTCAGCAGGGCGTTAAGAGATGCAGAGATCAGGTATGAAATCATGGAGAAGCAGGCCTATGCCTTAGTGAAAACTCTCAAAACTTTCAGAGTCTATGTCTTGCACTCAAAGGTAACCACATATGTTCCTTCGAGTTCTGTGAAGGACATCCTTATACAACCTGATATAGATGGGAGAAGAGGCAGATGGATCCCTAGAATTCTGGAATTTGACTTGGAGATAAATCCCACCAAGTTGGTTAAGGGGCAAGGTTTAGCCAAGCTACTGGCTGAATCCAATTGCGAAGCATTGGGAGTTAGTTTCATCAATACTTTCCCAGGAATTCAGCAAGCCGAGTTGCTCTCAGGACGGCTTATCATTGGCAGAATGTGCCTAGTATCGTGACATTTTGTACTTTCTGCGGGAGTTGAAGCCCCCGGATGGAATGTGTAAAAGTAAGGCAAGAGATTTAAAGCTTAAGGTAGTCAGATATTGCCTCATTGGGCAAGTCTTATACTGGAGAGACCCCCTAGGAGTTCTGCTGAGATGTCTGAACCCACCAGAAGCCCAGAAAGTTATATGTGATTTCCACAGAGGCCTTTGTGGGGGGCATCATTTCTGGAAGACCATAGCTCACAAAGTCCTCAGGGCTGGGTATTACTGGCCCACTTTATTCGTTGATGTCAGCAGAGAAATCAAGGCCTGCATCAAATTCCAAAATTTCTCAGGGAAACAACAGCTTGGGCCATTACCACTGAAGCCTGTGATAGCTTCAACACGTTTTCAACAATGGGGGCTAGAGTTTATCGGGGAAATTCATCCTCCCTCAAGTGGCCAACACAAATGGATCCTAACTACAACAGATTATATCACCAAGTGGATAGAATCTGCCCCCACCAGAAGTACATTCCACAAAGTAATTATCAGCTTCCTGGAGGATATCATAGCCAGATTTGGCTGTCCCAGCAGGATCGTCACTGATAATGCTGCTTCTTTCAAATATGAGCCTCTCATTAAGTTCTGTGAGCAGTTCCATATCTCACTAATTCACTCCACCCCCTACTATCCCCAGGGCAATGGTTTAGCAGAGTCCTCCAACAAGGGCCTGATAAGGATCATCAAAAGACTATTGGAGGACAGCAAAAGGGCTTGGGATTCGAAGTTGAAATTTTCTTTATGGGCTGATTGAGTAACAACAAAGAAATCCCTGGGCACCTCGCCTTTTCAGCTGGTTTACGGAGCAAAGGCGGTTTTTCCCACTCAGCTCGCCTTACCTGTGGAAAAGTTCTTTCAAGATTGTGAAGGAGAGCCGGATCATATGATCAGAAGGATTCATTAGATAGTAGAAGTACAGTAGATCAGGGAACATGTGAGAGACACGATTCATAGTCATCAACAAAGGGTCAAACAGGCTTTTGACAGGAAGGTCGGGAAGAAGGAGTTCAAGGTCGGGGATTTGGTACTTAAGTGGGATGCACCCAGACAGGGTAAGGGAAAACATAGCAAGTTTGACACCCTCTGGATCGGCCCCTTGAAAATCTCCGAGGCCTTCTCAAACAACACGTACCAGTTGCACGATTTGGAGGGTGAAGAGGTTTTCAACAGCCCAGTAAATGGGCATTTTCTGAAGAAATGTTTTGTTTGAGCCTTAGACGGATCCTTTGTTTGTAAATATTGTCCTTTAGTTCTTTGTTCATTTTCTGTTTGTATATTTTCGTCTTAGTAAGTGACTCCATAGCCCAATAGAAAGGCACTGAAACTGCAGAATGAGTTCTTAGAGCATCACAGGGACGACTCTATCCCCCATGGAGTCTAATGTTAGCGACATTATTTGTCTTGGGCTAAAAAATACCCAGGTCTGCAGGTTACACGGGAAGCACCCCAGTGCAACATGGGAGAATATCTTTTCCGGTCACAAGTCAAGCGAGCGAGCGAAGTTTTGATGTCAGCACCCAAGATCCACCTACAAAACTGATCGATGTGCATCAAGATTTCGGGGCTGCCAAGTTGCTCGGGATTTAGCACGAAGGATAGCGCCAATAGTTCAAGGCAAATCTGGGTCGTCCGATCCAATTGGGACAGGTGGTGGCCAGTCAGCGTATCGGGGATCGGTGTTTCGGGAGACAAGGAGCCTCTCATTCTTTACAGCTGAAATCGCCGAAACGCCGAAAGCACCTTTGGAGCCGAGCCCACGGTCTTAGCACCAGGTCACATCAAGCGAGCCTGTAAATGGGGGTAGCCCCCTTTATAATAGCGAATACTATCTGGGCCGTTCATCTAAAGGACGTGCGATGCACATCTGTGTCACGTCGACATTTGGGAGTTCAAGGGGTAAGCGCACCTCGTCATTTCACCTCTCGAAACCTCGAATCCTGAAACGTCGAAAACGTTCAGGATTAGACCCATGATTTTGGCGCCTGGTCATAGAGGAGAAGGCCTAAAGGAGGGGCGCTAATGTTTATCATTTGGCAAGACGGGTCCCAAAAGTGTCGAAAGTGATCTTAGTTGTTCATCCTCGAGGAACACATGTTGCGCAATTAGGTTCTTCGCCTTTTCGCCCATCGCGATTTCAAAGCATAAGGAACAACTCTCTCATATCCCCGAAGCGCGAAGCATCGAAGACGTCTCGGACCCGGTCCTGTAGTATTGCCGAATCAGTTCAGAACCGTCAGATCAGTGGGGGGACACGTGGCGACCGTTAAGACCTCCCGACATTTCGCCCATCACGATTTCGAAGAAAGAAGACCCGCTCTTTCATATCCACAAACCCCGAAACGCCGAAAGCACTCTGGAAAATAGGCGTAAGGTCATGGCCCATGGTCACTCGAGAAAGTAGAAAGTGTTGTACAAAAGGGAGGCCAAAAGTGCCGAATTGAGTTTCAGAAAGGGGGCACTATGTTCTCCAGACCCCGATTCGACGTGATCTAAATCCCAGTACCTGCTGGGAATGAATGAAGAAGAGAGAAGGTGGTTGAAACCTCGCCTCACTCATTAATTGCAAAGTATGGATGTTCTGGCTGAAATTCTACCCGAGAAGGTCCTCTGTACTGGTCCTTTTGATGGAAGCCACGCCGAGTCCTCAACTCGCCAGGGAAGTCTACACACGCTAATTCATCATTTAAAGGCTCAGCTACCCCCTGGCGCGAGTCATGCAGAATTAAGGTGGCGTATGACAGGGGAGTGTAGGCCAGATTTGATTGAAGAGACTCTTCGTCTCGAAAGTCCAGTAGGCCTCTGTTGGGCAGATGTTTGGGAGTATATATACTTAGTTTTGATATTTTTCAAAGGATCGATGGTAGAGCGAAGCTCCCGATTGTAATGTTTTAACAGACACTCTAGTTTTCTGGTTATGCATCTCTATGTAATATTTCTTGTTTAATAAAAGACAATATCCTTATTCCATCTAGTTTTCATCTCATGCTGAGGGAGTTCATGATTGACTGATTCGCATGAATTATTGCAGTTGTGTTATGACAAAGGATTTGTTGTGGCACTATTGTATTCTCTGGTTTTCTGCGTTTGAATGTAAGAAGATCTTGCGTTTAAATGCCTTCTCCTACAGTCTGTTAGAAACCTGATGTTGACAACAGACCTTTGCATCTCTCTGATACAATTCTCCCCCCTACTCACCCCTACTACAACTCACTGTCCCAAGTATATCTAAGACCTCACTTTCCCATGCATGCCTGGCCTAGTTTCGAAGTTGAAACTATATCATCCGAGTTTACTTCCATTCGATCACCCCTTTCATACACAAATCGTGACATAAACTGATGGGCATCGGGCTCTTCTCCTGCTGCAATCCTGGAGTGACTTCCGTCACCAACTCAAGAAGAAATGCTGGTGGGACTGGCACCTTAATTAAACTCTTATGGCGTCTCCATTCTCAGATGTGATTAGAGATATGGTTCGCTGTCGTCTGTTCGAAATTGGCAAGCAACTCTGTGCCAGCATCGTATCTCACAGGTAACTGGAAATAGTTTAGGAAAGCCATCGCCAGTTCGCTGAAGGAAGAGTATCTTGAGCGATCGAGCTCAATGTACCATTTCACGACACTCCCAATGAGAGTACATTGAAATAATCACAGCTATACGTAGTCATCTTTCAACGAGTTAGATGAGCACCAAAGATGGAAGGTAGCCACATGATCTCCTGGATCTTCGTTAGGCTTGGCGTCAAACTTTGGAATGTCCGAAGGCAACTTCGTCGGCATGGGAGGCCAACGCGGATCGTGACAAATAGGGTCATTCAACAACCTTGTCAAATCTGGCAAGGGAAAAGTCGCCAGGAAGGGTAGTTTGGGTTGTTGGTGATAACCTGGGAAAAAGGGGCCTGGAGTTTGACTGGCACCAGGTTGCCAGGAAAAGTTAGGCTACTGGCTTGGATTCTGGTAGAAACCATGGCCCTGGCCAATGTATGTATTTTGCGTATGTGGAGACATCATCGACTGATTTCCCAAATAGGACATAGATGGTTGAGCATGCATTATATTCGAAGGACTCTAGGAAGGGTTGCCCCATGTCGGTCCCATGGGGATAGGCATAGTAGTTTGTCCGGGGTTCCATTGATTGTGGAAAGAATTACCCCAAATTGGCATTCCGGAGGAGGGAATGGATCCCTGCCAAGAGTTCCAAGGCCCTTACGTGGAAGAAGTTCCTAGGTTTTCCCCCTGTGCAGGAATAGTACCCTGCATAGGAATAGATTGTCCAAAACTGGGATTGCCCCCAGTTGGGAAGGCGACTGACGAGAAGGCATTGTTATCAAACGTTCTGGTCAAATAAAATAGTGTCGAACCTACCGAAATACTATGCGAAGGTGGTCCTTGACTCCCCGCTCCAAACAAACTATGGTGTGTAGTTTGACTGGCGGATTGCTGATGCGAGCCACCGAGTGAAGGGGACGAAGGAGGGATATGACCTCCTCCATAAGGGAAAGTGTTAAAAGGAGAAGGAGTGCCCTTCATGTGACCTTGCAGAGGAGCGCCAGAGCTCCCTGCCCCCAGACCTGAAATCTGTAAAGTGGAGTAGGAAAGTAAAGGACTTGTACCTGAACTAGGCATCCCGTATGAAAACGGAGGGCCCGTCGCACTTGGTGTGAAAGGGGTTGTGGCTGCCACCAAAGACGGGATCGGACCACTGTGCGATGCAAAGGTAGTCGAGACTATAGTGGCTCAGACTGGTGACAGTGGGTTAGGAGGTGTAAACTCTCCTGTGGTGACAACCGTAGTGGGAATTGAAGAATTCCCAGAAGGAGTAACAACGTTTGTTTCCATTGCTGTGTGAGACACTGTCTGGCACTCGTAAGGATGAATCAGTACGATGGTGGGTGCTGAAAGATCAGTGGTGGAAGTTTCAACCAGACCAAAATCTTGCGCTCCAAGGTCTAAAATGGTCGATTCCTCTAGATGTTGGTCGGGCACAATTTCTTGTGACCCAGTTGCTTCAAAAGACCCTTGTTGGTCTAGCTTTCGCCTTAGTGGTGGCGGGGGTGGCTCCAGTGTAACCAGCGGCAGGCCAAGAATTCTTCGTGACCGGTGGAGCTCGTGATCCTCCACTATGTGAGAAGATCAAAGACACTCTAGGGTAGTCTAAATGTTCAAAAGTAACACACACTAAAAAAGTCCCTATAAGATAAGACAGGAAAACACTAAATTAATTGGAAGAACAGTTACAACAACCAACACTAGAGAAACTTACCGGTGCAAGTGCAACTCTAACACAGAATCACCCTCCGGGTATACTCTGCAAAGCGTGGCCCGATGTATGTCCTAGGTACCGCGGTATACCCCCGCAGTCACTTGTGTATGTCCCTAGAAAAGATAGGCAACTAGGTTGCCAGCGTGTAAATAGTCACCATGCGCGTACAGTCGAAAGTCGGGTAGACCACAATGAGCAAGGTATCGAGCTCGAAACCTATCAAGGGTATTAAAAGAAAGTGGTTCGGAAGACAACTGAGGACGTCGAACGGATTTGAGACCCATGAAGCCCCGTGGCAAATGCAATCGACAGAATCCCAAAACAAGTCCTCTATATGTGGTCTCCACTACGATTGGTCCAGCTTTGGAGGGGTTATCTCCATTACCTTTCCGCACGCAACCACGTGTTTATCCCCTGTGTTAGAGGGGGGTCCCAGATAAATTTCATGGTACTGGACTTAGACACTCCCTAACTCAAACTCCAATGTTTGATTGTAATGGCCTTGAAGAGTTTCCTCTCCAATCTAATCCAAGGCCCTAATCCTGAACTAGTTGGTTAACCCTACAAACATAAAAGTCTAATAAATTTTAGATTTAGAGTTAATTTTATGGCTTTGTCTTATGTCAAGGGGTATGAAAGTGAAACTGATGATGTGTAAAAGATGAAAGTAAAAAATGAGTAAAAAGATGGAAACAAAAACTCACTTAATGCAAAATTTCAACAACTTTTCAAAATATATATATTTTTAATTTTCTAAGATTTTGGACAACAAACTCAAAAGGAATTTCACTCGACTACGAGCTACTTATGATATAATTAAACTACAACAACTTATGAAATACAAAACTTTTCCCTGGCTAATAATGCAGAATCACACTCTTCAACCAAACAAGAAAAGGAAAAAGATTTTTTTATATTTAAATGTTGATAAAGCAAAAAGGAAAAATACCAACAAGTAAAAACCAAGAAAAACAATTTTGGCCTAATCGCAGATCGCAAAGATCACTTCAACAAATCACACACTAGCAACTTTAACAAATGACTCTCACACTTGTCTAAAAACCCTATTTTTTTATTTTTATTATTTTTTTTTTTTTATGACAGCTTTTTAAATGAGAAAAAGCAAACTAAGGCTAAGATTAATCCTAAGCTACTGACTGCTAAGACAAAGATTCAAATACCTGAGAGGTATAACTCTCATCAAGGGAAAGGATGACTGCCTTACCCTCAATCAAAACTATCATGCCCAAGCACGCTACTGATAATCCAACAACAAGCATGTGAACGCGAGTTGTATAGAGCCAGAGGGCATGTACATGCAGGCTGACCTTCTACAGGCCGCGTGTATCTCTAAAACTCTAAGAAAAAATAAAAATAGGCAACCCAAACCAACAAGAGACCACTGATATTGATAACCAGGATCTCCTGAAGGCTTAGACACTCTCTTTAACAGAAACAAAGAAAACAATGTAAGGAAAAAACTCGTAAAACAAACCAATCTGAGACAAGACTGCAAACAACCAAGACTTAGAAAGAATTCCATAAAACCTCTGAGAATCACTGATTCTGATAGGGAAGAGGAAGACTGCCTCCAAAATTTTCTGGAATCTACACGCTACTGCTACTTCTTCAACTAGCGTTCACACGTGGGCTGAAAGAGAGTAGGGTGCAGGTACACACGAGTAGACCTTATGCAGGTCGCGTGTACCTCTGTGGGTCCTGAAAAAACACAGTGAAGCAAATAACAAAGACAATTGGTATGGAAAACCAGATTCTCTTCTAGCTCAAACTTTGCAGAAACTAAAAAACAGGCAAGAAAACCAGTCTTTTAAAACTACCCAAAAACAAATAAAAATTCCTAGGAACCCTAGAGACTTCCCCAGTATGGTCGCCAATTCTGTTGCGAGGGAAATCCCCTTATGGACTAGAAAATAGGGTTATCTTATGCATGCACCTATGACCGAAATAAATCTACTTTCTACCTTCGTCCCCAGACTTAAACCCCATTCATTTTCAACAAATACATGGTTTAGACCAACATACCTTGTTCTAGATGTTCGATGTCGATCCTACTTCATGCTTGATCACTTGTTGGAAACTATCCTCTCAAGATTGACCTGCGTACAAAACAAGCAACAAACTACACATGCATTTTACCTACAGACTAATGGGTTAGAGATTCAAATATATATTTATTGATCTATGAAGAACTCATATAGTGGGACGGGAAAAACATTTCTTTATTATTAACTTCGAATGAATCAACTTACAAATGTCAAGACCGACCACTGCTCCGCGAATCCTGATCCCGGGCTCCTCTTTCAAATGTCCTCCAACTTCTTTGCTTTGTATCTCTTCTTGCACAAGGATGGATAAAGGGTTGGGACAATAGGAATATGCAATTGGGCAGAGTTTCTTTACTCTATTTTTTCCTCACCAAATGGGACCCCTAGCCCTTATTTTATAGGCTAGAAGAAGCTAGGTGTTTGGATGAACCCTCTGCCATGCATGGCCGAGAGTTTCAGTTAACTCACCCAAAGTTGTGTGTTTCATCGACAACTTTTCTTTTTTCGTTCTTTTGTCGGTCCATGCGGGTTGTTTAGGTCAGCTAGCGTGTACACGCGTGCAGTAATGGAGTAGGGCGCGTGGGCCCTTATAAAAGAGGTTTTTTAAAGAGTTGTTCAACAGTGCTTTGGCAGAGAAGGGATCTGAGATGGCCTGATGTCAGGTAAGCATGTATGGTGCAAATTAGGGTTATAACACATAGCCATGCAAAATACATAGTGGAGCTACAAGATGATAAAACATAGCCATAGACCAATACAACGTGGATCTATGTGACATGATAAGTATCATTATGCTCAAATAACTTCCTTCATAACATGGGAAAAGAAGATATCAGAGTGAATTCTCAACCCAGGGTCTTCGTCCCAATCCTGATGTGGTATGAATCTATCCATGTGAATAGATGTTTTGACGTTGAACATTGTAGAAACCACTTGATTACCGGTCATCGAGGTAAATCATTAACAAGTGCGAGGGAAATCTCCAGTGATGTCAATGACTCCCAAGGTACCCTAGTACAATCCAACAAATATGAATAAATGATTTGAGGTTGAACATTCATGGAATCATCCAATCATAGGTTAATGATGCAAACCCATAGTTGGAAGCGAGGAGGCCTCCCATTGAGGCATGCAGGTCCCAAGGTACTAACTGGTTTCTAATTCTAATTCTCGGATGATGTGTTAAAGTCGACAGGAAAATACTCGTCGAAGGAGGGCCCTGATGTATCCCCCATCATCGACATGAAACTGACACAGGAAAGTGATAAGATATAGAAGATGAACATAGACTGACATGGGTATGGAAATTGGTAATTTTTTAGATGTTTGACTCTCGAGGTGGAAAATTTGATCTGGATTTAGGAGCAGAACGAACTGATTAATAGACTGAATACAATAAACATAGAGATACGAAGAACAACACATATATCCATTGAACAATATATTCTATTGAATAAATGAAATAGGTTGAAACTATAAAACTGTAGAAATGAAACACTTGCTCGAATGGTGGTAGCTATCTCTGAGAAGAGATGTGGCTGCTACACACATTTTTCTAAGAAGAATGATTACAATGAGGCTCCAGAGGCCTTTTTGATATTACTCATGAATTCCAAAACCCTAGACATCCAAAAACCTAACCCTAGGAGGTGAAACGCCAAAATTCATGTGGGCCCCTATGGGTAAGTTGGTACCTCAACTTCTCATGGTTGTAACTTTTGCATACAACCTCCATTTTAGGTGTGTGATAGCGTGTTGGAAATGTATTTCAGAGAACTACCCATTACGTTGTCAAACTTTGAATCTGTCTATGGTTTGACTGTGGGGAGCCAAAAAATCATTGTTTAGGTCTCCAAAATGGCCCTGGAAGTACAGCAAGATGTGCTGACATGAAAAAATACAAAATAAGCCAGTTGGATTAGGTGAGAGGCCACCAGCATCCACCTGCAAGATGTGTAAAGCTTCAGACATCCCCAAAAGTGTAGAACCCACAATTACAAATAAGTACAGAAGAATGTGTTGAACTAAAAACTGACAAGAGTATCGAGTTGAAATAGGTGGGTGACCACTAATATCCACCTGGATCAATCCTCCCGCCTTAGGAATCAATGGTCTCCATTGTGTTGAGTTCCCCCATTAGGTGAGGAAAATTCTATTGGATTTGGCCCCAGATGAGCCACTTTCCTTGGTGTGGGAGTTTCCCTGCCTTGACAACCCAATAAAGTTGGATCCTTTGTTGGTGAGTGCCCTTAACCTGTGTTTCCACTATCTAATCAGTGGATGTTTTTTCCATGCAGTCAAGGTTGAGCTCTATTGGTTTCATTTGTTCTGTGACTCTAAGGTGTTCAATAATGGTGGAAAATATGGCCAAACGAGGTCCACATTGAAAATTGGGTGCAAGCCAAGGAATGGTGGAGTATTGAGCTCAAAATCATTGTTACCCATAGCCTTGGTGATGGTGTAAGGCCCATAGAAAATTGGGTGGAGCTTCCGATGGGGCCCTATAAGATGCTCATTCTGCAAATGTAACTAGACCTTCTCCCCAACCTGAAACTGGTGCAATATCGTGTGTTGATCATGGTGTTGCTTGTACTTAGCATTGGATTTCTGCAAAATCTCCTGGACATGTTGACATATGTGTTGAATCCGCTCAATGAATTTGGTAGCTTTTTCAGTCTCATACTGGACATGGGAAGAGTCTATTTGTGTGGCTTCTAGAGGTAGTGCAACATCAATGGGACCCAAGGGTTGGAATCCCAGTCCCACCTGAAATGGGCTATGGTTGGTGGAGCTATGGAGAACCATGTTGTAACTGTCTTGAACATAGGGGAGACTCTCATCCCATGTACATGGATTCTTAGAGTTGTACATGTGCAGGATGTGCACAATCATCTTATTGACAACCTCTATTTGGTCGTCTATTTAGGGGTGGAAAGCAGTGGATTTAGTGAGCTTGGTGTCCAACAGTGACTAGAAACTCGACCAAAATGTGTTGAGGAACCTGCTATCCTGTTCGAGGATGATGATCTGTAGTATCCCAATATGGACCCACACTCGTTAGAAGAAGATCTTGGAAATATCTTCCACTGTGATGTACTTCTTGCAGGCTGTGAGGATGGCCATCTTCGAAAACCGATCAACGACCACAAATACACAATCATTTCCTTGCTTGGTGGATGAAAGGATATACATGTAATCCATCGAGATGGATTCCCAAGGCTTCTCGGGGTAGGAAGAGAGAAGTATAATCCTTGCTTCTTGATGGTTGGCTTGGAAATGGCACAAGCAGTGCAAGATCTGATATACTTGTTGACGTCCTATCGAAGTTTTTTCCAATAAAAATATTTCTAGAGAACGGCCACAGTTCTCTCCACGCCAAAATGTCATGCCACTCGATTGTAGTGGGATTCCCAAATCAACTTTTCACGCTCGCTTGTAGGAACACAGAGATGGCCCAGATGGCATAACATCATGTCCTGAATGTGAAAATCGATGACAGTTGTGCATGTACCCAAGAGATGATAGGTGGTAGCAAATTCTGGATCTTGTTGATAAAGTTGGGGGCACTCAGATGTCTCGTTTCCATAGAAATGGATCACAATGGTGAGTGCAGCTACAGGAGGTCGATTGAGGTAGTCAGTGACATGATTTGTTCTCCTTGTATTATACTTGATGTTGATATGGAACTATTACAGCTAGGTGGACCACTTTTGATGGAAGTCGTTTTGCAACTTCCCCTGTGTATGTATGAACTGTAGAGACTTGTGATCAGTGTGGATGATCGTCTCCTTCCACAGAATGTAATGTTTCCATTGATGACAAGCTTGTACAATGAAATACATTTCCTTGACATAGGTCAGGTATTTATAGACAATATCTAAGAGTGTCTCACTATGGTATGCCACCAGATGACCATGTTGAGTGAGAACTATGCCTACAACATAGTCAGATGCATCAATCTCAATCTTGAACGGTTGTTGCAGATTAGGCAAGGAGAGTACTGGATATGAGCACAAGCGATGCTTCAGATCATCAAATGCTCGTCGTTGTTCCTTCCCCCACATGAAATTTTCCCTACCACCGCCCTTGGTCATGTGGCTGAGGGCCCATGCAATATGGGAGAATCCCAACACGAACCGTTGGTAGAAATTGTCAAGTCCCAAGAAGCTCTAAAGCTCAGTTGGTGTGGTCAGGGCTGGCCAGTCACGAATGACTTGGATATTAGAGGGATCGACATGTACCCCATGCTCATAAACAATGTAGCCCAAGTATTGGACCTTGCTCATTCCAAAGGAACATTTTTCCAAGTTGGCATATAGCTTGTGTTGTCGTAGAGTGCTCAAAACCTGTTGAATATGTCACATGTGCTCCTCCCAAGTTATGTTGAAGATGAGGATGTCATCCAAATATACCACCACAAAAGAGTTGGTGAAGGGTCTCAATACATCATCCATCAACCTCATGAAAGTGGTTGGTGCATTTGTTAGGCCAAAGGGCATGACCAACCATTCAAAGAGGCCTTCTTTATATTTGAAAGTTGTCTTCCAGACATTAGTTGGTTCGATGGGAACCTGGTGGTAGCCAGACTTTAGGTCAATCGTACTAAAGAAAATTTCCCCCTTGAGTTGGTCAAGAAGGTCATCAATCCTGGGAATCGGGTATCAGTTTCTGAATATGATTTTTTTTAATGCTCTATAATCAATGCAGAGTCGCTAGGTCTCGTCCTTCTTCTACACCAACACAATCAAGATTCTACAAGGAGAGGAGCTAGGTCGTATGTGCCCCTTTTGAATAAGCTCTTGGACATGACGCTTGATTTTGTCATTTTCCATCAGCGAGTGATGATAGATGGGTCCATTAGGGAGAGGTGCAACGGGGGTTAGATCAATTGGATGCTTGAATTGGTAGTGCATCGATACCCTGGTGGGTGAGGAGAAGAAGTCTTTGTACTCTTCCACGATCATGTCCACTTGATTTTGCTACAAAGAGAGTCTTTGTGTAGATACCATGGATGTGGTGGTGAAATTTTTCTTACTATGAGAATGAATCACAAAGAAGACGAACTTTTCAGTCTGTGAAATGAACTTACTGTATTTCTTAGCAGATATTAAAGAAATAGTGGTAGGCGGCATTACCTCTGGTATCCTGTACAATTGCTTATACAAAGTAATAATAACACTGCAGGGTCTAGACTCATACACAACATGACACTTCCACAAATATGGTTGTCCTAAAATAACATCACAAACTTCAAGGGGAGCAATATCACACAATACCTTATCTTTGAAGGGCTTGATGTCGTAGGGCAGACTACACTGTTGGCTGACACAAATATCTCTTCCTTGGAGAAGCCAGCCGATGGTGTAGGGTTGTGGGTGTGATGTCATCGGCAGGTCTAGCTGCTTGAGACATCTACTAAGATCATGTTCTTCTGATCACTAGCACTATCGAAAATGAAACTAAGTGGATCCCCCTTTACCTACATCTGTGAGTGAAAGAGGCGCTCCCCTTCCTCTGGTTCGCTTGTATGGAATTTAGTGGTAACGACAGTGGCACTAGGTTCAACATCGATAATCTACTTCCCTCATTTTGGATTTGATTTGGAATTAGAATCGACCTCACTCGGAAGCCTTCAGCTCGTCCAAGAGTGACTGCTTGGAGCAGCATTCTTCAGTGTTGTGCCGAGGGATTTTATGGTATTCACACCATTTTCTTGTGTCCTTATTCATCTTCTCATTGCCCTTATTATGTTGTGGCTTGGACTGGTTGTCCTGAGAGTGGCCATATTTTCTCTATCCATTACTTTGTGGGTTTGGGCCACCTTTTCCCTGCTTTAGCTGTGAGGAGTTTGCAGATCCAAACTCTCGCCTCTTCTACTTAAATTTCTGCTCGATCTTGACAACATATCTATAAGTTGTACCCAATGAAGTGATGTCCAGAAACTCCATTTATTTTTTAATGTATCTATGCAAACAACCACGGTATTTGAACACTAGATATCACTCAGAGTCTATGATACCCAACTTGGTGCACATGGTATGGAAAATATTGGTGAAATATGGTACTATCGGGTTCCTTTCTTGACGCAAGGTGGTCCATCTGGTGCACTGGTCCTCATAACTTCCAACAGGATAGTATTGTTCTTTAATGGAATCCCAGAATGAATCCCATGTAGGGGAAACCAAAAATATTCCATATTCCTCTATGGCCCTTTTCTCAGAGTAAGTGTCCCACCAGTCCTTAACATGGGGGATGGCCTTGAGGAGTGCAAAAGAAATATTTTCCCTATCGGAAAAATTATGGACCAAAAAACACCCTTCGAGCAAATTCAACCATTTATCTACAATATCTGCATCTATCAGTCCTTCAAATAATGGAATATAAAATTTTACATGTACCTTGAAGCGGGTTACATGGCCGCTTGATGTAGATGCTTCTCTTGTGGGCAGTCGCTGAAGGATCTGCGCAAAGTTGTCCATGATTTTGTTCCTTTGTCATGCAAGGGATTCCTCAAGCAACATTTTAAAAGGATCTCTTGCTCCATAATATTTATTTTCATATCCCATGGGTTGTTGTCAGGCTCGGCACGACCGATCTTGCAACGTATCGATTGGTGCGAGTCCCAACTTCTTGTACCCAGATCTTGTCGGGGACATGCATGAAGAAAAATAAATGAAGAGCAGATTGCTTTGATACCATTGATCCGGAATTAGGACTGGAACAAATTGATTAACAGACTGAATACAATAAACACAGAGATATGAAGAACAACACAAATATCTAGTGAACAATTTATTCTATTGAATAAATCAAATAGGTTGAAAATGTAAAACTAAAGAACTGAAACACTTGCTTGAATGGTGGTATCTATATCTGAGAAGACATGTGGCTACTACGTGCATCCGCCTGAGAAGAATGATTACAATGAGACTCCAGATGCCTTTTTGATATTACTCATGAATGCCAAAACCCTAGACATCCAAAAACCTAACCCTAGGAGGTGAAACGCCAAAATTCATGTGGGACCCTATGGTTAAGTTGGTACCTCAACTTCCCAGGGGTTGTAAATTTTGCATACGACCACCGTTTTAGGTGTGTGATAGCCCGTTGGAAAGGTATTTCAGAGAAATACACATTATGTTGTCAAACTCTAACTCTGTCTACAATTTGATTGTGGCGAGCCAAAAAAACATTGTTTAGGCCTCCAAAACAGCCCTGGAAGTACAACAATATGTGTTGACATGAAAACATACAAAATAATCCAGTTGGATTAGGTGAGAGGCCACCAACATCCACTTGGAAGATGTGTAGGGCTTCAGACAGCCCCAGAAGTGTAGAACCCACAATTATAAAGAAGTACAAAAGAACGTGTTGAACTAAAAAATGAAAAGAGGAGCCAGTTGGAATAGGTGGGTGGCCACCAATATCCACTTGGGTCAAAATTCCCTTGAACATTGAGGCACGACATGAGACTTGGCAACATAAACGCAGAGTGGAAAAAAAAATAATGCAGCGAGTGTTGAGGTATTCTTTGGATGGTTCAAAGGATTGGAAAGACTCATAGGATTGGTTCAGTGCATAGATTTAGTAAATTATCCAAGTATTCAGTGTGGATATTAAAACAAGTGTCGTGTTCAAGGGTGACTACAAGAGTTGTTTACAAAATCTTTCAAGAAAATTGACCCACTTCCTTCAATTTCTTCCCCCATCCAGATAGATGAGTACCTATTTTTAATTTAACGAGCTTGAGGAGGATAACACATGCTCGATATAACTCACCTTCGGTAATTTCCTCTTCATTTGTTTAACGAACTAGAAGAATTAAGGATTATTTCCCCTATGGGCCCTTCAATGTGTAGTTTAACGAGTCCATAGAAGGAAGACTCGGTGGTTTTTCATATTTAGAGAGTCTGAAAATAACTTAAAGGCGACTCCAGGGTTGTCCTTTTTTGTAATTTTAGTCCCCAAGGTCAGAAAAAGAGATAAACCATTACTTGAAATATGACTTTTTGAACCTTTTAACGAGTGTGAAAGGAAGCAAGATCACTCATAAATATTTTCATTTTTAGAGAGTCTTAAAAGAGCTTAAAGGAGACTCTCAGGGGTTCCTTTTTCGTATAACCTTTATGAGTCTGGAAAAGTGATAAAATTATACTCGGTTACATTCTCATGTATTTGTGAATGCAAGAAAGAACAAATACTAAGCTCATTGGTGTTACAAGGTCATCCAAAAAACTCTGCTCAAATACCTGTAAGATTAAGTCGTTCTAGGCACAAGATATTAGTAATTTCTCGAAAATTAATAAAAAACCCAAAAACATATTTTATAATAAGGAGAAATGACCAAATTGAACATATCAAATATCAAATTAGGTCAAAATTTCATTTTTACCTTTTTTTTTTACCATTCTCCTCTATTCTTTGAGTTTTTACCTCTTTTGGAGCATTTTTTTGAGCGTTGATTGCAGGGGCTATGTGTGACCATTTTCAAAACCGTCCAGATTAGGTTGGTTGTTTCCTCCTTCTCATTCATTTTCATGCCTTTTTATTGCATTTCAGCCTTTAGTTTAGGTGTTCTAGGCTCCTTGGGAAGTTCTAGAGCATCGAACTGGACCGACGCTCCCTCAAGGCATCAATGGGAGCAACAATCATGATTTCAATGCCCTGGTGTGTGTGTTGAGGGTGCGCTAATGCTCTGTTTTCTTCTTTGAGGGAGTACTAGGCGCATAACTAAAAAATTCTTTGATTTTTAGGCTAAAAAGAGGCAATTTATTTCATTGAGGATTTAGCTAATGATGATTAATTGATGTATTTGCAAGTTTCATCCATAGCCAACCATGATTGAGTGAAAAGAACGTGAGCATGAGTTTGATGACATCGTTGCTCTTCAAGACCCTCAAGAGAGGGAAAAATTATGCAATTGTGTCTTTCTCAAGTACTTCAAACTTCAGAACATGAGGAAAGAAGTGTTATTTCTTGAATACTTGATCAATCTATGGGACAACGATGAGAAAGAATTCTAAATAGGGATGCATATGATTGATATTGATATGGATGATGTATATTTTTTTACGGGGCTCTCAAGGAGAGGGGAACCCATACTTTTTTCCTGACATTGGGCTACTCCATGACCGACCGAGGCATATGTTGTTGAATACTGCATACCAAGGTCACGGTTGGTGGGAGGAAGGATTTTTATAAAATATGTGAGGGATCTATCACTTTGATATGTCCTATTCGCTATCACCAAGTTGGCGGGTAGAAATAGTGCCCATCTCACTTCTAAGTCCCAAATTTCTTATGCCATTCAGTGTTTGGAATGAAGGATATTCAACTGGAGTGCAGGGTTCATGAGGAATGTTAAAGAGCACATATCCAAATGTAGAACTTTCAGACAAAAATAGTTCAGATATGATTCTTTCTTGGTCTCATTTTTCCTAGTACAGATTCCCCAGATGAAACCATAGGTTGCAATGATAGCACGCCCTGTGACTGAGCCTCACATGGAGAAGTGGACTAGTCTCTCCCCTGGGTTGGGGAATGAGCCCTCGACTTTTAGGTTCATTGTCAATTTCTTCACATGGTGGAGGAGGTAGTTGGTGGTGATCGAGGACTTCCCTTATGTTGTGGTATATTTCACGGGTAGTGCAGACTTGGTACTTCTCGAGGGTATAGAGTGGGACAAATCAGGTATGAAATATCATGACCTTGTAAAAATATTTTTGGTTGTTTTTATGCCTTTGGTTGTACAAAGAGTGATCTAAGTCATTTTTTTCATCATGCAGATAGAGGTGCGTCACGTCCGCCAGAGATGCTAGCACTAGGGTGTCGTGGATATGCACAGGTGGTGGGAAATCACGACGTTGTACTGGGATGATTCTAGGAGGTGGAGAGGAACCTCCGGGGTTTGACTATGGGTGTTCCACCTCTGAGGAGGCGATATGTGCCTCTACACCTTCAGTGACATACAGTTGGGGTCTTCATGAGCCTCAATCATTTTCTACAATGGGTGACACGAGTGGTAGTGTGCTATGCGGAGCACAACGTGATACAAGGGGACAATTAGAGTCAGATATTTTGTAGTCTTTATGATGATTCTATGGGCATGAAGGCCCATGTTTTTCCCCGTTATGTACTTTTGTATGATGTATTTGACAAAAACTTTTGCTATCATGCTTATATATATATAAACGAGTTTTGTGGTGGCTACTATGTTGTATTTTTGTTTTATATGATGTGTTTTATACATATGGTTTATGTTTCAATTGTTTATCTATGCACAATATGCCAATCCAACATGTAATTCGCTAACGAATCTGCGATCGTGTTGAGTTCTCTCGATATGTGTCTGTATTCAATAAATTCAAAATCTCTTTCCAGACAGTGAACCCTTAGATGTATACATAGTAAAGTTTAGTTGTTAATGACGTACTCAAGATTTAGTTGACGAACCACAAGTTGAGAATCGAGGTTGATAATCAATTGAGCTATATCTAGAGAAAAGGCTTTGGTTAAGAGTTTGATGATGGAATGATACTCTGCAACGTTATTGGTTGTAGATATGAGGCAAATCCCTCCTGAACTCACTAACTCGCCAAAGTGGTAGATGACCCAAGCTGCAGAAGTGATGTTCTGGGTATGTCGACTAGCACCATCCACGAATCTGAAATAGATGGGAAAGGATGATGTCATCTTCGCATTCAATCACAAAGAAAAGTATAAGCAGCTGAGACAAAACTCTTGAACACAAAAGAAAAGACACACCAAGTCAAAATTATATAGTAGAGTAATGTACAAGGAATGCATGTGAGATATTATATGCATAGTACTTCTTGAGGTAAAGCCCATTTCGGGGCTCACCGAGAGATATTCCATTGTAGTCTACTAACTCGTAGGCGCCTATGTGTAGCATGTGTTTTATGATGTATGGCCCATGCCACATGGGTTCTAATTTTCCTGGCCCTAGTTTCTCATGATCTTGATCATAGACTATGACTAGATCTCCTTCTGTGAAAGTGCGAGGTTGGATGGACTTATCATATTGATTTTTCATGCATTTTTTATACGTCTCATTGATGAGAGCAACATCATGATGGGTTTCATCCAACTTGGTCAGATATTAGAATCGTTCCTCTTCAACTGAAGTATGGGGTAAGAGTTCTACGGTGAGGTTCAATGAATGAATCTTGCATTTGATTTTTAATACCGCTTCTATCCCGTATACCAACTGGAAGGGTGTAAATCTAGTTGTGGTTTTAACTGAAGTTCGATAAGCCCAGAGTGCGGAGAAGAGATGCAAGTGCCAAGAGGTTTTTCTTACACCCTCCATGCGTTGAAGAATGGTCTTCAGGACTTTGTTGAAGCCTTCAACTTGTCCATTTTCTTGAGGATGGTAGGGGGATGAATTGTCATGGTGAATACTTCACTTGGTGTGTAATTCTCGCATCATCTGGTTCTGGAAATGGGATCCATGATTAGTTATAATAGCTTGTGGCACATTGAATCGAGTGATGATGTGATTGAACACAAAAAGTGTTCCAGTGCAGCCATCGTTAAGAAATGTAGGCATAGCCTCAACCCATTTAGTGAAATAATCGACGCCAACAATGATATAAACGTGCCCCTCGGGTGAGGTAGGCTTAAATTAAATAAAATAGATGCCCCGTTTTGCAAAGGGGGTGACGGTGACAATGGGATGAAGTATATTTGGGTGGGTATGTGCTTTCCTCTGAAATATCTGATAGGGTGAGAATTTTTTAACAGCCTCAATGCAATCTTTGAATATGGAAGGCCAAAAACAACCAGCACATAAAACTATTTTGGATGTAGCCATCCCAAAAATATGACCACCACAAGCTCCAAGGTGGCATTCATTTAAAATGTGTTCATCCTCTTCATGGGTTAATCAAGGTCATAAGACAATATCAATGCCACTATGGTACAAGGTGTCTCCAATGATAAGGCAGTGTTTTGAGTGGTGTCTAATGCAATGTCGTTCATCACATGAAATGATAGGCTGAAAGTGTTGGGTTTGGAGATAGAGAAGTATATCTCCATACCATGGATCAAATGTACTAATAAGGAACATCGATTCATCAGGAAAGGAATCGATGGGCTTAGTATCCTCATCAGTATGGGGAAGATTGCAAATTAATTCCGCCAAAACCAACGACTTATTAGCCTTGGATTTGGTAAACTTGAGATCGAATTCTTAGAGAATGAAGATCCATTTGGAATATTTTCTCCCAAGTACTTGATGAATCAATATGAGGTACATGGGGTTCAAGTCGACGATGACCATTTTTGGCACAGGGGTAGACCTAGGGTTCAACGCTACAACATCGCACCAACAAAACCCTAACTATTGACCCTTTCAGCAACACTTGCGAAGCATATGAAGTCTCACCCGAGGTAGAGGCAGGGGTGGTTGTAGGACTCAGATGTATGCAACCTTAGCTGGGACATAGATATGTGATTCTAACACTTAACATATCACTTAGCACTTATCATTCATCAATATCTAGTTCTTAGTTACAACGCAGTTAAATCCTACTCTCAGCGCAGATAAAACCCTAAACTACAGAGCATCACAGTATTCATCCAGATCTAAGATATTTAAGCACTAAGCATATTTATATAGGTCGTATCTAACATCCATCCATATCATTAAGAACTAAGCATTAATATATCTATCTATCATTCATCTATATTAAAGCACATAAGCACATCAATATATCTCACAACGCATAGCAACACATCATGTATATGGTTCATCCCCACCCCGCGGCTACGTCCACCAACTCTTCTCTTCTTTATTATCTTTGGTCAATATTATTACAAACACATAGCATCAAAATCCTACTTTGCAGAAGACAGGAGATCTACGTGCACTCCACTAGATCCTCTTTCTTCAAGCTAGGGTACAACACCAAACCTTACATAGTCTCTTACAGTTAATTGCACTAGCCTTTCAAGCCTCACACAGTATGCACAAAGCACTTACAACTCTTGATCACATAGATCAAACACTAGCACTTAGCACCACTTACAACTGACTAGTCATTCTCACTTAGCTCCACTTACAACTGACTAGTCATTCTCACTTAGCTCCACTTACAACTAACTAGTCATTCGCACTTAGCAATTCTTACATCGCCTAGAATTTTATTTATATATTACAAAATAGGCCTAAGAATGGCTAAACCCATGTCCCAACATTCCCATACCCGTTACATACACCCAAAACCCAAAAATCCCTAAAAAGGGGCCAATATCTCACGATCTACGCTTCATCTTGCGCTCTGCCTTTGACAGCCTGTCGATTCCCAAAAATAGGTCAAGAGTGACCAAGAATCCACAAAACTTGGCCAAGGGCAACAAGCCCCCAACACTCACCTATGACTCATCCCAAGTCACTCTGGTCTGGGAAGTTTTGCTTCAAAATCCTCAATCTTGGCTCAAGATGCTTCGACTTATTGTTGTGCCACGGCCTCCTGTTCAGTGAACTCTTGGATAATAGCTTCATTGACAGGTCCCTCTAGGTGTTGTTCAGCTGTAATGACGACTTGCTCCGGTTCTTCTCCTTGGCCTTCGATCTCTGCAAAAAATTGGCAAGTCTCATCCTGTACAGGTTGGAGCCTCTTAGTCGCTTCCATAACTCTGCTCTGAATAGTGTGGAGTTGTTTTTGGGTGGTGCGTTGCTCTTGGGATCGCTTAATTCTTTCCATAGCTGACAGGGGCTTTAACTGTGCCTGTATTGTCTATGCTTGATGCTTCGATTCCTATAGCTGTGACTCCAGTGCCTTCAGTTCTAGATTCGCAGTGAGTCGCTCATACATTTGGTCACTGTGATCAATTAGTTGTTTACATTCCATGGAAAGGGCCTTTATTCTCTCAACTGTGCTCCGGGCAGTTGCTTCTCTTTGATCCCTTACATCCTACAGGGTGTCGGGCACTGTGCGGAGCTCTGAGTTTGTTATTCTCTATTGTAGATGTTGGATAGCTTTCACGAGCTGCTCTACTTGATGTGTGACTTAGTCTTCTGCCTGTGGTTCTAATCCTATCACAGAGCAAAGTGCTCTATTGACTGCTTCTTTCACTTCGAGTTTCTCGGCAAGCAACTATTCTTTTTCTTATTTCATCTGTGTTTTTTGTTCTTCAAACTTTTCCTAGAGAGCAACCTTCTCCTATTCTGCAACTCTGCATTTTTTATACGCTTACGCCTTGCACTTGCTTCAAGGCCTGGGTGGCTTGTTTTGTTTCTTCTTGTGCACGACGAAGGTGAGCTTCGACCTCATCAACTAGTCGGTAGAGTTGGGCTGGCTCATCTCCCAACTCTGGTTCTCCTGATGGTAGGGGCGCAGTGGATACTGCGTGGCTGGACTGAAGGGCATGTTGTACCCCTTAGAGTTCGACCTCAATTCTATCGTAAATTTCCTCCTGCTTAGCTTCTTGTTTCTCCACGATTTCAAGCGAATCGTCTTTTAGCGCTGCTATGATGAAGTCAAAATCATCAGTAGTGAGTACAGTCTGCATATTCATCACAGTGGCTCTCGATTTATTTCGGGAAGAAGGTTTCAGGGGAGAAACCTTCTTCTTATTCAGGGGATCGGCCTCGTCTCCAGGCGGTGTTACTTCACCTTGCTTATGTTCATCTTCTTTTCCATTTATATCTTCCGCTTCATCATCACCCCCTCGGTTAGGTGATATTGAAGCAGTCTTTCCTAAGGCGTTGCTTAAGTCTTGGACCTCTTTAGTCTTATTCCTTCTGTTCTTTGTGAGTGGCCTCTAGGATGTCGAGTCTAGGATTAGACATCTCTGCAGGGTCAGCGGGGATAAAGAGGTCCGCAAACTAGTCCCTAGTGATCTCATCAATGTCTTCTTCCATGATTTTATAGTACGACTGGTGTTGTTCCTTATGTTCATCAGCTCACGTTGTAATTTAGATGAAGTGTCGATCTGCGTAGAACTTCATCAGGGGTCGCAAACTCTATAGGGTTTTTGGAGTCATGCGAGGTTCAGCTTCGATGGCTCTCTTCAACTGGAGGTAATATGTATGAAAAACAACGTTTGAATGCCACTGTTTTCTCATATCACTCGAGTACCAGAACGTAGTGAACTTCGTAGCAAGTGGCTCGAATGGCTCAATATCCAGGAAGGTCGCACCTTTCGGCATCTCCTAGGCAACAAATGGGATGAGGATCGGGAGCCAGCTAAAGTGAAACTCGTAGCCCTGATCCTGTGCTTCGCGGTAGTCTAGTTCCAACTAATTGACTAGGTACTTCACCCAGTTCATCTGTAGGCCTTCCATGCACTTCCCTGCGAGGTCAACGACAAAGTCTGTGACCAACGTGGGATTGTTCTTCCTTACAAGATTTTCGGCTGTTAGCTATCATGCTAGGTGCATTGCACCATTCTGGATGGAGGCTACCTTGTAGCCTCACGTCCCCTTCTCAACATCGTCATAGGTGTCCTTAATCTTCTATGCTAGTGCACAATCTGTGGTTTTTCCTGGATAGAACTCCTACAGGTCAGGTCCTTGCATACTTAATCCAGTGATCCTATGGATAAACATTGGATCAACTATGATACAGTGGTCTAGCCATAAGTATCCGCCATGGTAACATGAAAGTAGCAGCTTGAGACAGATGTTGACTTGCTGGTGCCTTCCAAAGTGTGGGATTTTCATTACGTTTAACAGGGTGGATTGTATGAGGTTCAGATTCCACGAATGGGGGATTATATTTGAGTTCTTCCCCTTCATCCTGGTCAAGTATTTATATAGGGAGAGCATACTATAATTCTTGCGATCTCTGAGGTTGAAGTCATTGAACTTCAACGTGGCGATCTTGTCCTGCTGCACTCGAACTGCGGGTATCCCCTTCGGGAGGTACGTAGTAACCATGGTGTACTCGAAATCTCTTGGCACACTATCACAACTCACCATGCCAGCCAAAGGAGGGATGTAGTTGGGCAATATGGTCGGGATCATCTTCGCATTTGCTAGGTCATCTCTGTGCTTGGCTCTCTTTTTTGCTGATGTTCAGGATGGTCCGGCTCCGCGAGAAGTCAACAGAGAGGCTTGCACTCCTCTCGTTGATGACACTTGTACACCCACAGACATTACTCTCTCAGGAATTACTCGTTCGGTCATGAGGTCAATGAGTACTTCCTTCACAAACTCTTTAACTGCGCTAAGTTCTTCAGACATACACTCATGGTTGAATATCTCAGGTTAGAAAAGTAACTAGTCAATGCAATGGGATGGATGGAAATAGAGCGATGATCACTGTGCAAAATCAACTATTCTGTGGTCTCAGATAATCACGGTTGGAAAAAGTGTTCTCGGTGCATGGCACGACAGGATAAAATTATAACTTGGCAACAAATCTCTTGCAATGGGTGAGAAGCCTTCATTAACTCAGTTATTTCCATTATGGCGCGGTCCCAACAGTCTGGTGGCAAAATTTTTGACCATAAATTCCTTTCTACCCGTTCGAGGCATCGGTCTAATGGTTATGCCATTACCAACGGCTATATTGCTTCACCATGGCAAAGTGCCATGTGACGTTGTTCTGCTATCTCGACAAAGTTCCAATTTTGCAAATTTTCCTTTTGTGAAGTTCCCTCTGGAACCTTCTATAACTTTTCGATCTTAGCTCTCTTCTTACTTAGCTTTCTAGCCTTTTTCCCAGTGAGTTTGATCTTGGTATTCCTTTTTCCATTCTAATTCTTATCTCCTCTTGGCATAGTAACTTCACGTTGTTGAGGTTCTTTCCTAAGATTCAACGGTAATACTTATTCTTCATCTGTGGGAGGTACTTCAGTCTTTTGTGAGTCTTCTTGTGTTCTTGCAACTTCAACATCCAAGTCTCTAATGTTAAATAACTTCGGTCTTTTTTTCTGTTCTTTAATCAAGTGTGTGATCCTCCTAGTCATGGAATCTTTTAATTATTGTTTCTTCTTCTTCTCTAAGACTTCTTCTTCTTTCCTTCTGTCCTGATCTCTTTCAATCCAAGGTTTTCCTAGTAACATAGCAAATGGAGTGTTGTTCTCAATAAATTTAACAATCTCAAAATCTTCTTCTGTCAAAGTTCCATGAACATTCATAGATGTCCGAGTGAGCTTTCCACACAGGTTTATTAGTTTTCCTCTAAATAATCCTATTCCTCCTAATGAAGGAATCATAGCAAGCTTTCCTAAAGTTTCCCAAGTTCTTTATGTCATAATATTCACCCGTGTTTCCTCATCCAGAACACAGTCAATGTTAAAGTCTCCTATTCTTGATTCTATGCATTCTTTTTCTTTGAAGATCTCTGATAAGTTGACATGTAGGTGGTCATTCAGGGTTTCTTTCATCTATAGCAATACTTTATCTTATTCTTTTTGGGTTTCTGCCATAATCTTAGTTTATGGATCTGCCTTAGGGTTTTCTTGTCTCATATTCATTCTTTCAAGCTTATCAATCATTCTAGGGCAATCCAATACTTCATGGTCCATAGCTTTACAACAAAGACAACTAGATCTTCTACCAGGGCATTCCTTAGCCATATGTCCCGGTCTTCTGCAATTGTAACAAAGGGTTAATCCTCGTTTTCTTTTAAATGATCCCCAACCTTTCCTGTACTGCATACTAGGATCATAGTAGCTAACCTGATTTTTTTTTTGTCTAAGATCTTGCATCCATTTGTTAGTCCAAACACTTCTTCTATGCATAGGTATAACATATCTTTCATTATTTCTATCATATCTACTCATATCAAACCTCTTTTCTTCTAGATGTGCCCTAGTTTTCAAGCTAGGACAAAATTTATCAAACATACCTAGATCCATAATCTTGAAACAAAAATTTCCACTAATCTTACTTTCAGCAGAGCACAAAGCTTCCAGATATAAAACTTTTCACTATTCTTACCTCTAACAAAGCACAGAGCTTATAGATCTTACCTCTTTTCTTCAGATCATACTTCTTTTCTTAGCACAGAGCTTCACAGATCGAGTAGAATACTGCGCACTAGGGAAACAGATCTACACACAGAGCTTTCATAGTTTCAGGTCAAATCTTCGCACAAAGCTCATTTTTCCCTCAGTTCCCAGCAATCACAGTTTCATGTCCCGAGAACGGAACCATTTGTTGGCACAGGGGCAGATCCAAGGTTCAATGCTACAAAAACACACCAACAAAACCCTAACTACCGACCCTTTCATCAACACCTACGAATCATATGAAGTCTCACCCGAGGTAGACGCAGGGGTAGTTGAAGGACTTAGATGTCTACAACCTTAGCCGGGACATAGATCTATGATTTTAACACTTAACATATCACTTAACTCTTATTATTCATCAATATCCAGTTCTTAGTTACGATGCAGTTAAATCCTACTCTCAGCGCAGATAAAACCTAAAATATAGAGCATCACAGTATTCATCCAGATCGAAGATATTTAAGCACTAAGCATATTTATATAAGTCAGATCTAACATCCATCCATATCATTAAGCATTAAGCATTAAAAAATCTATCTATCATTCATCTATATTAAAGCACTAAGCAAGTAAACACATAAGCACATCAATATATCACACAAATCATAGCAACACAGTATGTATGTGGTTCACCTCCACCATACGGCTATGTCCACCAACTCTTCTCTTCTTTATTATCTTTGTTAATGCTTCTTACAGGCACATAATATCAAAATCCTACTTCGCAGAAGACAAGATATCTGCGCGCACTCCGCTAGATCCTCCTTCTTCGAGCTAGGGTACAACACCAAACCTTACACAGTCTCTTACAGTTACTTGCACTAGCCTTGCAAGCCTCACACAGTATGCACAAAGCACTTACAAATCTTGATCACATAGATCAAACACTAGCACTTAGCACCACTTACAATTGACTAGTCATTCGCACTTAGCACCACTTACAACTGACTAGTCATTCGCACTTAGCAAGTCTTACATCGCCTAGACTTCTATTTATACATTACAAAATAGGCCTAAGCATGGGTAAGCCCATGGCCTGAAATTCCCATACCTGTTACATACGCTCAAAACCCAAAAATCCCTAAAAAGGGGCTGATATCCCGCAATCCCCGCTTCGTCTTGTGCTCCGCCTTCGACAACCTATCGAAGTCCCAAAAATAGGTCAAGCGTGACCAAGAATCCACAAAAATTGGTCAAGGGCCAACAACCATGGTAGTGCGTAACTGAATGTAATGGTGAAATATTTGGATGGTAATAACTGCTGCCAAAGTCAACTTTTCGACATGTAAATATCGTAGTTCGAGACCTGATAGACTTTTACTCAGATAGTAGATCACATGTTTGGTGTCATCATCATCCTCTTGTACTAACACTATAACAATAGTGGAAGTAGAGGTATCCAAATAAAGGATATAATCTTTCTCATAATTCAATGGATGCAAAAGAGGTGTGTGCGTTAAGTAATGCTTACGAGCATCAAATGTGCGTTGAGCGGTTGCATCCCAGATGAAAGGGGCATCTTTCTGTAGCAATCTCATGAATCCTTTAGTCATTTCAGCATAATTGCAAATGAAATGGTGAAGAAAGTTTGCCTTCCCTTGCAAACTTTGCAGTTGAATGAGGCTGTTGGGAGGAGGTAAAGAGAGAAAAGATTTTACTTTTAAGGGATCCACCCTAATCCAATCTTTGGAGACTACGAATCCGAGGAGTTGTCCTGATTCGACATCGAAAATGAATTTATGGGGGTTCAAGCGTATGTTGTAAAACCAACATCAAATAAATATGGCTTGTAGGTGACCAACATGGTCTCGTCGATGAGATGAGTGAGCGAGTAAGTCATCGAGGTAAGGTTCAACAATATGTTTGATGTCATGGAACGTATACCACATGGCCCATTGGAAAGTGGCTCCAGTGTTTTTAAGGCCAAAAGGTAATTTTCGATAAGAAAAATTCCCCCAAGGGCAGATGAAGGTTGTTTTGTGTTGATTAGCCAGTAAAATGTCGATCTGGTTATATCTAGAAAATCCATCCATAAAAGAGAAAATGATGCTTCCGACGCAATTATCAATAATTTGGTCGATAAAGGGTGTAGGGTAATTGTCCTTGGGACAAGCCTTATTAAGCTCCCAATAATCGACACAAACGTGAATGGTCCCTTGTTTCTTGGCAACCAAAACAATGTTGGAAACCCATTCGGTCAAAGGGACAGGATAAATAAAACCAGATTTCAAAAGTTTTTCTACTTCTACCTTGATTGTCGCAGTTTTCTTAGGATGGACCGGGTGAAGATTCTGTCTCACAGGTTTAACTCCTAGGTAAGTTTTGATTTCATGCAAAAGGATTGATGGATAGATCCTTGGAATTTATTTGTAGCTCCAGGTGAAGATGTCATGAAATTATTTGAACAAGGCGGTATAAGTTTCAACTTCTTCAGTTGAACAATTGGCACCTAGTTGTATGTTTTCCATAGTACCTTCTTTAATGGATATGTTGACAGTGATAGTGGAAGAGATGTTTCCAAAATTCCCTTTGGAGATGGTATCCTGAGTGAGTATTGGAGATTGGGAGAGTCGACGATATCACTAGAAAATATAGAGGAAATATCTTTCTCTATGTCATCCAAACTGGGAAGAAAGGATGAATGATGGTGGTTGTCATCCCATGGTTCCTCCTCGATACTAAGAATTTCCATAATAGATTCATCTGATGGAAAAATATGTAGCATGTAATTGAAAGTAGAGGATAGGGAATCTAATCAGGATGGTAGCGAATAAGCCATAGATGCTACTAGATGTTGGTCATCTAGTGAAGGAGAGGCAAACTAAACGACATTGTATTACACCTCTATAGGACTAAGTGGCATGGTGTCACCTAGTGTATCAAATTCTAAGGGACTAGGCACGATCCATGGATTAGATGATTTGAAGGATTGATGTTCCCTAGTAAAAATCATATTAACCATTGTGATATGTTGCGCAGCGGGAGGAAGAGGTGTAGGGAAGGTACCCATGAGCGAAGAGTCTTTCAAAATACCTACCCCAACACTTTCATAAGTGATCTTGGAATCTCCCAAAAAAGGAATGTTGTTGATCGTTTGAGTGCGAGCGTCGAGGGTGCAGTAATATAACTGATCGATGGTTACAATTTTACCTGGATGAGGGAATTGAATGCATCAAAAAATCGATGAAGCAACGATAGTCATAGCATAGAACCAACTTCTCCCTAGAAACAAGTTATAATGGAAGGGAGCATCGACTACTTCAACATGTACAGAAACAGTTTTTACTCCCAATTGAACGACTAAGGATTGTCAGAATCCATGAGGTCAGAAACCTATTCCATCAAATTCTCATAACATGGTGGGAGATTGATTGAGACTAGGTGATTTGACGCCTTTCCAACAAGCCAAGGACATGACACATGTGGATGCCTCCTCGTCCAATATCGTGCGATGAATATGTTATTTATGGAAAACGACATTGATATGGAAAGCCAGTTGGTGAGAGACTCATGATTTAAAATTATGCAGGTTAAACGTGAGAGTGTTGGATGACTTGGGATCTATAGCTCTAATGGTTTCCAAGAGAGGCCTACGTTGGCTAGGGCAGTGTTGTAGAAATTCGAGAGTTGGCATAGTGAAAGGTGCTTGAGCCAAATCTTCAATGATGTTGTAGTTTTGAGCAACATGCGAGTTAGGATTAAAGGTCGACTTTCGAATTCTTCTCTTGGGAGGGCGTAGAATAGAGTCAAAGTTGGTTTTCTCAGTCTGGAGTGGTCTAGATGGAGGAGTGACTGTAGTAGGAGATGGATCCAAAGTAGTACTAGTAGTTACTTTATCCTTATCAAGCTTACCTGGAGGTGTGTCATATGTCGTAGTACGAGTGGTCAAATATATCCCATTAAACATGTAAATGTGCACACTTGATGACTCTTCCTCGTTAGGAGGATGATTTGGATTACCTCTTGTTGGAGGTGCAAGAGCTTGTGCAACCAGTGACTGTTGTTGTGGAAAATGACATGTCAATACAATGGGTTGAGCATTTCCTTTAATTTTTTTGGCAACATCGTCTCGATGAGGAAAATATCGTG
This sequence comes from Picea engelmannii, assembly GCA_009831015.1. NCBI lineage: Eukaryota > Viridiplantae > Streptophyta > Pinopsida > Pinales > Pinaceae > Picea > Picea engelmannii. Next base: position 174,102 of record ML781209.1, on the reverse strand, counting down.
TGTAATGATCTTCACCACAAATGAGACATGGAAATTTTGGTTTGCGTTGCGGTTGTTTCTCAGTAGGAGGTGGTTGTGTTTGTGTTTTTTTCATTTTCAGTTTGATTATTTTTTTTCTTGGGTTTGTTCTTAGTTTTCTTCTTCCCCCCTGACTATTGTGGAGAAACAGATTGAGCTTCATTTACCTCAGATATTTGAGTCGAGGGGGAGTTTGATGAGAGTGAATCCGATCCGATAGAAGGGGCAGTGTTTGAACGATTGGTCATGTCGGTCGACTGTGAACAAGACTGGGTTTTGACGGAACCGATAACTCCATCTGCATGGGTGGTGGAGGATGGTTTTGATGGATCAATTGATGGACGGGGAGTGTTTGGGATCAATTCATACAAAGTACTGGATTGGGAATAAACCAATTCCAAATACTGGGCACAAGAAATGGATTCCTCTTCTATAACGACACCACCCATGGCTACGTCACGAGCAATAGGAGGTAAAAGGGATTTGGTGAACCATTCAACCAACAATTGGCCAGRAATGGTTGCTTTGATCAATCGTCATTGTCGTCTCCACTCATGAATATGATCAGAGAGATGTATGGAGTTGGTCTGATGAAGGGAGGTCAAAAGTTTTGTGTCGGTTTCTTAGCAGATAGGTAATTGGAAGTATGTGAGAAAATACATGGCAAGTGAATTAAAATCTTGAAAAGTTTCGTGTTGTAATTCAATGTACCATTTATTTGTTGTACCTGTAAGTGTACGCTGGAAAAGACTTAACTGAATAGAATCATCCATCAGTGAATTTGATGAATACCATAGATGAAAATTCATAACGTGGTTATTAGGATCTTCACCAGGTTTACCATCAAATTTCAGAATATTAGAAGGCAATTTAGCAGGAATAACTGGCCAAAAAGGAGAATGTAATATGGGATCATTGGTTAATCTTGATGGATACGGTAAATCTAGAGTGACTAAGAATGGTAGTTGTCGATTGACTTGTGGATGATACTAATGTGGCATAGGGACACTAGTAGGGTCGTAAACTGGTTGAGGTGGATAATTGTAGCCAGTAGGCCCTCCCATATGTTGTTGTTGTTGACCAGCAAATGTAGGATTTATTTGTTGATGAATATGCACAAAAGGAGAAGGGAAACCCATTTTCCCCTGGGGAGGATAACCAATGTAACCCGGGGGAGGATAGTTCACTTGATTAGTTTGAGGCGTATAACCAGGTTGACCTTGAGGAGGGTAAGGATTTGGCTCTTGGGGAGGAAAATATGATTGACCTTGAGGACCCCAAGTGGGATTCAGGACTCTCAGGAAAGGTTTTCCATAATGTAGTCTAGAAGGATTGGGATTTGGGATTCTTCCTTGCGGGTTAGGGTTTGATGGCCCTCCCTGATTTGGTTGATGGAACTGACCTCCTTGGGGTGGTTCCCAGGAATGTGGGGGTTTCCAGTGAACAAAGGTTGATATTTTCCCCATGTCGTTGGCTAGGTAGCAACTAGGGTATGATCGTTAAGAGGGGGTTGCCCCCTAGTCGGAATTTTCATGTTGGAGGACAGTTTCCCCCCAGTGTGGATTTGACCCACAATTGGGTTTAGTTGTGTGGTAGGGTTTTTCATTATGTGATGCAAATATGTCCCAGCAGGATTTTGTGGAGTATATGAAGTTGTAGCTTGAAGAGGTATGGGAGGCATATTTGTCAAGGTACTTTGCAACCGACTAGGTAACACGACTCCTGTTTCACTTTGTACTTGTCCTGAAGTGGTAGAAATATTGATTGTTGGTTCGACGGGGTGGTCAATGGGTTGACCTGACAGTCCTGCCTCTGTACCGATAGTGGTAGAGGCATGTGGAGGGTCAAAGGGTGGTCGGATAAAATTAATTTTTTCATAAAGGTCTCATCCCGTTGGAGTTCTCCATATCGAACGAATAGGAGTTTTTTGTGGATCTACCATTTTAGTAGAACAGACAGAGTTGGTGTATTCTTCGTTAAAATTTGGTTGTATGGGTTCCATATCTAATTGATTATATGGCCTTGAAGGAAGGTGAGGGTAATCTTATACTATAATGTTACCTGAGGAGTCCAATCAGAAAAGGAGTGGATCGAGATGAAATTGCAAAGCAGGGTTTACAGGAAAGGTGGAACCTTCCTCAACTGTAACTAAGGCTCTCTTGGGATTTGCTAGCAAAGGAGTAGCAACACTCCTAGCATCTGAATGGTTCTCAACCTTTTCACAGTAAGTGTCTTCAAGTGAGTTATGAGGTAAGGGTTTGTATCCTTCTGGAGGCAACCCTTGCATCCTACGTGAGCTATGAATACCTTGATCATCCACAATCTCAATTTTTAAGGACAACTAAAGTAAACAAACATCACTCGCCAAAAAAATCTAGAAAACCAACAAGAAAACAATGTCTTCTCTCAATGAACGTACTAGTTGGTGATGAAATATAATTTCGCGTGACCAAATTGAGAAGGGGCTAGGATATGAGTGGTTGTATGAGTTGCATTGGAGGCCTGCTTAACAGACTTACACATTGGTGCAAGCTTCCTCACGGTTTTACCCGTGGGTTACCCTCCAAGGAACCCAAGTGAGTTTGAACAACGTGTGTTCCAGGTATAGTAAATATTTCCATTCACTGTCACCTCATGTAATGACCCTAAATATTGTGGCTACTAAGAATACCAACTCACAATCAACCTATGGGCGGGTACATTCGACAGTCGATTCTGAACATATGGGTAGGATATCAAGTCTGAAATTATTCAACGAAATTGAGGACAAGTGGACCAATAAACTCCAGAGGACCCCAAATGGATTCAAAATTCATGAAGCTCCGAGACCAAATGAAAATAGTTGATCCTCAAGAAGAACCCCCAATATAAAATCATACTATTATGATCGGTTGAGCCATGGAGGGATAATCTTCGTTGCTCTCCCGAACGCGACCTCAGTTTTAACCCGTGTGTGAGAGGGGGATCCCCGCTATGCTTATACAAAGATTGGATTTACTCTCCCTATCTCAAGATTATGAGTTTGTCTTGAATTCTTTGGAGAGTTATTCTCACAGCCTATTCCAAATCTCTATTCCTAGTCTAGTGTTGGTGTAAAGATCTTAAAAATAAAAGTTTCTAGTTTGATTTTAATTAGCATTCATTTTCATGGTTGTTCATTACACAAAGGTGAATGATAGTGAAACTGATGATGTTTGATACTCAACTCCTAAAAGATGAAAATAATGATATGCAAACTTTCTTTTCAATGAACTTCTAGCTACGAGAAGGAGAAGAGTTTCTTTTCTTTTGCCACTAACAAAACACTCAAGAATGAAAATTTTTATACTATTTTGTTTTCAACAAGAATCTAAACAAATGACAAATTAAAAACCTTTCCGATATTCAAAACCAATGCATACAATTATTTCTTTGTTTGATTGCAAATGTAAATTGAATAGTTCGTCTAATGTTTCATGCTTTCATTAATAATGAAGTACACAAAAAAAGACACTCTCAACAGTCAATAAGAGACTAAAAGAAGAACAAACTATCCATTCAAAGAAAAACACCAAAAGGTAAAAAATCAGACTTAATAGCCTTCCAAAATTGAGTAAGGGGTCGAAGACAAAGAAAACAATGCTAAGACCAATGATGTTCCCTATAAAAACCTCTAATTGATTAGATAATCGAAAAGAGCAGCAAAAAGAAACCAATTTTGAGAGAAAACGGTTGATTTTGTAGTAAGGAAAGACAACACAAACTCAATCAAGACTAAAAGAATGAGAAGCAACAATTTTTAAGTCAAACAAAAAACAAGATCTGACAGAATAGGATCTGAGCCAGAGAAAAAGACCCAAGAACTATGCCCAACAAGAAAACAGTCAACAGTTTTTCAAAGCAAGAAAAAATTGGCGCTCTGGTAATCAAGGCACCGGAGTGCTACAATGCTCCCTAATACACTCTAGGGGAGAGTTGATCAGGCTATCATCACTTTGAATTAAACTAGAGAGGGCGCTACTCCTGAGAAAAGTTTTAGAAAAACCCAGAAAACTAAAAACTCAAGGAAATTCAATTAGAGACTCTGTGAGACAACTTAGCAAAGTTGAAAAGATGTAAGGATAGATAAAATCAGCAAACGGGATCTAAAGATAAGAAAGAGTCATGGAAAAAATAAGGAAAGAAAAAGAACTAAAAGTTCGTTCCCCAGTGGAGTTGCTAATTTCTGTTACAGAATAACTCCCCTACGGACAAGTGAATTCCCTTGGAGTACAGACCCCTCTACCAAGATAGAAAACTACCATTGGACACTACCATTCCTACATATTAAATTTATCCATCGAAAAAGAGAGTAATATGGATAGTATGATGTACCTCACTTTCGAAGTTTTTCCAAGATGCTCCAATCCATGAGTTCTGAATAGTACCTGCAATGGACAACCAAAAAACAAACGACTATCTCCTACTCTAATGGATTAGACAAAACCAATTTATCTATGAAGATTAAAACAAGCATAGACAAGTACATGTAAACACATACTAGAAGGAAATAGGCCAAGTATATTTGTGAGAACTTTAAAGAGACACTTACAATCTTCAGATGATGTTGCAACGGCCTCTCCAAGTCCTCTTCATCAAACCCCTTGCTCGAAAGATCCACGATCAGAATAACAATGCTTTACTGATTATTTTTCCCTCTTGTTCACCATGAGAATGCCTCCATTTATAGACTTTGAGAGGCTCAACCACCTTGGTTGTATTTGAGATTAATTGAGGATATTATTACATGAGTTGTGATATCTCCCTTAGATGCATCCTGAGGGTTATATTCAAGCCAAACGAACTTGATCCATCCATAGTTGTCTTTAGAGAAAAAGGGGATTTCTTCCCAGATTTGCTCAACCAATTTGGTGCTCCCTTACAATGGGCAATAGAGAACTACAATGATGTGTGCTATATAGACAAAGAGTGCTATCACTCCCTCTATATGAGCAGGGGAGTGTTTATCTTCCAAAAGTTTCCAAGATGACCAATTCTCATAGAAAAACACTTTGTTCCGACTGTCAAATGATGGGGCTTCTTCTTCTAACATGTTTTAGAGGTTGTGTCAAGTGTTTTCATGGTGTCATTCGTGATCTGACACTTACGACACTTGTGATAAAAGTGTGACACTTACAACACTTGTGACAATGAGAATGTGACATTATCAAAGTCATGAATTTTGATGTATAACAATGGCATCATGTTCTTAGGGTTTCTTTGTGTAAAAATCAAATTTATGTTGTAGAGGGGAAAAACTAAGGGGGTCGGCCCCCTTGTTTTGTGGTTTACCCTAATATTATGTGGATAAACAATTTTTAGAGGTATTGTATAAATAAAGACCAAATTCATTTCATTTTATCATAACTCTCTCATTTGAGAATAACTACTTGGATGAAATTTTCGCCCCCTCTTGGGAAAACTTCATCTCTCTCTTTTAAATGCTATGGTTAATATTTTTATAGTGGAGCTAAGTGGTGTGCGATCTCTTGGAGGCTTATCGTTTTCTATGGTGATGAAATTATCTTGGTAGATAAGGGTTTGTCTTGCATGTCTCTTGGAATTAGTAAGAAATTTATATATATTGTTGGTTTTTCTTTCTTGTTTCAAATTTTTTATTGGTTAAATCCTTGGAGGAGTATAAGGGCATACACTCTCCACCAAGTTATCATTGTTGTTGATTGAATAATATATTGCAAATGTTTCTAGGAGGAGTAAAATGTATTACGTCCTCCTAGAATTGGAACCTCTCATAAAAGGATTTATAGCAAAAATGGCATACCTTGTTGAATTTTGGCTTATTCTAGAGAGTGAACTTGTAGAGCGTGCCCCGCACGAAATATTTGTTGTGTGGATATGAAAATTTTACACTGAATACTACAGACTGTACTCTAACCAACACTTGTGGTCTTACTTAATTTGGATCTTTTATGAATAAGTTATGACATTTTTACCCGAAACACTTGTTTTAGACTAGTTTCAGGACTAGACACAAACCCTATTTTCGACGGAGTGTAAATCCAAAACTACAATGACCCAAAAGCTTAAATTCGTACCACAACTACTTGGATATGTTTCCTCAATGTCCTATCAATTTCACGGTCTGAATCATTCTAGAAAATTTTTTACTTCGAAAATGGTGAGATGACCTGTAAATAACATACCTTAGAAAGCATCATCAAAATAATTTATCCTCCCTTGAATTTCAGCCTTCTTTACTTCACCTTCTCTCTGAAATTCAGCTTAGATATCCTTCAGTTACCTCAGTCACCTGTAGATATTCAATATGCTCAAGTGTGATATAAAATGAGAGAGCCTTGCCTCTTATTTATACTTTCATGTAGCTTCCTCAAGGGGTTACCTTTTAACCATCTTAACCCACTTTCCTTATTTTAGGGTTAACCAAATTCTAACCACTTGTCCAATTAGTAATTTATCCATTAAATTTATTATTTAAATAATTTATTTTGTATCCACTTTGACTTATATTACACTCATAACTTCACTTTACCTCAAGGGGTTACCTTCTAACCATCTTAAACCACTTTCCTTATTTTAGGGCTAACCCACTTCTAACCACTTGTCAACTTAGTAATTTCTCCATTAAATTTATTATTTAAATAATTTNTTTTGTATTCACTTTGAATTATAGTACACTCATCACTTCACTTTATTATTTACCTTCTAAAAATCTCTTAAACCATTTGACTACTTTGACCTTTTGGGGCTTCTAGATGACTCATGAGGGTTCTCCAACTTCACATGGCCATAACTCTCTAACCGTGAGGAGTTATGTGACGTTCCACATACCACTGGAAACGACATGACATGTAATATACATATAGAATAGTATTACCTACAAATATATCAAAACTCATACCATTATCCATAAAAATAAAACTTGGGTCCATTAACCAAACCTTGGTTCTCCAACTTTCGTCAAGGGTTGACATCAATGACAACCAACCTTAATCAACACTTGCTTCATTTCCTTTTCTTTGGGAAATCATCAGGATTTCTCAGGATTTCCTATCTCCTCTCATATTTTAGGGAGCGATTATATTTTGAGTGAAGATGAAGACGAGCCATCATATACACATTGTATCCCTCTTCAGAGATGGATTGATCAAGCTTGTGGTTATTCTTTCAGGCAAGATTTTTGTGTTGATCAGACTTGTGGTTTCTCTTTTTAGTGGGATTTCCTCCCTCCCACCCATCTCCATGAGTTTCATTTCATGATTGATTATATGCATATTTATGCTCATGATTATTATGTGCTTGACTTATCTTGTTTGTATTATATAATTAAGCACAGAGGGAGATACCTTGATGAGATGATCAACTGGTTGCATTGGTTGTCTGATTTCACCTGACATCCATAAAATTTTATCACCATGGGCCTCGAGCCTCGGGTAAGTAGGTAGGTCATATTTATTTCTTTCATTTGCATCTTAATTGCTCATGATAGTTTAGTCGCATTTCATTTATGATTTCATTTTTCTCTACTTGCATTATTGATTTACATATTTTGTTTTCATCATATTGTATCAAAAAAGGTACAAAATTTTATTTTCTAGGTTAGTTGTCAATTTTGAAGTTTTGGTTTTTGATTATATGAGTGAAGGGTGAGTTAGCCACCCTAGATTTTACAATTTGTAGTTTCAGTGTGTGTAGGCACATGTCAAACTAGGAGATGTTGAGGTTCTCATGCACTCTACGAGGAGCACATGTCCCCATGTAGAAACTAGATGTTATCCCCCATTTCAAGGGATAATAAGGAGATGATGTCTCAAGGCCCTCGAGTTGTAACCATGGAGTGTCAAGGAATGGATCGACTTGTAATGTCCACTTACACAGATGAATACCTACTTCACCACCACACTTCTCTGATTCATCATGATGGCATCATACCACATTAGCCTGTTTCCGGAAGACAATGGGTCTTGCTCCATGAGGTACAAGTCAGATATTGTGGTAATTGTCACTTTAATACTTAAGGCATTTGAGTATGTTGAATTTAAAGCTACTTTTGATTATAGAACGTTTTCTTGGAAATTATGCTCTTTGCCATGTTTCACCTTGGTGGTTGACATTATGCCCTAGTAAGTGGTCACCCTTGGGGAAAGGTTTGCTATTGGGTGGTCTCATTGATGAGGCATCATACCATTCTCTATCATACTTATCATTTTTCACACTTCATCATTTTCGTCTTCCTATCTTTTGGTATTTTTGGGTGTACTGACCCAAGAACCAATTGTACCTCATTTCATGTGAAGAAGGGGTTGAAGGCCCAGAGGGAATGTAGCTAGAAAAAGATAAAATCCAAAATTATAACCTTATAGATGTTCACCCAAAGAGGTCTTGAGAATAATGAAAATTTTCTCTTAAAATAATTAAATACCTACAAAATCAATTTCACATTATATAGATGTCTCGCTTGTTGAGGTGTGTACACTTATGCGGTGTCCCATTATTTCCATGCATATGGAACTATGTGTAAATATAGCTTCAAGTGACATTGTGGTACACTTTTCAAGTCTTATGTTACACATTCGCAGTACCCAATTGTTTTGGACTTTAATTAATTAATGGAAAATAAATGGGCATGGAAAAAGGTTGCATTGAAAATGAAGGTGCATCACACCCTCTACAACGTCACCCATAAATGAGACAATATGAACCCTTGTATGTCATGAAACCCATGCCCAAAAGTCTTACCCCCGTCCATTAAACCTTCTTTACATGACTTAGAGAGGGTCCACCTAGGAAACACTCCCTGACTTGAGGAAATACTCACCCAATAGGTCACCTTGACAACCCTCCCATACCTAAACTTCACAAGTTGCATAGGGTTTTTGAGCACTTGTTTAATTTGAGAAGGTAATTTTGATGCACATGTTTAGGTGGATCTTGTATTAAATGAGGTTTTACTTTCCATTATACATTTTACTTGAGACCCTAGGAGGGAACACTCATATGTCTTTACTAGACCTTTCTTGGTGGACGATTTGGAGGACCAAGACTAGCTTAGGCCTTCATTGGGGCAGGAAGCCCATAGGTTAGATGCCATGACCCACACACTAGGATTTGATAGATAATTGATGTTTCCTTTGGAGGCAAGAGAGCCCCCTTGAAGGAATATACCTAACCCTCACTTTCCCAATGTTGTACCTTGGAAGGTCAAAATGTCTTTCTCTAGGGCTTGACATTATCTTTTAGGGTCGGGGTTTGATTATGATGGTGATTATTTGATGGATATTGGCCTGGTTGGAGGATAATAGACCCTAGCGCATGAATGGATGACCTTTGGAGGCCCAACGACTTCCTCTCCAAGCTCAAAAACTTTCCAAATGTGCCAAGACATCACCCAATTAGGGCATGACATCATCATTTTAGTGTTTATTTGTGTAAAAATCAAATTCACGTTGTAAAGGGGTAAAAATAAGGGGATCAACCCCCTTGTTTTGTGGTTTACTCTAATATTACATGGACAAACACTTTTTAGAGGTCTTGTATAATTAAAGACCAAATTCGTTTCATTTTATCATCACTCTCTCACTTGAGAAGAGCCACTTGGCTGAAATTTTTGCCCCTCTTGGGAAAACTTCATCTCTCTCTTTTAAATATGATGGTTAATACTTGTCTAGTGGAGATAAGTGGTGATATATCTCTTGGCGGCTTATATTTTACTATGGTGATGAAATTATCTTGGTAGATAAGGGTTTATCTTGCATGTCTCTTGGAATTGGTAAGAAAAAATTATATATTGTTGGTTTTTCTTTCTTGTTTCAAAGTTGTTATTGGTTAAATCCTTGGAGGAGTATAAGAGCATACACCCTCCACCAAGTTATCATTGTTGTTGATTGAATAAGATATTGCAAAGGTTTCTAGGAGGAGTAAAAGGGTTTACACCCTCCTAGAGTTACCTTGTTAGATCTACTTGCTCTAGGGAGTAAAAGGGATTACACCCCTAGAGAAGTGGTAGACCTAACTTCATACAAGAAGACTCCATAAACCATTGACAAGGCACTAATCTAAATTTTCATTGGAGAAATAAAATCACTTGCATTGGTACACATGATTTTAAGAGATATTGAATTTGTCTAAGTTGGAATATTTTCTTAGTGTCACAAGTTTACTTGAGTCACTAGGGCGTCTAGGTCGGCTTGGTAGTTCTATAGTTATAATAAAGTAAAATATACAGCCATTAGGGTTTCATCAAAACACACTTAAACTCTTACTTTAACTTACTTTTTAACCATTGAAATTTGCTTGGAAGCCATTATTATTATTCTACTGCTCATTGACTAACTTTATGATAGTTTACTTGCTGATTTTTATGATTGAAATTTGTTGTTGTAGCAAATGTCTTCTACAAACACTTGGTTTTCATTATAATTCTCTGAAAACACTATCTAACATCCCTCTATTGTGACTAAAGGCTTGCTTCATTACACTTGAGTTAAACTAATAATTGTTAACTTAGTCTCTTGCATCTTTATTACGATTATGGTGATACATTCTGCAGCTAGTTTTATCATTTACTTGTTGGTATATATTCTTGTTTACTGCTGCAATATAGGACAACAAGCTTCACTTTCTTGTCCATTTTATATTTTGGCTTGTATATCTCCATTTTGTCTTGTCTCGGGCAGGTATAATACTCTTTTGTGGGTACACTTCACTTCGGCAACCTACCCTTACCCACAAGACTCTTACCCAATCCATTTTCCACTTCCTAACTTGACCTATACGGGTTTTCACTCTCATCTCCTCACTTTCCATTTCATTCCCCCTAGGGTCATCGAGATTCCCCTCTTGTGGTGATTTTCATCATCAATAAAGTGAGGAGAGTATCCATGTAAGGTGACAGTGTGTAGATACTCTCACAGTTGTCCCACATTTGTGGATTCGATCAGCTTTGCCCAACCAAAAATCTGTGCGATAACAATATCTATTATCTAAAACAATTTCCTCGTCTAGCCACATAGGATTAGGGTCAGAATCGCTGCTTATGATAATAGCTTGATTAGTTGTAGTTCTAGTATTAAAGTCTCCTAGCAAGAGGATACTACCTTCATTTCTCTTACTATAGATATCTTGTTCTAATATTTTATAGGGACAATTTTTATATAGATTGTTTTTTGTATAAAAGGTAGAATTAATAGGGAAAAAATAACAAATTGCTATATACATCTTCTTAGCATTGATATCTGAAATCTCCACCCAAATGAACTAATTGAGAGGATATTTTTTATGAAGATGAATGTGATGAGAAATGTTTGTTCTTATGTAACAAGCTATGCCTCCAACCCCTCTACGAGAGGATTTCTTGTTCCACGTGGACCACAATATAAATCCATCTATGTTAGGGACCTTAGATTCCTCGTGTTCCCAAGTTTCAACTAGAAATATAATATAAATTTCACTTGGGATCCAACTTCATATAGGCCCTTTGTTCCAAGGAAAGCCCAGACAATTCTAAGAAAGGATCTGAAGTGTCTCAAATTAATATTTATTGTTATCATTTTGGTCTCTATCCCTAATAATAGCTTTTTAGTTCCTAATTATTGCCCATTTTCCTTTCTTTATGGCTTCCTTTACCTTTTGAACCTCCTTCCTTATTTTAGCTTGATATTTTGGAATGAGGTCTTCATTTATAAATATTCTAGACCCTTTATTAAAAAAAAAAAATGTATTTATAAAATATTATTTTAAACATATTATAAAACAATTTTATTCACATACACGTAACCTTGTAAAAACATATGACCTAAAATTTAGTATTATACTAATTCATTGATATATGCTCTGAGACAACACATGTAACAAACAATCTAACAAATGTTACTATGCAAGTTCACAACTATGCAACCTCCATATGTTTAGAGGTTAAATATATACTTTCTCCTATCATATATTATGTCCACCTTAACATAGAATTGCCTGATAAGAACCAAGAATAAATCATACTATGAAAAGTAAACTGTATTTATATTGTTGCTTAAGCTTTTTAGAGATAAGTTGTGTATAAAATATTGAAACGTCCATATTTATCTACAAAAAGTTCAAGCAACATTATGACAAATTGTGAAAACCTACCCACTCAAATTATATTCACTTGTTATGATGACATTTACAGATAAGTGGATGATCTATGGATGATCTGAGGTCATCCCCAAGGTCAACATACAACTAGAGCCTCCAACTCCAACCCAGACCCTATCCACTTTTAGTCATCATTGAACTAGCAAGATTTTGCTCAATTATTATAGTTATTATAATCCTATCCTTACCTTAACTATTTAATTTGAACTACCAAATTTTATTATATTTTATTATTTAATTTGAAATTTGATCATGTTCAGGGTATCTTTTAAGTATTCAAATATTGTGTTTAATTATAGTCATTTATATGAGTATTTTGAATTAAAAAAATTATGCATATAAATATATAAATGAATATTTAATAAAAGAAAATATACAATTTATTATTAGAACTTATACATTTTGACAAATATTTTTAATATAAGTATATTTTATATAATAATAATAAAAAAGAGAATTGTTAAAGTGAAAATGGTCAATTGGCGAATGTATTTTTTGGAAGAAAAAAAAAAGCATAGAATCTCGTCTCCTCTTGTGTGTTATCTTACATTGGTTGTGGGCGTAAAATTTTTGTATACTTTATTATTTAACTTGAAATACAAAATATAGGCCTTGTATGTATTTTGTGAAATGAGATTTCGATAAGTTTATTTTGTAATGCCTTGGAATTGATTCTATCACTAATCAATCTCATATTCTCTTGTGTGTTATCTAACATTGATTGTGAGGTTAGTTGACAACATCATATAAGTCCCAATATTTTAACTTCAAGATTTTAATTTTCTAGTGTTCTTTGTTCACTCTCTCTTTGTATGGATCCCTACAAACCAAGCTAGTCTAAAGGGAATTAAAAGACATCTTGTTTGTTATCCCACATTGGCTATGTGCAATTCGCAACATCATATAAATCCAAACATACCATGATCCTTATCTCGTTGTGGGTAGCCATAAAGGGGTGTTGTCTCCTACTAACACAATGGTTGTGTGGTTGTGAAGTGTCTTTACTTACTTTGTATTCCCCTCCTCCCCTATGGGATGTATTGTGCATGTGCATGTGTGTGAAACAACAATATGACACATCCATCATGTCACATCTTAGAATTGCTTCTACATTTATAAAATCCCCTCTCCTATTATGTTTTCCCACATTGGTTGTGAGAACTGGCTTGTGGCATCACATAAGTCCTGGCATACAATGATCCTTATGCCAATGGGGGAAGCTGCAAGGGAGTGGTGACTCCTACTAACATAATGGTTAATTAATTGTGGGGTGAGTATGTGTGCTTGCTTGGCCTTCCCCACCTCCTCTGTGAGATGTGTTGTGTGGGTGTGTGTGAAACAACAACCATATACACCTATTTTGTGGTGTCTTGGAATTTCTTCTACAACTACAAAATATCCTATCCTCTTGTTTGTTATCCCAAATTAGTTGTAACAGTTAGTGTATCGCATAATAAGGGTCCTGGCATACCATGATCCTTAATCCAATGGGGCAACCACAATGGATTTGTGTCCCTTATTAATGAAATTGTTGATTGGTTGTGGGGTGAGTATGCTTACTTTCTCAACCTTCCCTCCACCTCTATGGTTTGTATTGTGTGGGTGGGTGTGTCTAAAACAATAATAAAATACAACTAACTTGTGATGCCTTGGAATTGCTTGTAATACTATAAAATCACCTCTCCTCTTGTGTGTTGTCCCACATTGGTTGTGAAGGTTGGTTCATGACATCATATATGTACCAACAGACCATGATCCTTATGTCAACGGGGACAACCAAAAGGGAGTGGTGTCTCCTACGAACATAATGGTTGGTTAGTTGTGGGGTGAGTGCACTTGCTTGCTCTACCTTCCCTTCCTCTTCTAGGGTGTATTATGTGAGTGCGTGTGTGCTTGAAACCATAGTGAGATATGCATATCTTATATCTTCTTGTAATTTCTTCTACAAGTATACAATATCCTCTCATGTTCTATATTATGCAACAATGGTTGTGATTATTGAACTATGACATCATATAAGTCCCAACATATCATGATCTTTATGCCAATTGGGGTAGGGACAAAAGAATAATGGTTGATTGGTTGTGCGGTAATATAGTACTTAGGGAGGATAATACGGGGAACCTAGGGAGGTGCCCAAGGGGATAGTGAATGTAATGTGGTCATAATCATGTAATAGGCCCACTTGGTATTTAATGGGTAATAAATAGCCTAGGAGGTACTTAATATGAAATAATATAATAATAAGGGGTAGTTGGCATAGACCCTTAGAAATACCTGTTAGAATGTATAAATACACATCAGTATCATTGTATTGAGATATGTTGGATGTATTTTTTTGTAGAAAGTATGGCTTGTGGAGTGATTCCTTCCATATGGAGTAATTGAAAATGTTACCCTACCTCAAGGGTTTTCTTTGTATTCTTGTGTTTATGATGTGTGTGTTTTGGGTATTTTCTAAAGACAAGGTTTTAATTCTCAAGGTTAAGGGTTGATATTTGACATTTTGATATTTTGTATATCAAGGTTCACTGAGAGTGGTATACATTAATTGGGGTACCCAATGACACATAAAATGAAGATTCTAAGGTTGAATCAAAAGAAGAGCATACAAAATAAGTTGAAGAAAATCCCCGGGAAGGGCATAAAAAGGAAGAAGAAGATAAAGTGCTAAATGACTCAAAAGAATAACATATATAAGAGTCAAAGAAACAAGAATCGATAGCTAAGGCTATTGTATATCACCACTCAGAAAACCTAGAGAAACAATAGTCATCAAGGCAAGGGTGTGTGCATCGACAAACTTACTATGGATCAACATGGAACTATAAAGGCAACCAATATGGAGGCACATGGAGGACTAAAAGCAAGTCTCAATGGTTATCTCAATTGGTCTTGATGCCAGAGGTGTGTATTCTCCCCCAAAGTTAGGGAGGTCACGAGTTTTACTCTCATGCACCTTGGGGCTATGGTTTACCCCACTTACCATACATGGATCATAGAGAAGTATCCAGTGGGTTTTCCATGAAACTTTCTTCTAAAAATAATGGAGGACTAAAAGAAACGCATCGAGATATTAGAGTATCACATTGACAACATGGAACCCAAGGAGGAATCAGAATCAAGATAGATGATCTGGATTTTATGAGAAGAATGAAATGACTACAGATTATTAACAGGTTCTTAACACAAAATAACAGAGATACAGTAAAACTTGCTTTCTATTCAATAAGGAAATAAGTTGAAACTGTAAAATGCAGCGGAAACAAGCTTGTTGGAATGGTGGTGACTTATCTTTGAGAAGAGATGTGACGGTTGCACGCATTAGCAAGAGGATGATTACAATGAGGCTCTGAAGTCATTTTTACAATAAACAGGAATGCCAAAAACCCTAGACATCCAAAAAACTAACCCTAGGAGATGAAGCGCCAAAAGTCATGTGGGCCCCATTTGGGTAAGTTGGTACATCAACTTCTCAGGGTTGTAACTTTTGCATACGATCTTTGTTTTAGGCGCATGATAGCTCGTTGGAAACGTATCATCGAGGAGATTCATTTTGGGGGAAATAATGAAGGAATATTAACATTGCTCCTTGTTTTCCCAAAAAAATGACGTTTAGTGCCTCAAAATGGCTCTAGAAGTTTCAGGACCCATAAAACTGCTAAAAATAGTAAATTGCCAAAATTGCCAGAAAATTATTTTGAGTCAGTTGGAAAAGGTGGGTGGCCACCGATATCCACCTGGATCAATAGAGGAGGAAGGAATATAGTTGGATCCCATGTTCACATTTCACTATATTGATGGATGCTTGTGCATGGTACCAATTGGCTACATTTCTTAGCAGGTCATATTATATGGCTTCTTCCCATGTTTCGAGGATAAAACATCAGAAGGGGGATGTGATGTAATGTACTTAGGGAGGATAATATGGGGTACCTAGGGAAGTACCCAAGGGGATAATGAATTTAATGTGGCCATAATCATGGAATAGGCCCACTTGATAGTTAACGGGTAATAAATAGGCCCACTAGGTAGTTAAGATGAAATAATATAATAATAAGAAGTAGTTGACAAAAACCCTAGGAATACTCATGAGAAAGTATCAATACATGTGATTATCATTGTATTGAGATATGTAGGATGTGTTTTTTTGTATCAAGCATGGATTATGGAGTGATTCCTTCCATAAGGATTATTTGATAGTGTTACCCTACCTCAAGGGTTCTTCTTTGTATTCTTGTGTTGTTTATGGTGTGAATGTTTTGGTATTTCTAAACTTCAAGAGTTTATTTGTGAAGTTAAGGGATATCTTTTATCATTGATCTATCAAGGTTTATTACATGTGTTGTTCCACATTGGTTGTGAGTGTTGGTTCATGACATCATATATGTCCCAACAGACCATGATTCTTATTCCAATCAGGACAACCATAAGGGTGTGATGTCTCCTACTAACATAATGGTCGGTTAGTTATGGGGCAAGTGCCCTTGCTTGCTCAACCTTCCCCTCCTCCTTCAGAACATACTGTGTGGGTGTGTGTGTGTTTGTTTGAAAGAACCGTTGGATATGCCTATATCATTATCGTGTCTTCTTTTAATTACTTCAACAAGTATAAAATCTCCTTAACTTTCAAAGTCACAAGTTCAATTATCCTATTGTCTATTATACAACATTCGTTGTGAGTAGTATACTACGACATCATATAACTCCCAACATACCTTGGTCCTTATTCCAATGGGGGTAGGTTGATCTAGATTTATGAGCGAAACAAACTGATTAACAGAATGAATACAATAAACATAGAGATATGGTGAAAAACACAAATATCCAGTGAACAATATCTTCTATTGAATAAATGAAATAGGTTGAAACTGTAAAACTACAAAACTGAAAACAACTTGCTCGAATGGTGGTAGTTATCTCTGAGAAGATATGTGGCCGTTACACACATTTGTCTGAGAAGAATGATTACAATGAGGCTCCAGAGGCCTTTTTAACATTACTCATGAATTCCAAAACCCCATACATCCAAAAATCTAACCCTAGGAGATGAAATGCCAAAAGTTATGTGGGCCCCTATGGGTAAGTTGGTACCTCAACTTCCTGGGGTAGTAAATTTTGCATAGGACCTCTGTTTTAGGCGTGTGATAGCCCATTGGAAAGGTATTTTCGAGAAATACGTATTACGCTGTCAAAATTTGACTTTGTCTATAGTTTTACTATGGCGAGCCAAAAAAACATTGTTTAGTTCCCCAAAACGGCCTTGGAAGTACCGAAAGATGTGTTAACATGAAAACATACAAAATAATCCAGTTGGATTAGCTGGTAGGTCACCAGTATCCACTTGGAAGATGTGTAGAGCTTCAGACAGCCCCGGGAGTGTAGAACCCACAATTACAAAGAAGTACAAAAGAATGTGTTGAACTAAAAACTGTCAAGAGGAGCTAGTTGAAATAGGTGGGTGGCCACCAATATCCACCTAGATTATAGGCACAAAATAATAATGGTTGATTGGTTGTGGGGTAAGTATGTTTTCTTTCTCTACCTTCCTCTCCTCCTTTTTGAGACATATTTTGTTGGTCTATGTGTTTGAAACCACAATTAGATACACGTATCTTGTGGCATCCTGGAATTTCTTGTACCACTATAAAATCTCCTACTCTTTCCATAGATGTTGATGAAGTACATATTATAGGGTTTTTGATAATTTTTTGTTCATTAATAATTGTTGGTCAACATGAACAATTGTTAAATGATTTGTTTTAAATTTGCAATGGATGGACATGTCTTTCCATGCTATATGATTTAACTTTCAATTAATATATTATGAGTGGAAGGTATCTATAATGTCGAAATTGACTAGTGCTTGCATTTGGCCCCACGTTGTTTTTGCAAGCACACAAATAAGCACAACCATGTCATTGGAAAGACTTGAACTCTGATGGGGGAACTAACAACAACCTACCTTTATCGATCAAGCAAGCCACCATCCACAATTTTGACATAACAAGATATGAAAAAATTTACATTACATTTCTTCTTTATTCACATTGGTCTAAATATCCATCACCTTCATTTTCTTATATTTCATATTCACATACCTTTTTGTGACCTTAATATTACTCTTCCAAAGTATTTTAAACATCAAGTTATTCTCACATTACATCACCATCTCAAATTTGTTCCCCCTTCTACCAAGGAAGGTAAAGAAGGGAACAAGGAGTAGTCTTTGTAAATGAAAATCTACGACACTAAATAATGATGTACAATACTCACTCAAGCCTAGTGAATGGAAATTTATTTCCATATATTAATTACCCAAACCTATCCTTGCATGCAACCCATCACAAGGGACTAAAAAATCATTTGCAACAAGGTACCTACATATGCAACCTTATAAAGTACCTAAGAAAAAACAGCTTCAACAAATTATTGCATGACAAACCCAACAATCAATAGTGAAAGATAATAAGGAAGAATAATAACATGTTGAGTAAGAGCCACCTAAGCCAAGGTAACTTTCTACACAAAAATTATAACTTATTCAAGATGATGTAGAGAAGGTGTACAATGATCTTAGAAGAAAATATGAATATTTACATTTCGTAGAGACCATAGAGAACACCTTGTGGTGGGTAGACTCTGGAAGAAGATATGGTTGACTAAATATTATTAACCCAAAATTGTAAAAAGAGGAGAAATGTTAAATTCACTAATATGAAGATCTTATAGGAAGAAATGAAGTTTGGAAACATTTTTCCCATGACCTCAAAATAAGAGGCATTTGTGCTTCATAGAAATGTGGTCAACTTTCTTTTTCTTCCTCAGAAAAAAAGCATAATTCTATTCATCCAAAGAGAACCAAATTACATTTTGTAGGTGATAACAACACCACCCAATACTAGGTAGAAAATCCCAAAGGGACACAAAGTAACTGATTGGAGAGACAAAAAGAAGAAAATACATGAGTTTATAGAAACCCCTAAAAGGCCGAAAACTCGGTACAAGAGATATTGTCAAAGAAAAATACTCCAAAATAGAAAATCCAAAAAAACCTTGGATATTGGAAGGACCAGGTCAGAGAGGAATGAATCACAATAGCATAACCAGAAGGCGTCCACGTCGATGAAGACCCCATCCAGCAAAAAATAAACCCAGAATTGCACGCCCAGTCCAAGGACCTCAAAATGATGAAGTCGCACGGCACACCCAAGTATATGACCTCAAAGTTCTGGCACTACCCCCGCTAGAAAGAAAAAAACATTAACAACCACCAAACGGAGCCAGATCTGAGCATACCTCAAACCCTAACCAAGCCGAAGAAACCAGAGGGATTAACTAAAGAAATGGAGCATATAAAGCATGGATCTCTCATGGATAAACAAATCTGAGAAAAACCCAGGAATCACCCTCGTAGGAGCACCCAAAATGCTAGAATGCAACACGAAAACAGATTCAGATCCGCACCCAGAGCAAGCCTCCACAAAACGACCATACAAGTAGAGGGTTCAAGCRTCAAAATAGATCAAGCTCCAACCACACAAGGAGATGGGACCGTCCACCATCCGAGCTAGAGATGAGACGGAGAGAAAATAGTAAAACCCCAGTCCACCGGGAGACAGTCCAATGTGCGAGGATCCAGGTGAAACTGGACGGGAGAAGGCAGAAGCGTAAGGCATGAGAAATATATCACACTGGAAGAGAGGTCGTCGGGAGAAAACGGAAGCATCTGGTTGAGGGATACCACGTTGAAGGAGAGTTGTGAATAGTGGGCACATGCAACTAGGGTTTCCCACAACCATAGAGCCAACATTCACTCCCAATTTTTAATAATAGAAATTGTGAATAAATATGTCATAAATGTGGTCAACTTTCTCTCTTGTGAGAAATGGTTATGAAATTTCTACTAGCATTATCACAAAAGGAGAAAGTTTAAAATATGTTAGTAAGGCGTTGTCTAAACGTTCTACGTTTTGGCATTTTTTGTCGGAATCCAGTGATATAGATCTGGGTGAAATCGAATTTTTCTATTGTTTAAATTGCATTTTTTAATGTATAAATGGATTCAAAGTGTCGAAAAACCCTGGGACACTCGAATTATACAAACTTAACCACTCAAATTTTCAGATCCAACAATTTCTCGCCAAATTTCGAGTAAAATTAAACAAATAAAATGATCAGAAAAGAGCCAAAACAGAGAATTTTTAGGCTACGACATGTGAGCAACAAGAAAGGACACCGTCACTTAAATTTGTTAGAATTAGGATATCATTCTTCCAAATTTTTGTGAAAAGTACATACACTCAAAAAGACAATGATGAACCTATTCAAAAACTAGACACAACACTCAATTCCCTAACAATGGTGGTGATTACAAAAGAAATAAAAGATGATGATACATTATACATTATGTCAAATTTAATGGTTGAATCGAACCATCCAAGCACATTTTTATGTATTAGAATTAGTGAGACTAAAAAATTTGGAAAATGAACTCATAATATAGAGGAAAGATACAAAATATATAATTTTATTGTATTGGAGTCATCGAATACATTGACACTACTTTCTTTTATGTGCCATGTAGTAAGTTTTCAAACCACCACTCCTAAAACCAACATGTATTGACTTGCTAATTAACATGGCTTTTAACACATTACAATACTTTTATTGACCATAATTTATAATATAAAAACCCCTAACATATTGAGTTTGATTGTAGTGTTATTCTAAGTCTCGGGGCGCCAATACCAGGCGCATGCACTTCCAACATGATTGTATCCAGATTACAAGTCTCGGTAGATCCTAAAGCGGTTAACAAGGCTTTCCTCTGGGAAGGGCATCTTTGGAGGACCTCCAAAGTGGTAATTGCACAAGGGGTTTATGATAAATCTTCCACCACAGAGTAGTTCTGGGTGGCCCTTGCGTTTGGGTTATGAGAAGATTTTTTGAATGCGCCTTTGGGAATGCGTGTCATTATTTCGCCCAACGTCTTCTCAATCTATAGAGGAAGAGACGGGAGTTCAGCTTCTTTACCCTTCTCAGAAGTGCTTGGTTTACTATAGTCATGCGCTCTAGTCTATATGAAAGCATCACTCTTCACCATATATACGTTCGCGGATGTGGGGTTGTTCGAAGACGGAGAGGGTTCTTGGCTGCCCCCTTCAGTGCTTGCAGAGGCTTGGGTTAGATTTTTCCCATGTTGAAATGGATTGATCAACACAACAGGCTATTGCTGCATCACAAAATTTTGGGCTTATGCAAGCCGAGGACACAGATGGGTCAAGTGGTCTTCCACGCACAAGTTGCATGGATACCTCACCTTTTGTTTCTCAGTGTTGTCCCCACCAGCATTATCGGTAGGTTTTTTATCCCCTTACTCTTCTTTCATTGTTTTTTCTTTCCTTTAGGTTGTTGGGTGGCCTTTGGGTTAGTCTATTGTACTGTGTGTACCTCCGATGTTTTGGTAGGGGGAGAAACAAAGTAGTAGTTTGGTTGGGGGTTGTGTGTTGTATAGATAACTGCTGCAACTGCTTCGTCAATTGCTCAGCGGGCTTTGTTTGTGCTGAACCAACAATACCATCGGCATGTGGTCCATATCTCTCTCTAGTTTTATCCAGTATTGAGCATGGTGCATCTGGCAAGAGGTTGTATAATAAACCGAACTGAGAATAGATGAGCTCAAATTGTTGAGATCTCATGATGGTGTCTTCTTCGGAGAATAATCCCGACGTCGCAATGTCTTTGGATAACTGCGGGACCAAAGACTTAAGGAACCACTCAAGAAAGAATGTTGGTGGGACTGGCACCTTAATTAAACTCTTTCAGCATCTCCATTCTCGGRTGTGATCAAAGATATGGTTYGCTGTCGTCTGTTCGAAATTGGMAAACARCTTTGTGCCAGCGTCATATCTCACAGGTAACTGGAAACAATTTAGGAAAGCCATTGTCAGTTCGACGAAGGAARAGTATCTTGAGCGATCGAGCTCAATGTACCATTTCACAGCACTCCCAATGAGAGTACGTTGAAACAATCACAACTGTACRGAGTCATCTTTCAATGAGTTAGATGAGCACCAAAGATGGAAGGTAGTCACATGATCTCCTGGATCTTTGTTAGGCTTGGCTTCGAACTTTGGAATGTTCGAAGGAAACTTCATCGGCATGGGAGGCCAACACGGATCGTGACAAATAGGGTCATTCAACAACCTTGTCAAATCTGGCAAGTGCAAAGTCGCCAGGAAGGGTAGTTTGGGTTGTTGGTGATAACCTGGGAAAAAGGGGCCTGGAGTTTGACTGGCACCAAGTTGCCAAGAAAAGTTCAGCTGCTGGCCTGGATTCTGGTAGAAACCATGGCCCTGGCCAGCATATGGATTTTGCGTATGTGGAGACATCATCGACTGATTTCCCAAATAGGACATAGATGGTTGGGAATGCATTATATTCGAAGGACTCTGGGAAGGGTTGCCCTATGTTGGTCCTGTGGGGATAGGCATAGTAGTTTGTCCGGGGTTCCATTGATTATGGAAAGAATTACCCCAGATTGGCATTCCGGATGAGGGAACAAATCCCTGTCAAGAATTCCAAGGACCTTATGCGAAAGAAGTTCCTAGGTTTTCCCCCTGTGCAGGAATAATAACCTGCATAGGAATAGATTGTCCAAAACTGGGATTGCCCCCAGTCGGGAAGGCGTTGTTACCAAATTTTTTGGTCAAAGAAAATGGTGTCGAACCTACCGACATACTATGCGAAGGTGGTCCTTGACTCCCTGCTCCAAACAAACTATGGTGTGTAGGTTCCCCAACGGATTGTTGATGCGAGCCATCGAGTGAAGGGGACGAAGGAGGGATATGACCTCCTCCATAAGGGAAAGCGTTAAAAGGAGCAAGAGTTCCCCTCGTGTGACCTTGCAGAGGAGCACTAGAGCTCCCTGCCCCCAGACCTAAAGTCTATAAAGTGAAGTAGGAAAGTACATGACTTGTACTCGAACTAGGCATCCCGTATGAGAACGGAGGGCCCGTCGCACTTGGTGTGAAAGGGGTTGTGGCTGCCACCAAAGACGAGATCGGGCCACTGTGCGATGCAAAGGCGGTCGAGACTATAGTGGCTCGGACCGGTGATGATGGGTTAGGAGGTGTGAACTCTCCTGTGGTGACAACTGTAGTGGGAATTGAAGAATTCCCAGAAGGAGTAACAACATTTGTTTCCATTGCTGTGTGCAACACTGTCTAGCACTCGTAAGGATGAATCGGTACGATGGTGGGTGCCAAAATATCAGTGGTGGAAGTTTCAGCCAAACCAAAATCTTGTGCTCCAAGGTCTAAAACGGTTGATTCCTCTAGATGTTGGTCGAGCACAATTTCTTGTGACCCAGTTGCTTCAAAAGACCCTTGTTGGTCTAGCTTTCGCCTTAGTGGTGGCGGCGGTGGCTCCAGTGTAACCGGCGATAGGCCAAGAATCCTTTGTGACCGACGAAGCTTGTGATCCTCCACTGTGTGAGAAGATCAAAGACACCCTAGGGTAGTCTAAACATTCAAAAGTAACACACACTAAAAAATTCCCTATAAGATAAGACAGGAAAATACTAAATTAATTGGAAGAATAGTTACAACAACCAATACTATAGCAACTTACCGATGCAAGTACAACTCGAACATGAAAGCACCCTCCGGGTATAATATACAAAGCGTGGCCCAATGTTTGTCCTAGGTACCGTGGTATACCCCCGCAGTCACCTGTGTATGTCCCTAGAAAAGATAGGCAACTAGGTTGCCAGCGCGTAAACAGTCACCAGGCGGGTACAATCGAAAGTTGGGTAGACCACAATGAGCAGGGTATCGAGCCCGAAATCTGTCAAGGGTATCGAAAGAAAGTGGTCCGAAAGACAACTAAGGACCTCGAATGGATTCAAGATCCACGAAGCCCCATGGTAAATGCAATCGACGGAATCCCAAAACAAGCTCTCTATATGTGTTCTCCACTATGATTGGTCTAGCTTTGGAGGGGTTATCTCTGCTACATTTTCTCACTCGACCTCATGTTTATCCCCTGTGTTAGAGGGGGGTCCCATATAACTTTCATGATACTGGACTTACACACTCCCTAACTTAGACTCCAATGTTTGATTGTAATGGCCTTGAAGAGTTTCCTCTCCAATCTAATCCAAGGCCCTAATCCTGAACTAGTTGGTTAACCCTACAAACATAAAAGTCTAATAAATTTTAGATTTAGTGTTAATTTTATGGCTTTGTCTTATGTCAAGGGGTATGAAAGTGAAATTGATGATGTATAAAAGACGAAAGTAAAAAATGAGTAAAAAGATGGAAACAAAAACTTTCACTTAATGCAAAATTTCAACAACTTTTCAAATTTTTTTATTTTTTTATTTTTTAAGATTTTGGACAGCAAACTCAAAAGGAATTTCACTCGACTACGAGCTACTTATGATCTAAGTAAAGTGCAACAACTTATGAAATAAAATACTTTTCCCTGGCTAATAATGCATAATCACACTCTTCAACCAAACAAGAAAATGAAAGAGATTTTTTATTTATTTAAATGCTGATAAAGCAAAAAGGAAAAATACCAACAAGTAAAAACCAAGAAATTTTTTTTTGGCCTAATCGCAGATCGCAAAGAATCACTTTAACAAATCACACACTAGCAAATTTAACAAATGACTCTCACACTTGTCTCAAAACCCTAAAAAAAAATCTTTTTTTTTTATGACAACTTTTTAAATGAGAAAAAGCAAGCTAAGGCTAAGATTAATCCTAAGCTACTGACTGATAAGACAGAGATTCAAACACCTGAGACGTATAACTCTCATCAAGGGAAAGGATGATTTCCTTACCCTCAACAAAAACTATCATTCCCAAGCACGCTACTGATAATCCAACAACAAGCGTGTGAACGTGAGCTGTATAGAGCCAGAGGGCGTGTACACGTGGGTTGACCTTCTACAGGCCACGTGTATCTCTAAAACTCCGAGAAAAAATAAAAGCAGGCAACCCAAACCAGTAAGAGACCACTGATATTGATAACCAGGATCTCTTGAAGACTTAGACACTCTCTTTAACAGAAACAAGGAAAACAATGTAACGAAAAAACTCGTAAAACAAACCAATCTGAGACAAGAATGCAAACAACCAAGACTTAGAAAGAATACCAGAAAACCTCTGAGAATCACTGATTCTGACAGGGAAGAGGATGAGTGCCTCCAAAATTTTCTTGAATCTACATGCTACTACTACTTCTTCAGCTAGCGTTCACACGCGGGCTGAAAGAGAGTAGGGAGCAGGTACACGTGCATAGACCTTATGCAGGATGTGTGTACCTCTGTGGGTCCCGAAAAAACACAGTCAAGAAAATAACAGAGACAATTGGTATGGAAAACCAGACTCTCTGCTAGCTCAAACTTTGTAGAAACTAAAAAACAGGCAAGAAAACCAGTCTTTTAAAACTACCCAAAAACAAATAAAAATTCCTAGGAACCCTAGAGACTTCCCCAGTATGGTCGCCAATTATGTTGTGAGGGAAATCCCCTTACGTACTAGAAAATAGGGTTATCTTATGCATGCAGCTATGACTGAAAGAAATCTACTTTCTACCTTCATCCCCAGACTTAAACCCCATTCCTTTTCAGCAAATACATGGTTTAGACCAACATACCTTGTTCCGAATGTTCGATGTCAATCCTCATTCACACTTGATCGCTTGTTGGCAGCTATCCTCTCAAGATTGACCTGCATACAAAACAAGCAACAAACTACACATGCATTTTACCTACATACTAATGGGTTAGAGATTCAAACATATATTTATTGATCTATGAAGAACTCATATAGTGGGACGGGAAAAGCATTTCTTTATTATTAACTTCGAATGAATCAACTTACAAATGTTGAGACCGACCACTGCTCCACGAATCCTGATCCTGGGCTCATCGTTCAAATGTCCTCCAACTTCTTTGCTTTGTATCTCTTCTTGCACAAGGATGGCTAAAGGGTTGGGACAATAGGAATATGCAATTGGGCAGAGTTTCTTTACTCTATTTTTTCCTCCCCAAATGGGACCCCTAGCCCTTCTTTTATAGGCTAGAAGAAGCTAGGTATTTGGATGAACCCTCGGCCATGCATGGCTAGGAGTTTCAGTTAACTCACCCAAAGCTGTGTGTTTTGTCGGAAACTTTCCTTTTTTCGTGCTTTTGTCGGTCCACGCGGGCTGTTTTAGGTTAGCTAGCGTGTACACGCATGCAGCAATGGAGTAGGGTGTGTGGCCCTTATAAAAGAGGTTTTTTAAAGAGTTGTTCAGCAGTACTTTGGCAAAGAAGGGATCTAAGATGGCCTGATGCCAGGTAAGCATGTATGGTGAAAATTAGGGTTATAACACATAGCCACGCAAAATACATAGTGGAGCTACGAGATGATAAAACATAGCCATAGACCAATACAACGTGGATCTATGTGATATCATAAGTATCATCATGCTCAAATAACTTCCTTCATAACATGGGAAAAGCAAATATCAAAGTGAATTCTCAACCCAGGGTCTTCGTCCCAATCCTAATGTGGTATGAATCTATCCATGTGAATAGATGTTTTGACGTTGAACATGGTAGAAACCACTTGATTATCGGTCATCGAGTTAAATAGTTAACAAGTGTGAGGGAAATCTCCAGTGATGTCAATGACTCCCAAGGTACCTTAGTACAATCCAACAAATATGAATAAATGAGTTGAGGTCGAACATTCATGGAATCATCCAATCATAGGTTAATGATGCAAACCCATAGTTGGAAGCGAGGAGGCCTCCCATTGAGGCATGCAAGTCCCAAGGTACTAATTGGTTTCTAATTCTAATTCTCGGATTATGTGTTAAAGTCGACCGGAAAAGACTCGTTGAAGGAGGGCCCTGATGTATAGAAGATGAACATAGACTGACATGGGTATGGAAACTGGTAATTTTGTAGATGTTTGACTCTCGAGGCGGAAAATTTGATCTAGATTTAGGAGCGGAACGAACTGATTAACAGACTGAATACAATAAACATAGAGATACAAAGAACAACACAGATATCCATTGAACAATATATTCTATTGAATAAATGAAATAGGTTGAAACTATAAAACTGTAGAACTGAAACACTTGCTTGAATGGTGGTAGTTATCTCCGAGAAGAGATGTGGCTGCTACACGCATTTTTCTAAGAAGAATGATTACAATGAGGCTTCAGAGGCCTTTTTGATATTACTCATGAATTCCAAAACCTTAGACATCCAAAAACCTAACCCTAGGAAGTGAAACGCCAAAATTCATGTGGGCCCCTATGGGTAAGTTGGTACCTCAACTTCTCGTGGTTGTAACTTTTGCATACAACCTCCGTTTTAGGTGTGTGATAACGTGTTGGAAATGTATTTCAGAGAACTACTCATTACGTTGTCAAACTTTGACTCTGTCTATGGTTTGACTGTGGGGAGCCAAAAAATCATTGTTTAGGCCTCCAAAATGGCCCTGGAATTACAACATTATGAGATGACGTGAAAACATACAAAATAAGCCAGTTGGATTAGGTGAGAGGCCACCAACATCCACCTGGAAGATGTGTAAAGCTCCAGACATCCCCAAAAGTGTAGAACCCACAATTACAAATAAGTACAGAAGAATGTGTTGAACTAAAAACTGACAAGAGGAGCTAGTTGAAATAGGTGGGTGACCACTAATATCCACCTGGATCAATCCTCCCCCCTTAGGAATCAAGGGTCTCCATTGTGTTGAGTTCCCCCATTAGGTGAGGAAAATTCTACTGGATTTGGCCCCGGATGAGCCACTTGCCTTGGTGTAGGAGTTTCCCTGCCTTGACAACCCAATAAAGTTGCATCCTTTGTTGGTGAGTGCCATTGACCTGTGTTTCCACTATCTAATCAGTGGATTTTTTTTCCATGTAGTCAAGGCTGAGCTCTATTGGTTTGAATTGTTCTATGACTCTAAGGTGTTCAATAATGGCGAAAAATATGGCCAAATGAGGTCCACATTGAACATTGGGTGCAAGCCAAGGAATGGTGGAGTATTGAGCTCAAAATCATTGTTACCCATAGCCTTGGTGATGGTGTAAGGCCCATAGAAAATTGGGTGGAGCTTCCGATGGGGCCCTGTAAGACGCTCATTCTACAAATGTAACTAGACCTTCTCCCCAACCTGAAACTGGTGCGATACCGTGTGTTGATCATGATGTTGCTTGTACTTAGCATTGGATTTCTACAAAATCTCCTGGACATGTTGACATATGTGTTGAATCCGCTCAATGAATCTGGTAGCTTTTTCAGTCTCATACTGAACATGGGAAGAGTCTATCTGTGTGGCCACCCACTTTTCATATTCATTTTAATTTTGTATGGATGTGTTCTATAACTTTTTGTATGTTATAAGTCTATATGTAAACATAAACGAATATAAGAGTTAGGTGTAGTCTAGCCCAAGTAAATCTGTGTGGCCTTGCCACCGAGTTGAAAAGTTGTGGTGTTGCACGTCATTGAGAATGGTGGATGTTTCTTCAATCCACCCAAATTTATCCAGTGGTGTGATGGGTGGTATAAGAGCTAATCACATATCGGAGCGCTTTACCATTTGCAGGGTTTGGTGAGTTCATCCACAGTAGTGGTGAAGAGGAGGGAACAAATATTTTTGCAAGTTCGTCAGAAAGACTAAAATGAGGCGTGCCTTAGTAAAACTATGACCGTGGGTTGTGAATATAAAAGGCTAGAGAGAATTGGTGTAAGGAGTTAGACATGGTTTCCACAAGGTTGGACACACTAAGGAGATGCCTCAGAGGTAGTCAGGTTGTGAAACGAAACTTGCATATTTTGGTGAAGAGTATGTAATGAAACTTGGGGAAAGTATTTGTTGATCTAAAAGACTATTTTACGGTCTTAAGGTCAAACTGACGGGGATATGAATCCTCTTGCATTTTTAGAGAGGTGGTTCTCCTCTTTTTCTTATGAAATTATAAACAAAAATATAGCAAAGTCTGAGAAGGACCAGAATTTTTGAAAAGCTAACATTCACATTCAAAACAGTACCTATTACTGGGACCAGGTATCTTTTAAGGAAAATATATACAATATATTACATAATCAATAAACCAAATGAGTATGATAAATAAAAGGATAGCAGTTCCATCACAGGATTCATCAAGACAATAAACAATATCCACACTAAAGATATAAGAAAGATGGACCGCATATAGAAGATAAATTTAAATGATCATTCCATTAAACACCAAAAATATTATGATGGATAAAACATTTGGAAACTCAAGCTTCAAATCAAAGTATTTGAGAATACAATAATGCAGTATCCCAAGTAGTTCTCTTGGAGTCTCAAAAACTAATATAAGTCTTTAAATACAAAGCGAATGTATTTAAAGAAAATATTTTCATTTTCCCTTCAAAGAGGACTGGGATGGGGATCCCATGAACCATAAAATGAAAAGACCTAGAAGATAAGAGGAAAAAATCAAGGATCAGCCTGGTTTTCACATATGATTGTGGAAGAAATAGACTTTAAAAGGGGGAACAAAGTTTTTGTTTGACTCATTGTGATGGAAAGTTATCGTAACCCTTTACTTGCTTGGAGGTGTTTCTTTTATAGATGTTTATTGTGGCTAAGGTGGCATAACTGTTGCAACTGTTTCTTGATATTCTCTCTCGGTAATTTTGATTAATGCTTTCTTCAACCACTCCTTGATATACTCCCTTAAAAGAGTTATGATAATCTCATGCTTATTTTTAATTTCAAATAATTCATTTTCAAATTCTCTCATATCCATACCTGATTGATGCAATGTGTCATCAACTTCATCATTTCTATTGATATATCGGTCTAACCATTTTTCAACTTCTTCTTCGGAAAATTTTATTGTTTCGGTAAATTCATTTTCCCAAGATACTTTTGATGCATTAATTTGTCTCATTAAGGTTTACTTTGATAAGAGAATGGTATCCATCAATAAATTAGGATCATCAATTTCCTTCGTAAGATCCACAAGTTTAAGGAACAAATCACTTTTATTTTATTTTATAAAACATCAATCTCATTTATCATTCCTTTCAAATATTTAATTCTTCTCAGCCAACATGCATTGAATAGTTTCATATGGTAAGTTGAAGGAAGTTTTTTTTCTTTTCTATGGGCTTCACTTAATCTCGAGACTTTTGTTGAGAATGTACTCATGGCTTCCCTGTAAAATCCTTCATCATTTTCCAGGTCTTTTTGCAAATATTCTTTGAACTGTTCTATTCTTGATGAAAAACTAGCAATACTTTGAGCAACGTCCCAAATTTATTGAATTATATCAATTCTTTTCTATATGGAATCGTCAACATATTTTCTTATTGCTTGTAATAAACTTGAGGAGCCTTTACATTTACTAATGCTTTCTGGAATGTTTTCTAACACAAGTGTCAGTTGAATTGTATTCAAGGGATCTCGAAATAATGGTCATGGCATCAAGGTCGCTTCTAATTCTTTTATATTTTGTTTCAACTCTAAATTTTCATTTTCCATAGTATCAATAGACTGCTTCAAAGCTTCTCCATTTGCACCGTGGAATTGTGCAATTTTGGATGGTGCAACTTTGTCAAAACCAATTGATGATTTCCATCTTTCTTATGACTTTTTATTTTTTGTATTGAATTTTTCTAGTAACATTTTTTTGGATTCATGAGTGTAGGCCATGTGGTGCAAAGTAATAGATTCCTCCTCGAATATTTCAGGTTCCTCGATAATTAGGGATTAAACAATTTCCCTGGTTTTCAGTACTCTTTGTGCAAACCACTTAGGTTCTTCAATGAGCTCGTCGGTATCCATTACTCGTGGAATTTCCTAGACTTCGAGCATGCTCAACCTTATTGTTGGTGCATTTATTTTCCTTTTAACAAAAGTATATGCAATATGGGACTTTTCAAAAGATATTTTCTTGGTGGGTCTTTATCACCACCATCGTCTAACCCTCCAGCTGATGTTTTTCTCATCTCCATACCATTGGTTCTATTCTTTGTTCTTGATGGAGTACTCTTCTGGGAAGTTGTTGGTGAATTAGGATTTTTGTTTGTCACTTCCCTGCCATGTTGCTAGTAACCTTTGTTGGTGTTGATTATTTCTACCATGTTATCCAAAACTTGGCTTGTCACGATTTCAAGGAGATCTAGATTATCTCTGCAGCCTTCTTGAAATTCTTCAACTTTAGTGAAATACAAAGAATAATTGATTAATTCCATATGTTTAGTGAATTTGTTATATGGGTTGAAACCTTTAACAAATTTGGCTTCCTTTAAGCCGAATTGGTCATGATTGCCCACAAGTTCGTTGAGGTGGGTTGTTTTTTACAGTGAATTCTCCAATTTTCCATGGTAGGGGCATGAATTGTTTTTTCCTCCTCTCATAAAACAAATGGGCCCAAGTTTTATACTATATGCACATTTCCTTGGAAAAAATTCTATATGATACATAAAATGGGAGAAGAAAAGGATTTTCTTCACCACCAAATAGCCTGATAACAGTAAATTCTTCGGAAGTTTCATAAACTCCTTTCCCAAAGAGAAATGTGGTTTCTTCAAGAGATAGTATTGGAGTACTAGGCCTAAAAATCAACTTTTTGAACTCTGAAATAAAATTGTTATGAACTGGGTAAAAGTTATATTGAGATTTGTGTCTATACATAGACGAATACCATGCACAAATTGGTTCCATATTAAAATCAACATTATTTTCCCTCGACAAGTCTTCAAATACATGACCATAAGCAATGGAAAAGATGAGCTAAGAAGTCATATAGAATTTTCAAGTCTCTTTCAAATTACCCAGTTGGAAATGAACTTCACTTGAAACAAGATAACCCCAATCTATAATGGTTTTTTCACGCAGAGCGAAATGCAAGGCATATATAATATTTCTCGGTACACATGTAGTAGATTCCAGACCAATAATACAAGTGAAAAACGATGCAAATTATCTGTATGTGTAGTTTAGTGAAGTTAACTCAATCCAAGAAACATCGGGGTTACTGCTTAGGTCCTCCAAGTAATTTCTTAGAAACCTCTCCCCTCCTTTAAGTTTCTTCAGAACTTCATCGACCTCTTCGTTTTTAAACTGAAAGGTAGATGTAGGGAGTCGTGGCATTCTAGAAAATGTTGAAGGAGCTAAAGAAATGGGTTGATGTCCTTACAACTGAATTATTATTTTCTCAGAGTTGAACTTATCTGCACACCATTGAATAGTTTCTTTGAAGTCTGTTACTTCTGGAATGCAACATGCTAATGCTATACCTGAAGTCCAAATTAAGTTCATTTTCTTTTCGGACAGAGAAAGAGTCTTGTAGTAATTGTATGCCCTCGACCACTGAAACTCTTGATCCTCATGCCCAAGTGTGTTTAGTGTGTGTCCGCAATACAACTCATTTTTATTTCTTGACACTATATTTTTTTTCTTTTGGCTTTGACAATAGGTGGCACTACTATTGATATTTACAACTTGGCATATTAGTGTTTACTTAATTTCACCATGTATTGTCCTGATAGTTTAATCAATCATAAATCTTTCTTTTAATGTTGTCGGCTTGCATGAGATTTGAATTTATTGCAAGGTTTACAAATGTTTTTTTAATTTAATAATGGCATTATGCTTACACAAGTGGTTCTCGATGTGGTGGGGAAAATAAATGTGATGGGAAGTGGTGATGTGATGTTGTGGCAAATGTAAAATGTTAAGTATGAGAGCGTAATATGAGGAATGGAAAGTGAAAATTGTATAATGCAGGATTGTGGACTTGTGGACCTGGAGAACACGGACACGAAGAAAAGTAAGGAGGTCCACACTGAAACTAGAAATGAGGCTATGTATTGGACATAGTTGTTTTGTGGATCAAAGAAGTGGAAGGTGCATTTTGTATAATATGGGACTTCGGACCTAGAGACTAGAGAAAAGGTTATCGAATGGTAAGTGGCCCCGCATCCACTTTTTTATGAAAATTGGTTAAGTATTGAAAAGTGAAAAAGGTACGATTTGGGAAACGAAAAAGTGGGAAGTTCATTTTGGAGGACGCGGGATTGCAGACTTCAGACCTGTATACATGCAGACCCAAAAATTGTGCTACTCCCACTCCACATTGCTTAAATTTGGTTAGTGTTGGAAATATTTTGATAAAGAAAAAAAAGACTAAAGGGGAAAAACAAGGGAAGAACCCTATGGATGGTTAGATGAAAACAAAAAATTGATCATGAATGCATATCAACAGTCTTGAAGCTATTTCTCACCACACTTTGCATGAATCATGAAGATCCTTAGAAGTTCGGGCATGGTCGATTCACATGAAAATGAAAGCGACACCAAGAGAGATCCCAAGACACTCAAGATGAGAGATTGCTCCTTGCCTTAAAAAAATGATGGAACAGATAATGCATGCGATGTGTTCACATGGTGAAAAGGTCCAACGATTGGAGATTGAAATGGGAAAACATTTACATGGTTTTAACGAAGTTGTTTGGGAATGCCAACAGACAAAAAATTTGTTCACCAATACTCTAACCGATGACTTCCAAGATAGACTAAAGGAAACAAAGGGTGTTGTGGCTTCGGTCAACCAAAAAGTGAAAGATCAGGAGGACACCATCACATTATTGAAATGACTTGTAGCTAGTGGGATGAACTCATCCCTTGTGCAGATATGAATCGAGATGAAAGAACAAGAACCATATGACAGGAATCACAACACTAAGTTGTTGGGAAATTTATGTTGGGATATGGAGAAATACTTGGAGCAGTTGAATGGAAGTCTAGAAGAGGCCAAGGTAAAGCTTGTTATTATGTTCTTGACAGGGACTAGGAAAATTTGGTGGAGAAACAAAGTGGAAGACTTAGCATCTACGAGGACCATCAAAAATATCAAAAACTGGGTAGAGATGAAGGAAGCCTTGAAGGCACAGTTTGGTTTGGGAAACCAAGCTTGGGTTGCTAGAAACCAATTGTTGGCTCTCAAGCACATTGGTAAGGTATAGACCTATATCAAGGATTTCACAGGCCTGATGTTGGAGATCAAAGACATGTTGGATGAGGATAGTATTTTCCACTCCATTAATGGTTTGCATACTTGGGCATAGAGTGAGATGCGGTGCCAAAAAATGCAGACCCTCGCAATAGAAATCACCACAACAGACAAGTTGTTAGAATTCAAGGGTGAAGCCAAAGTAGGATGATGGCCAACATGAAAAGTAGAGAAAGAAGATGAAGGATAAGGGGAAGTCGAAGGAATCCAAAGGTAGTGAATACAATCCAAAGCAAGCATATTTGCAAAAAGAGAAACATTTGATTTCATGTTGGATTTGTGCAAAGGAGCATTACACAAAGAATTATATGTTGAAGCAAAAACTAAATTCTTTAGATAAATATGACAACCCATCCATGGGAGTGCTACATGTTTTGGGTGTTTTTGCGGAGGTAGAACCAACATTTACTCAATATCTCCACTTGTCGAGACTTAGTTATGTTCAAGAAGAGATCAATGGGAAAATGACTTTGGCTATGGTGGAAAGTGGTGTTATTCACAACTTCATGAGAGAAGATGTTGCACAAAGTCTTAGACTGAAGTTTGAGTAGGCGCACACTTATTTCAAAGCATTGAAATCGAGTGAATAGGATATTTTTGGCGCAACAAAGAATGTTCCTATGAAGCTCGGGGAATGGACCAAAAGGGTGAGTTTCACCATTGTTTTGTTAGACTATTACAATGCAGTGTTGGGTCAAGAGTTCAGGCAGATCGAGAAGGTAGTTCCCATTCCACATGTCGATTGCTTGGATATGATGTGATCCAAAATATATTTGCAGAATGAAATGAATATAGATTATTATCAAAATATGCTTAACACAAAATAATAGATATACACTAAAACTGGTTTCTATTCAATAAGGAAATAAATTGAAACTGTAAAATGCAGCGGAAACAAGCTTGCTAGAATGGTGGTGGCTTATCTCTGAGAAGAGATGTGACGGTTGCACTCATTCACAAGAAGATGATTACAATGAGGCTCTGAAGGCATTTTTACAATAAACAAGAATGTCAAAAAACCTAGACATCCAAAAAACCTAACCCTAGGAGATGAAGCGCCAAAAGTCATGTGGGCCCCATTTGGGTAAGTTAGACATCAACTTCCCGGGGTCGTAACTTTTGCATACGATCTTCGTTTTAGGTGCACAATAGCCCGTTGGAAAGGTCTATCCTAGAACTACACATTTTTTTTCTATCTATCAAAGTTCATTACGACTATAGAGAGCCCTGAAAAACACTGTTTAGGGCCTCAAAATGGCCCCGCAAGTCAGGGACCCAAAAACTAGGGAAAAACTGCCAAATTGGAAAACTGCCAAAAATGAGCTAGTTGGAATAGGTGGGAGGCCACCGACATCCATTTGGATCAATCCTCCCCCCTTAGGAAGTAATGGTCTCCATTGCATTGATTTCCCCCATCAAATGAGGAAATTTTTATTGAATTTGGCCCTGGGTGAGCCACTTGCCTTGGTGCAGGAGTTGCCCTGCTTTGACAACTCGATAAAGAAGGATCATTTGCTAATGAGTGCCCTTGATATGTTTTTCCACAATATGATCATGGGATTATTGTTGTGTGCATTTGAGGTTGAGCTTTGTTGGTTTCGGTTGTTCTGCTATCTCTGAGGTGTCCAATAATGGTGGGAAATATGGTCGAAGGATATCCAAGTTGAACACTAGGTGCAAGCCAAGGAAAGGAGGAATGTTGAGCTCGAAAGAATTATCACCCACATCCTTGGTGATGGTGTAAAAACCATAATGGCGTGGGCAAAGCTTTCGATGGGGTCCTGTAAGGCGCTCTTTCTGCAAGTGCAACCAAACTTTTTCACCCACCTGAAACTTATGTGGCACCCGGTGTTGATCATGGCATTGCTTGTACTTGTCATTGGACTTCTATAGGATATCCTGAACCTATTGGCGAATGTGTTGGATCCAATCAATGAACTGGTTGGCTTTGTCAACTTCATTTGGAGCAGGAGATGAGTCAGTCGAGGTGACCGCAAGGGGTAGTGCAACATCTATGGGACCCAATGGTTGGAATCCCAAGCCCACCTAAAAAGGGTTGTGGTCGGTTGAGCTATGCAGGGCTCAGTTGTAGCTATGTTGAACATAGGGGATACTCTCATCCCATGTGTGATGATGCTTGGAATTATACATGCGCAGGATATGCATGATCATTCAATTTACGACCTCGGTTTGGCCATCTGTCTGGGGATGGAAGGTCATGGATTTGGTGAGACAATGCTTTTTTGGATTCCAAAATGTACCCGGACTCATTCAAAGAATATCTCAGCAGTGGCCTCTATTGTGATGCTCTTCTTGCAGGCAGCCATAATCGCCATCTTAGAAAAGTGATCCACAACCATAAAAACACAATCATTTCTCTGCTTCATGGACGAGTGGCCTGACATGTAGTCCATTGAGATGGATTCCCATGGTCTGTCAGGAGTAGGCAGAGGGGTGTACAGGCCTTGTTTCTTAGTGGTTGGTTTGGCAATTGCGTAGGTAGTGCATGACTTGATATACTTGATGACCTCATGTCGAAGTATTGGACAGTAGAAATGTTTATGCATCATTACCACTGTCTTTTTGACACTGAAGTGTCCTTCCACCTTACTGTAGTGGGCTTCCCAGATCATCTTCGCTCTCTCTCTTGATGGAACGTAGATATGGCCCAGACTGTACAACAACCCCCCCTGAAGATGGAAATTAGTGGTAATTTTGTTTGTGCCCAACATTTGGTAGGTGGTAATGAAGTCTGGGTCTTTCTCATAGATTTGGGGACATCCAGAGGTTTCACGGCCACAAGAGTCTAGCACCATGGTGATTGTCATGATTGGTGGTCTGTTGAGGCCATCATCGACATGGTTGGTACTTCCCATTTTATACTTGATGTTGAGGTGGAGTTGTTGCAAGTACGTGGACCACTTCTGATGGCAGTCATTCTACAATTTGCCTTGTGTCTGCATGAAATACAGTGGCTTATGATTAGTGTGGATGATTGTATCCTTCCCAATAATGTAATGTCTCCCCTAGCGACAAACTTGCACAATGGAGTACATTTCTTCACAGCATAGTTTGAAGTATTTGTCTCGATCTCAAAGGGTTGTTACAGGTCCGATAGTGAAAGTAGTGGGGCTAAGCACAAGTGCTGCTTCAAATCATTGAACGCTTGTTGTTGGGAACATCCCCACACAAATTTCACCTTACCACCACCCCTGGTTACTTAGTTGAGGGCCCATGCAATATGGGAGAATCCCAACACAAACCTACGGTAGAAATTGGCAAGGCCCAAGAAGCTCTGAAGCCTAGTGAGTGTGGTTGGGGCTGGCCAGTCATAGATGACATATTTTGGCTGGATCCACATGTATGCCATGATGATCAATTATGTAGCCCGGGTAATGAACCATGTCCATTCCGAAGGATAAATTTTCCAAGTTGGCGTAGAGTTGGTGCTATTGCAGGGTGTGTAGAACTTGTTGAATATGATGCAAGTATTCTGCCCAAGTCTTGTTGTAAATGAGGATGTCATCCAGATACACCACTACAAAATTATTGGTGAATGGTCTCAGGATATCGTTCATCATCCTCATGAAAGTGGTTGGAGCATTTTTCAAACCAAAGGGCATGACCAACCATTCAAAAAGACCCTCCTTTGACTTGAAGGCAGTCTTTCACACATATGTATGTTCTTTCGAGACCTGGTGGTAGCCAGACTTCATATCAATCTTACTGAAGTATTTGTCCCCCGTGAGTTGATCAAGGAGGTCGTTAATTCAGGGAATCGGGTATCAGTTTTTGACTGTGATTTAATTCAGGGTATGGTAATCAATGCAGAGTCGTCAAGTTCCATCTTTCTTTTGTACCAGCACGATTGGGCTCCCACAAGGTGATGAGATGGGATGGATGTGCCCCTTGTGGAGAAGTTCTTGGATCTATCACTTGATCTTCTCATTCTCTAATAGAGAGCGGCAATAGACTAGCCCATTGGGAAGCGGTGCAATGGGGGTCAGATCAATGGGGTGCTTGACCTAACAGTGTAAAGGTACCCCAGTAGATGAGGAGAAGATATTTCAGTATTATTTCGAGACCTTATCCACTTGATTTTTCCATGTGGAGAGGTTGGACGCAAAGAGCCTAGATGTGGTTGTGATATTTTGCTCATTCTCAAAGTGAAACACAAAGAAGACAAAATTCCATGTCTGAGACATGACCTTTCTGCATTGCTTGGCAGAGATAAAGGAAATAGGACTGGGTGGGATTGCCTTAGGT
Organism: Picea engelmannii; assembly: GCA_009831015.1. Taxonomy (NCBI): domain Eukaryota; kingdom Viridiplantae; phylum Streptophyta; class Pinopsida; order Pinales; family Pinaceae; genus Picea; species Picea engelmannii. The sequence continues at coordinate 135,594 of ML781209.1, read as the reverse complement.
ATCTTGTACAATTTCTTGCTCAATGTAATAATAACACTGCAAGGCCTAGACTCATATATAACATGATGTTTCCATAAACATGGTTGGCCCAAAAGAACATTACAAACTTCGAGAGGGGAAACATCACACAATACCTCGTCTTTGAAGGTTTGATGCCATATGACAGGAGACATTGTTGGCTGACACAGATGTCGTTTCCTTGGTGGAGCCATATGATGGTGTAGGGATGTGGGTGCGCCATTGTCGGCAGGGTAAGTATCTTGACAACCTTTGCTGAGATGAGGTTATTTTGGCTATCGTTATGAATGATGAAGTGCAGCGAGGTACCCTTCACCCATATCTGTGAATGAAAAAGACGCTCGCCTTCCTCTGGCTCCTCTAGTTCACTGGGCTGGAGCTTGGTAGTAGCAACGATAGCATTGTGTGTTGTGTCTATGATCTGTCTCCCCCTTTATGGTTCTGAATCAGAGTCAGAACCCGCATCTAATTCAGAGGATTTCACCTCATCCACCAATGACTGCTTTAAGCAGAAATCAACAGTGTTATGCCAGGGGCTCTTATGGAAGTTGCACCACTTCCTAGTATATTTCTTTGTCTTTTCGGTGTTCTTCTTTGCTTACGGCCTGGATTGGTTGTCCTGAGGTTGTCCGTCTTTACTCTGTCCTTTGTTTTGTGGGTTAGGTCCGCCCTTTCCTGGATTTTGTTGTGAGGGGTTCCCAGGCCCAAATTGTCGTGTCTTTTGTTTGAGCTTCTGCTCGATTTTGACGACATATCGGTTGGTCACGCCCAAGGATGAGATGTCTAGAAACTCCATTTCAGCCTGGATGTATCTATGCAGACCGTCGCGATACTTGAGCACCAAATTTCACTCAGAATCTTTGATACCTAGCTCGGTGCGCAAGGTATGGAAGATATTTGTGAACTCGAGCACCGCTTGGTCTCTTTCCTGCCGCAACATGGTTCATTTTGTGTGCAGGTCGTCATAACTTCCAACGGGGTAGTATTTTTCCTTAATAGCATCCTTGAAGGACTCCCAGGTGACTGCGACTGTAAATAATGAGGGTTTCTCTGTTTCCTTTTTCTCACATAAATTTTCCCACCAATCTTTGACATGGGGGACGGCTTTGAGGAGCACAAAAGTAATCTTTTCTCTATTCTAGAAGTTATGGACAGAGAAATACCCTTCTATAAGATTCAACCATTTTTCTACTCCATTTACATCTATATGACCTTCAAATATAGGAATATAGAAGTTGATTTATACCTTGAAGGGGGCGACACCTCCGTTTGAGGAAGATGTGTCACATGTTGGTACCCGCTGAAGGATTTGCGCAAAACTATCCATCATCTCGTTCCTTTGTTGCGTGAGGGATTCCTAGAGAAACATTTTGAAGGGATCTCATGTCCCATCATCTTTCTTTTCTTCTTCCATGAGAGGTCGTTTGGGCATGCAAGAGCTTTTTTCCTCAAGAGAAACAAGCTCGAGACCCAAGTCTTTGTACCCTAACCTTGTTGGGGACATGCATTAAGAACGACAAGGAGAAGACCGCTCAGATACCACTGGTCTAGAATGTATTTGCAGAACGAAATGAATACATATTATTATCAAAAGATTCCTAACATAGAATAACAGATATACAGTAAAACTGGTTTCTATTCAATAAGGAAATAAGTTGAAACTGTAAAATGTAGCAGAAACAAGATTTCTAGAATGGTGGCGGCTTATCTCTGAGAAGAGATGTGACGACTAGGTCATTCGCAAGAAGATGATTACAATGAGGCTTTGAAGTCCTTTTTAAAATAAACAGGAATGTAAAAAACCCTAGACATCCAAAAAACCTAACCCTAGGAGATGAAGCGCCAAAAGTCATGTGGGCCTCGTTTGGGTAAGTTAGAACATCAACTTCACGGTGTCGTAACTTTTACATACGATCTTCATTTTAGGCGCACGATATCTCGTTGGAAAGGTCTATATGAGGCATACACATTTTTCTGCTATCTATTAAAGTTCACTCTAACTGTGGTGAGCCCTAAAAGACACTATTTAGGGCCTCAAAATGGCCCCGCAAGTCAGGGACCCAAAAACTAGGGAAAAACTGTCAAACTAGAAAACTTCCAAAAATGAGCCAGTTGGAATAGGTGGGAGGCCACTGACATCCATCTAGATCATCATGTCAGGACCAATGCCATGTATGGTGCATATAATGAAGGGGATCAGTGGGATGAATATGTCTTCCCTGCGATTGGTTTTTCGCCAGCACCCTTGCTTAGACATCGATGGATGAAGTGAAGATGTGGAAAAACTAAATAAATCAAACAATCTGGAAGTGTTGGAAGACTTAGAATGGCGCATCAACAAGATCAAATATATATTGGATGATTTCGTTCATGGCATGGATAATTTTTCTAAATTTTATAAAGCAAGTATTTCAAAATAACTGATGGAGATAGAGGAAACGAAGAATCTAGAGCTTAAGGGATGGAGAGTTGAACCATTCATTGCACATGTGTGTTAGGGGGAAGAAATATTTCCCTGGTATGGACATGCAAAGGAGGAGGTTGGACTAATTGCAGAGACATTTGGAGACAACGAATGGCCCTACGATCCATAAGTTGAGCAATTTGTGGAGAAAGTTGATGGAAAAATCAGCTCTAACGTTCCATTGTTGATGTACTTAACGAAGAAGCATGGTGATAATGTGAAGGATTTGGAAAAGGAAAATGAGGATGGAAGTGTTGACTCATTGGGCCACCCCCTTCCACTCTCACAATGAAAACGTGAGCATGTTGTCTCACTGTCACGAAGATGACAGTGATCTGACTAATTGGTGCCTTAAAGACAGGCACCATAATGATTTAGGAGGATGCGATGCTTGAGCAATTGCGAAGAGAAATGGGTGGTTTTAGTGTTGAAGTGAGTTCTTGTGGAATTGGTGTGACAGATGGACTGGCTGCCCAAATATCTAAGACACAAGGGGGTCCAACACACATTGACAACAGAGGTAGCTAGTGTAAGGATGCAACAACGAGATGCGAAGCAAAATCTGGGGTCATGATAGACGTGGCAAATAACCGCAACAAATGAAATAATATTGAGGATTTTCGAGATGGAAACAACTTGGAGTGGGGGAGCATGTAAGGCTTGGAGCTCCAAGCCTAGGCATGTCCACTTCCACCACAGTCTGAAATGAAGGAAACCAAGCAGGCAGGATTCTTAGTGCAAATGAAGAGATAAAAACTTCATATAGAGGAGAGTTGGGGTTCCTTTGGGCATATGATGTGCCAAGGAGTGACTCCTCCCAAAGATGGCGTACAACATAAGTTAGGCATGGGGATTTATGAAATACATGGATAGAAGAAATGAAGGCATCACCGAATGTAGAAATGACTATGGTACAAGGAGGGTACGCTTAGGTGAGTCATTCTAACTCACCTAAGGGACGTATGTACATAAACGATGAGTCGAATGGAATGAAAGGTTGCATCAAATGAAGGGTTTAGCGGACATGACCAAGGCATCATACAACACAAGAAAACCATGAATTTGGTTGAAGGAACCATTGTGGGCATGCCTTGGGTGTCTAACAAATGAAAGAGTCAGACAAGAGAAAGGAAGGGGTGCTTAGGGAGTCGACCCGACTCACCTAAGGGGGTGCACGCACCTAATGATGGTCATTTAGATCATTATGTGGACAAAACATGGTGAAACAAGGTAGGCTCGACCTAAGGAAAGAATACGTGTTGGTTCATGAGTTGGGAGCCTATATATTCCCGAGGGAGAGACCAAAACGAATTCATTCATTCAACCAAGTAACCAAGTGTGGGGACTAGTTGGTGATCGCAGTTTGGAAGTCAAGAGAAAGGTCACACAGACTAAGGCAGGGGTAGCATGTATCATAGATATGAGGCATGAAGGAGAAATGGTTTGTTTAGCTTTGTGGTTGTTGTATCAAATGGTTTTACAAGGTGACATGAGCGAGGTTTGTCTATTTTGTTTCACACAGGTTATTGTTGAGTAAACTAGAGTGGAAGATCCTTGTAAAAAAATCTTCGGTGTGGCACGAGTGTAGACTTAGCACATTGTTGTCTTTGTAATAAAAATTATGCATTAGGCCGATTTGGTTGCCCACTTTGCATATTCGTTTTAACTGTGCATGGATGTGTTCTATCACTTGTTGGATGTACTAAGTTTGGATGTAAACATAAATTGTTAAGTAATAAACTAATCTAAGAGTAGGCATAGTTTGGGCCAAGTAAACCGGTGTGGTCTTGTCATCGATTTGAAAAGTTGCGGTGTCATGCATCATTGAGAATGATGGATGTTTCCACCATCCACCCGAAGTTTTCAAACGGTGTGACAATTATGCTCCAACATAGGGAATATGGCTAATTATTGATTAAAAGAGAGATATAAAAAGTACAAAGCTAGAGTATACTATTGCCTCCTATTCAAAAATCATTAAGTATGCATGGTGTTAAGATCTAGATCTACACTAATTCATTATAGGCATTAACCTGTGTAATGATAACAAGTTTAAATGAATTCCATGATCAAATGATGGGTTTGAAGGGTCAATTTATTAATGAACTCCTTTTGGATGGTGTCTTTATTCATGTTGAGCATTATATGGAGTCATGTTGGTGGGTGAAGCCTTATATAATGTCCTCTTCCAATTGATCATGATAGAGGATGACTTAGTATCCTATACGACTCCCCTAGGCTATAGTCAACAAAAAAAGGGAGTCACGGGGATTTATTTAGTGTCACTGGGTTAAAAGATGACAAACTCCTAAAGTGACATTAAATAAAAATAAAATAATTAATTAATTACTTAAACATTAAAAAGTGATTTTTAATGTTTAAGTGAATATTGGACAGAAAATAACATAAGGGTTATATATGGTCAAAAAAGGAAAGATCTAGAGGGATCATAGGAAGAATAAAAGGAGGTATATCCCCTCACTTCATCATGATGATATGATCTCTTGTATGAGTTCTGTTGAGAGAATTTTTCATTAGGGTTTGGTAAAACCCTTCCATCGTTGGTCTAGTTTCGGTGGTGCAACATCCACCCTAGTTGGACATAGAGGAAAATCCATCCAGGGATTTCTATTGGAGCTCATCTTGTGATTTGTTTTCAATTTGAGGGACAACAACTTATCTAGCAGAATTGTGGAGCTATTTTTGAGGGATGATTATCCTTCTTTTTACCAGGTCAAGGTATCATAGAGGCACCAAGTGGTATGGAGGGTCGATATGGTTTATTATGGAGGTGATATACACATTCTTTGGCAGGTCGTGTAGATAGAGAGAATCATGGAGGGTTCATGAAGAGGGATCTATACCCTCCTTTACTGAGATGGAGGTGTAGAGGGAGCCATGAGGCTTCCCTGTTGGTCGTGAGGGTTCTAGGCAGAACCATGTCAATTAGGAGGTCGTTTGGGGGATGTCTTCGAGAGTTGCACCCATTATTTTCAGGACCGTGTGACCCAAAGGAATTGCAGAGGTAATCTGGGAGGATTACATCCCTTTATTTGACAGATTGGGTGGTTGGAAGGAATCGTAAGGCATCAAGCGGGACCATATTATCTTTGTAGGGTATTTTGCAGAGGATCCGTCCATTTTGAAGAGACTTTGGCACTGTTTCCAGGCTTTGTTTTCATTTTGTGTGTGTGTTTGATATTCTATAGTTGTTGTAGTAACCCTTAGCTAGATCAATGTATTCAAAATCATTTCCATAATAAAGTGTCAATATTTCCTCTTCTTATGTGTCTATGCAATATTTTTGACAGTAATAGGACTACATGAAATATATTGTGGGAAATATTTAACTAAGTTGGGGCATCATAATACCTATAAGACAATTGTTTGACAAATTTACTCAACCAAAGAGGCATAATTTACACAACAAACCATTAATATCATAATCCATCCCTATTGGGGATATTACATTGGTATCAGAACTAGTGATCTTGTCAGTCTGTGATTTCTTGAGGCATTGATGCCAAGGAAAACTATAGGACGAGGGGGACAACCCATCCTAGGATCAGAGTCATCAGAAGAGATAGAAGTAGAAGGAGTTATGGGGGATCATATTGAGGATAATACCTTACATATGTTAAAAATCATAGCCAATGGGAAACAACAAATGGTCAGTTCACATGATCTATTAACACAACTCATGACACAGTTCATTATCGGAAACCAGGAGAATCTAAACAATGGAGGGGCATTTCGAAACCATGTAGAAGGAAGCCACAAAGGAGGTAGGGATCATGCACAAGGTAGAAATACCCACATTCCAACACAGAGTATCCTACAAATAGGTAGCAGAAAAGTAACTAGACCATTATTGCCACCATTCCTCGAGGAGAAGCCTACAAGAGCACATGAATAGCAAGAGTCGACTAACAAGGTCAACACCTACTTTAGGGAGTATCATTTTCTAGAAGAAGGGAACCAAGAAACCATGTATTACAATGACTATTGCAACCTCAATATGAGGAACAAGCCTAGGACGGGCCATAATCAGAATTTTTTTGATCTTCTACACAAATTGGGGAAGTTGAATATCTCATATATTAACGGATTCGACAGGTGCATAGATTGAGAATGGGTGCATAATTTGGACACTTACTTCCATCTTAATCTGATGATAGATGTTGAGGCAATTAAGTTTACCACACTACACTTGGATAGAGAAGCTCATGAGTGGTGGTACCATGGGTTAGTGATGTTAGGGCATGCCAACATCACATCATATGAGGACTTCACCCAGATATTGATGGACAAGTTTGATAAGAAGGATCCAACGATTCACTTCAGGGAGTTGGCATAGTTGAGGTAGACATGTACACCATAGGATTATGTCACATAGTTCCAACAAATGGTAGTAATGGTTACTAATATTTCTGAGAAGAGACTGGTGATGCTATCAACAGAGGGCTTGGATGAGCCCTTGAGAGGTTGGGTGAATTATTTCAGGACAAACACACTACAAGAAGCTATCATGAAGAGTTGGGATATGGTAGGCACAACCCCCAAGAAGACACTTGAAAAAACCTTTATTCCATAGAAAATTAAGGTGTCGAAGCCTCCTCAAAATCCATGCACAATATGGATGAGGATAATCGTAGAGAGATGAGGAGGAAGAATATTTTCTACAGTTGCAAAGAGTCATGGGAACTGGGTCATTGATGTATGGGAAAAGGTAAGGTCCATTACATCGAGGTGCCTTCCAATGAGGAGGATGGAAATGATGATGAGATAACTCACTTACAGGATAGTGGACAAGGAAGTAGTGAGCCACCACATCTTGATACTACAGATCAGGCATCACTGCAGGAGGCCTCCAAGAGAGTGACCATTGCCACACTTTCAAGAGTCCCCAAATGTTACACCTTTAGGGTCAGAGGCATTTTGCAGCAGCAGAGAGTTACAACATTGATTAATGGTGGGGCCACCCACAACCTCATTGATGCAACACTTGTCACTAGGAGACACATCCATATAGAGTAAATCGAGGGATTCGACATGGTAGTAGTAGATGGTACAACATGACATGTACTTAGAGGATTAGGGGATTGGATTTGACATTGGGCGACTATACATTGATCGATGACTTGTATATCGTGGATTTAGCATACATCCATGTGGTGTTATGAGTTTAGTGGATCTATTTATTGGGAGATATCCACATGAATTACCAGGACATGAGGATGGAGTTCAGGGACAAAAGTGGTCAGCAAGTTATCCTAAGAGGTATGTCGACAGGTGCCCCAGGGATCATGTCTAACCAATGCATGGAGGCCCTTTTTAGACATAGGGACGTGCCTTGAGAAGCATAGTGCTTGATCACCATGGAGAATCCATCATAGGATTGCCAACATTATCACGGGGATATACAAGAATTAATTGGAAATCATGACAAGGTATTTGGATCACTACTAGTAAGGAGACCACCTGACAGGGGATTTGAGCATGCCATTAAATTAGAGGAGGGGGGAAAACCCATGATCACCACACCATAAAGGAACCTGAATAATTTTAAGGATGAGATAGAGAAGGCCATACAGGATTTGTTGGAGATGGGACACATTAGTCCTAGCTCTAGTCCCTTTGCCTCTTCAGTAGTACTGGTAAAGAAGAGCGATGGCATGATGAGGATGTGCATCGACTACAAGGCATTGAACAAGAAGACCATCAGAAACTGATACCCAATACCCAGGATTGATGAGTTGATAGACAAGCTACATGTGGAAGTGTACTTCTCAAATATTGATCTTTGATCAGGATACCATCAGATCAGGGTTAGAGAGGAGGACATCCATAATATGACATTTAGATGTCACTACGGGCACTATGAGTTTCTAGTCATGCCCTTTGGGTTGACTAATGCACCAACCACCTTAGAGTCATGTATGAACCATATCTTCAACAATAAGTTCAGGAAGTTCTTAATAGTATTCTTTGACGATCTACTAATCTATAGTAGGACTTGGGAGGAACATCTGAGGCATGTGGATGAGATTCTCAACATTATGGAGGAGTAGTCACTATTTTCCAAAGAGGAAAAATGTGAGCTTGGGATAAAAGAGATCCTCTATTTGGGTCATATGATTGGAATCAAGGGAGTGAAGGTGCATCAGGAGAATATCCAGATGATGTTGGATTGGCTCACCCCCAGAACACTTACAGAGTTGCGAGGGTTCTTCAAGATATGTAGCTATTACATATGATTTGTGAAAGGATTTTCACAATTAGGTGTGTCATTGACATACCACACCAAGAAGGGAGCATTCATATGGTCATAGGAAGCACAGGAAACATTCGACATGATGAAGAAGGTGATGAGCACTTGCCCAGTATTATCACTTCCAGACTTATCACAACCATTTTTACTAGAGTGTGACGCATTCGGTGAGGGGTAGTCTTGATGCAAAATCGACACCCCATATCCTTTGAGAGTAGGAATTTGAGGGAGCCAGAGAAGATCTATCCTAAATATGACAAGGAGATGTTGGTCATCATGCATGCATTGACCAAATTTAGAAAATACCTGGTGGGAGGAGGCTTCATGGTTAGGATTGAACACAACAGCTTGAGATACTTCATGGAGTAATGGGACCTAAATGAGAGGCATAAGAAATGGGTGAGTAAAGTGCATGCATATGATTTTGACATTGAGTATATAAAGGGGAATAAGAACATAGTTTTTGACGCCCTATCTAGGAGACCTACGACCTTCTCCATGACAGAGATCTCAGTAGACTACAAGTCCATTCTCTTGGTGGAATACTCCAAGAACACCTTCACCTGTGAACTGATGGAGGGAATTATTTAGGATGACAGATATAGGGTAGTGGATGACATCATCTACTACAAATAAATGATCTATCTTGTCCCTGAGTCCACACTCAAGCATAATATTTTGAGGGTAGTACATGACACACCACTAGTGAGGCACCCAAGGTATTTGAAGACCTACAGGAATATGAGGGATATGTTCTCTTGGAAGGGTCTCAAGGAGGATGTGCTTCGGTACGTAAGGGAATGCATGACATGTCAGCAAAACAAGTCAAAGCTTCCACATCCTGCAGGATTGCTTCATTCGTTGTTGATTCCATAGGAGATGTGGGAAAGAATTTCCATGGATTTCCTTGAAGTTTTGTCGAAGGTAAAAGGAAAGGATTGTATCTACATGGTGGTAGACAAGCTAACCAAATATGCACACTTTTTTCCATTCTTTCATAGTACATCGCATCTCAGGAAGCGTACATATTCTTCAGTGTTTTGGAATATTGTTTGATACTGAGAGAGGGGAAGGTGAATATGTATTATCCTTTTTCCACAATTTAAAACCACTTCATTATTAATTGTATCAAATCAAAACAAATGATTAATAGAAAGGTGGTACAGTACCCACAATTTTAACGTGGAAAACCCAAAAGCAACGAATTTTCTTCTTATTTTTAATAAAGATTACATTTAATTTATGAGCTCCAACTCAAAGGAAACACCAATTCCATGTTTTACTAGCACCAACTAGAAGGAGGCTACAACCCCTCTATATTTTACCAGCACTCACTGGAAGTAAGCACCAACTCCCTAGTTTCTTCAACTATAAATAAAAATATGTTGCAACACCTTGGTTTACCAATTTCAACTGGGAGGATACAAACTCCTTTGGAGGCTCCAACCTAACCTAGAACCACCCAACCTCCCTTTTATGATAAGTAATTCAAACTTCAAATATTCATAATCCTCTTTGTCTTCAACTGCATATCTTCATTTACTTTCTTGGTCTCTTACATTGTTATTGATATTTAGATTTCAAGCCCAGAGACACACCCTCTTTCAACAAGAATTTACGTTTATATAGTCTGCCAATGGTCATGTACAACTGAACAATTGCACCTCTTCAATATAGGAATGTATCTCTTCATTATATGTGTATTTTCAATATAAGATATTAATCATACTATTTTTAATTAATACAATGTCAATGAACCATTGTGCCTTTTAGATCGTTTAGTCACATTTTCAATTGGGTCAATATATTTTGATTATCATGATTTAATTCACTTTTTACCTTACCATAGGTAAATATCACCATGGTTTGAAAATACCATGCGCTCTTTCACTTTTACCCTTTTTCTGTAACTCCACTTTCACTTTTATCTTTTTCTTTAATCCAATTTCACTTTTACCTTTTTCTTTATTCCACTTTCATATTTACTCCTCTTTTAGGTAAACTCCACTTCCACCTAACTTTTTAACTTTTGTTATTTATTAAATTCATATTTATATTTAATCCACTTTTAAGTAAACTTCGTTTCCACTTTTGTTATTTGTTAAAGTCATATTTATATTTAATCCACCTTCATTTCCACTTTTGTGTAAACTTTGTTTCCACTAAAATTTTCACTTTTGTATTTATTAAAGTGATACCAAGGTCACATTTATATTTAATCACTTACTAACCTTTATCATATATTTGATCACTTACTAACCTTTGATACCAATGAAAATTTATTCAACAATTGACTGCCTAAGTGGATCTAACCATTTGTCGAAATATCGACTACCATGTTGATCTGATAGACTCAAGTGTTATCGGTATTAAATCAACAAATTTCCCTTCAACTACACTCTGAAATGATAGTGCACGAAAAAGTATTCAAGAGGGAGACTCACTAGTATTCATTATGTTCATCACGATCCTATCTCAATAGAATATACAGTCATCGGGACAACTCGACTCGACCAGTGTAGTAATCAAAATTGTCTCATTCTTTCATTCTTTCAAAGCACTTGATCAGGAGATCCCTTGTATTCCAGTAGTCCACTACGTTCCTGTAGCTTTACTACAATTCCATGTCATACTCCACTATAGTACTTATTGTCTTCATGTTGACATCAATGCCAACATGATATTTCCATCAATCTCCCCCTTTGGCATTGATGGAAACACATCGTACAAAATGATTCCCTAATAATGAGTAATTGTTTTACCATTCTTTTCTCCCACTTTGACATCAATTTCAAGGCCTATGATACCAGAATGAGGTTTATCACCAATTGTCTGCTACTCAACCTTCTTTTGTTTTGAGTGACAATACTTGTCATTTTTTTTTCTTGCTCCCCTTGCCATCATGACCTTTTTTTTTAAAGGGAGATTACTCCCAGCTTTTGCCTTAAATGTTCAAATGCTTCTTTAGGTAGGGGTTTAGTGAATATGTCTATTGTCTGCTCCTTGGAACCAACATACTCCAAACATTTTTTTCACTAACTTTCTCTCTCAATAAATGATACTTGATGGGTATATGTTTGGTCTTTGCATGCATGACTGGATTCTTTGAGATGTTGATGGCACTTGTATTGTCACAATAGATAGGTATCGACTGATTACATTCAATTTTAATATCCTCCAATGTTTGTATCTGTAACATACCCAGCCACCCATAGGCCAGGGTACTCTATCTTCAAGCTCACCCTTGGACTTCTGTCTCTTATAGATACATTTTCATTATTTTGGGATGCATAAAATAAGAGAATTAAAGACATGCACAACAGTAATCATCAAGCATGCATAGTCTAAATATTCAATTAAGCAATAATTAAATACACAGTGGAATACATTCATACACAGATAATAATATCACAATAGAGAGAACTTATCTTTATATAAGGCGATACCAACTGGTTGCATACCAAGGACAAGCCACCCAACCATAGACACCACTGCTCCAAATCTCAACAGAAGTGTCACCCCTGAGCCAGGGCTATGATTCCAAAAGGATGGTTCCAGAGTGTACTTGTGTTCCCAAACTAGTCAGCTCTCAATCTCTCATAGGTTTCCCAACACCCACAACTATCCAAGTACCCAACTCTCTTCTACCCAGCTTGTTCTACCCCAAGAGAATGGACCTCCACCATTCTTTTCCACGCAGTCCCTCAGGAAGTCCTTCTCTTTTATTTTCTAGGGCCTCCAGCACAGCTGGTCCAAAATCTCAATGTTGGAACTCTAAGGACTCGTAGTTGTGAGAAAAAAAGGGCACATGCCAATGCATCTCATACATGCAGGCCCCAGGTCATGGCTGGATTGCGCCAATGACCATTACAGCCAACTAACACATGGCTAATTCTTCGACAATTTTTTTCCCTTTCTCTTTTTCAAGCCAAGACACAGGTGAGGATGGATCAATGGATGGTTTATGGGGTGCATGGGAGTGCGTGAGGGAAATAACGGGATAACACAGAGGTGACAGAGCAGATGAGCCAACGACCAACAACCAACCCCACAATCAGACAAGGGATGGATTTAAGTATTTTCATGGGGAATTCAAGAACCTCCTCGCCTTCCCCAATAATATCTTGTAACTGATCCCCTACCTTAGAAAAAAAGGGTAATTAACATAGGAATAAACACTTATCCCCTCAAGCCCCCTCTCTTGTGGAATCATAACCCCCTATAACTCTAGTCCTTGTCTATCTAGCAGCCATCGATGTGTTTATTATTAATAATGATCAAAACATTACATTTCTTGGGCATACTTTCCCTTTAAATAATTGTTTGGGCACTCGGGCCTCTCAGCATTGTAACAATACATTATTTAAAGTGGGGGTTCAAAACCTAGGGTGTTACATCCCCTTCCCCTTATTTTGGAACTGTCTTTAGTGCACATACAAAATAGAGATCAAAATCTTAAATTTATTCAAAAAGTTGAGGGTACTCTGCCCACATGGCATATACATGCTCACAGGTAGCATATTCAGGACTATAGCAAGTCCATTGAACTTTTACCAGCTCTATAACTCGATTCTGGAGCATTTTTACCTTTATGTTCAATACCTGCACTGGCCAAACCTGAAAATCTCCCTCTGTCTCTACCTGAATCAGATGCCAATCAATAACATGGTTAGGATCATGTACATATTTATTTATTAAAGAGACATGAAAAATATTATGGACATTCATGGAAGCAAGCAATGCAAGCATGTATGCAACTGGCCCTATTCTGTCCAATATTTCAAATGGACCACAGAATCTGGTTGCCAGCTTTGTACAACTACCCAATTTCAAAGAGCTTTTCTTGGGCTTCACTTTCAAAAGTAAATGCTCCCCTACTTTAAATTATCTATTTTTCATGTTCTTGCCTGCATAAAATTTATGTCTATCCTGAGCTGCCTTTAAATTCTGCTTGATCTTAACCACTTGGTCTTCCATGTCCTTGAGCAACTCCGGCCCAAGCACCACTCTATCTACTGGTTTGTCCCAGCTTACTGGATTATTGCATTTCCTACCATACAAGGCTTCAAATGGGCTCATTCTCAATGAAGCTTGATACCCATTATTATATTCAAACTCAACCAAGTGTAAGTAATCTTCCCACTTAGATGGCTTATCCATCACATACATTCTCAGCATGTCTTCAATTATTCGATTGACTCTCTCTATTTTCCCATCTGTCTGGGGATGATATTTCATGCTAAAGTTTAGATTTGTGCCAAATAATTTAAACAATACCCTCCAGAAATTGGAGGTAAACTTTGTATCTCTATCTGAGACAATTGTCCTAGGTATCGCATGCAACCTAGCGATTTACTTCATGAAAATTTCTGCAATATTAGTCGTTGTATGTGTTGTCTTCATGGGCACAAAATGAGCGGACTTTGTTAATTTGTCAACCACCACCATGATTGAATCATGGTTCTTATTCATTCTGGGTAATCTTGTGATGAAATCCATGGTGATCACTTCCCATTTCTTTTCTGGAATTGGAAATGGTTGCAGCAAACCCACTGGGTGCCTATGCTTAGTCTTCACCTTCTGACATTCCATACATCGAGCAATGTAATCAACAACATCCTTCTTCATTCCCAGCCAAAAGAACTGGCTTTTTATTTCTGTAATTGTTTTCTGGTAACTAGGATGTCCAGCATAAGGAACATCATGAATTTCCTTCAGTACCAAATTCCTCAGTTCTCCAGATCTAGGAACATAGATTATATTTTTATGAATGAGTAATCTGTCTTCCTTTATCTCATACTCCTTTATTTTCTATTGTACATATCCTTGTTGTAAGTTTTCCTTTACATGTAGGTAATGTTGATCTGTAACAAGACCATCTAATTTTTTTCTCTTCAAGCCTGACTGATGCATACTGACAACAGTGGCATGCATGAGATGCACTCTCCTACTAAGTGCATCGACAAATTTATTCTCCTTCCCCTTGATATGCTTGATATCGAAGTCATACTCACTCAAAAACTCCAGCCATCTTGTTTGCCTGACATTCAAGGTCGCTTGTTCAAAAATATACTTCAGGCCAATGTGGTTTGTCCTTAATTCAAATTTCTTCCCCATGAGATAAATCCTCCACATCCTCAAGGCGTGAACAATGGTAGCAAGTTCCAAGTCATGGGTGGCATAGTTCCTCTCATGTTCCTTAAGCCTTCTGGACTCATATCCAATGACATGTCCATTTTGAGTGAGGAATCCCCTAAGTCCTTCCTTGCATGCATCTGTACATACCACAAAACTTTCATTTGGGTCAACAATATTTAACACAAGTGCACTAGTAAGTAATTCTTTCAATAGATTAAAATTATTTTCACACTTGAGTGTCCATTCAAATTTAGTTCCCTTCTTTTGCAAAGAAGTGATAGGATGAGCAATATTAGAGAATCCTATTATGAACCTTCTATAGTAGCCTGCTAATCCCATAAAAGATCTAACGTCTGACACATTTTTGGGTGTTGGCCATCCTCTAATGGCTTCTATCTTCTTTGGATCTACTGCTATTCCCTGCTCTGAAATAATGTGTCCCAAGTAATGGATTTTCTTTTGATAAAAATAACACTTACTCAACTTGGCATACAATTGATGTTCTCTCAGTACCTGCAATACCATTCATAAGTGATGTTCATGCTCCTCTTCAGACTTAGAATAGATAAGTATGTCATCCAGGAATACTATGAAAAACTTGTCCAAATAATATTTGAATATGCCATTCATTAAGAACATGAAGACACCTAGTGCATTGGTCAGTCCAAATGGCACCACTACAAATTCATAATGCCCATACCTGGTCCTAAAGGTTGTCTTATGAATGTCTTCTTCCTTGATTCTTACCTGATGGTATCCTACCCTTAGGTCAATCTTTGGAAATATATTTTCCCCTCTTAGCTGATCAAAGAGGTCATCAATTCGAGGTAGCGGATACTTGTTATTTATAGTGTACTTGTTCCGTTGTTGAAATTCAATACACAGCCTCAAGGTTCCATCCTTCTTTTTGAAAAAAAGTATTGGTGCTTCCCAAGGTGAAACACTTGGATGTATGTACCCTTTCTTCAACAAGTCCTACAACTGCATTTGTAATTCTTTTAAATCTAGTGTGCTCATTCAGTAAGGTTTTTTTGACACCGGGATTGATCCTGGCACTAAGTCAATTGAGAAATCTATCTCCCTTCTTGGTGGCAATCCAGGTATTTCTTGGAATACATCAAATTCCTGCAGTACTGAGAAATATTCAAGGCTTAGCTCCTTTGTATTATATGGCTCTTCTGCATGAGCTGCATATAGTTGACATCCTTTCCTAAAAAATATTTTCAGTTGTAAGGCCAAAATCTCACTTATAGAGATGGGTCTTGGAACTCCTCTCACAGTGATCTGTTTTCCATTTCCATCAAGACATGTAAATGTCTTGTTATGAAAATCTAAGACAACATGATGCTTGTCCAACCAATCCATCCCAATCAGAACATCATAAGACCCCAATGGTATGATATTTAGATTAGTACTAGTATTCATGCCATTAAGACTTATGGAAGAAATTCTGACCATATCATGGATTCTCCTTTTGGTTCCAGTGGCTAACTGAACCAAGCTTGATTTTCCAAGTTTACTTTTCTCCAAATGTAATTTATCCACTATCTTAGGATCAATGTAACAATGACTTTCTCATGAATTAATCAAAATGGAAACAGGATGATTTATGATCTTACATTCCACCTCAATCATATTGGACTGGTACTCTACTTGTCGATCATTTAAAGTTGCATAGATTCTTCCCATATATTCGAATGTTGTAGCCTCTTGGATGTTGTGCACATTCTTCACTCTGTCTTTTCTGTGTGGGAAATCCTTGTACATGTGATCTTCTTTGCATCCCCAACATTGGATTGGTGGTCTTCCCCTTTTCCCCAAAGAATATTCTTTCTTGAAATCCCCCTTAGCATACTGATCTTGACAATTTCTATTAGGCTCGTTCTTATTGAAGGGAGGTTTGAATCCTTTCCTCCTTTGATTTGACTTTGCATTCTTCTTGTCCTTCCAAGATTTCTGTAGGGATTCTCTTCCCTAGCCTTTCTCATACAAGTATTTATCCTTCCTGATCACTTCATTCAAGGTCTTGGGTTCATCGTACTTGATGTTTTCCTTATAAAAGGTTGGCAATCCACTTAAAAATCTTTGTATTTTCACTTTCTCATCACCAATGAACTTGACATATTTTAACAATCCCAAGAAATTATTCTCATATTCTGCCATAGTCATGCTTCCCAATCTGAGTTCAAAGAACTCCTACATTTTTTTGTCATAGAAATTTTCTAAGAGGTACTCCTTCTGGAAGTACTTCTTGAACTGCTTCCAAGTGATCCCACTTTCATTAACATGTTCCACTTGTTTCAGTTGGTCCCACTACATCGCATCTTTCTCATGTAAATGGCAGGTGGCAATCCTGGCTTCCTGGTTTGATGAATAGTTATGCAACTGAAAGTATCTCCTAAGCCCAAGAAACCATGATTCGGCATCATCTTCCCTTTCTCTTTCACCATTGAAGGAAGGTGGATTGAGCTTCCTCGGCTCTCCTTGCAAATTATCCACCTCTTGTTTCCTTCTTTGTTGTCTGACAGGGGACACCTATGGACTGCTTATGGGATCATCTGATGCATACAAATTTCTTTCTGAGTGAGGAGGTGAGTGGTTCCCATGAGCTTTGCTAGCACTTCTGGAATAACCAACTCTTCCATAAGCATTTATTCTTTCATGACACATGCCTCCTTCCTCTTTTCTTGATCTTGATCCCTTCTTCATTTGTCTCTGCAACTGATTTAAACTCTACAACACTCGAGCATTTATCTTACTTTTCTCTCTCATTAGTCTCTCATTGTCTACTTTGTAGCTCTACATTTCCATCTTCAAGCTTCTTATCATTTCTACTAATGTTTCTTTCTCTCCTTTTCCCTTGCATCCGTTGGACTCTGTCTCTGCATTACCAACCCTGGTATTCTGGCCTTTGACCTCCTTATCATGATTGGAGGCTCCTCCACCTTCATCCATTTCCTCAATATGCATCCTGAGATGACGTTCTTAAGCCCCTTAATTCTACAAAATGTGCAAGCGACCATTTTGTTAAAATTATGCATATGATAACAAAATTGCCAAACCATGCTACAGGTTTCTTTCTCTTTTTTTGTTCATGGAGATCATATCCCCATTCTCTAAAAATAGCAGTGTCCTGTTATCCTTGGCTGACATAGAATTTCACCCTGCACGAGCACTTCCTTCAAACCACTTCCCAGGTGACCATGATTAGAAACTGTGGCTAAATCCTTCCTTAGCATTTTTTTTTGTCTCGGAGACAACCAATTCGGCCCTTATCCCTCCTTCCCTCAACTCTCAATCTGCATATGACCATGGCCATGACCCCGCACTTAGCTGAAAAAGAGCTTGTCTGGAGCTTCGGGACTTCGAAACCTTCAACCAATTCCAGATCAACGGTCCTCGTCCTCCTTCATGATCAACGATCGAGATCCACTTCGGGACTCTGTGCTTCAGGAGTCTCAACTTTCCTTGCTTTCCTCCTCCCGGAACGCTTTTACCTGGAGTTCATGATCTGTCGACACATGTCCTCCCACAGATAGGTGGTTGTGAATCTCTTCAGCTCTTCATGCTTTGAAAGTTTCAAACTTCCCACCTGCACTTTCTCCGGGAGTGCTTTCACCTGAAGTCGACAATCCTTTGGCGCATGTCTTATGGAATCAACAGTCGAGATGCACTTCGGCCTTCGAGAGTTTTCGACCCAACGCAAACTGTCACATCTTCCCCACTGCATGATCTCTGGACTACACGATATTTCACCACGTGGAAAAATAATAGAAGCAAACACATGGCCCAATAAGGCGGGTGACACGTGTCACGTTCTAACTGACCTTTAAATACTCCAAAAGCTCAAAACTTATTGACATGTGGCACACATCCCATGTGTCCACATCATCCCAAGTGACGTCCACAAGCCACATCACTTCGGGAATTCCAGGGTCCACATCACCTCTGGGTGACGTCATCGTGCCCCATCACTTCAGCTCTTCGGGCTCCAGGACTTCGGGAGTTTTCATACTAGCGCACTTCCAATTCTCCCGAACTATGAATTCTCGGACTGGCCAATCTGTCGCCATGTGTCCTCCTGGATCGGATGACTAAGATTCACTTCGGGTCTTCACCTGGAGATCACGGATCTGATCCACGTGTCCTCCTCAATCTGACGGTTATGTTTTACTTCGGGACTCCGGACTTTGGAAATCTCGAACCTCAACTTTTTTTTTGAAATGTTTTTATCTGAAGTTTGCAATCTACTTACGCATGTCTCCCACGGATTGACAACTACGATTTCTTCGGGACTCCAGAATTCAGAAATATCAAACTTCAAAACTTATCTGGCCCCACTGGATTTTATCCAAATCCTTAGATATGGCGGTGCATGGCTCTCGGCGGATCAATGGCTAAGATCCTTTCGAGTCTTCGGGTTTCATAAATCTCAGTTTTCAAAACTTGTCTGGCCCCACTGGCTTTTATCCGAAGCCCTAGATCTGGTGATGCGTGTCTCTCGGTAGATCAATGGATGAGATCCTTTCGGGTATTCGTACTTCGGAGATCTCAACTCTCAACCTTCTCTTTCCCTGGAAGTGCATGGATTTCTACTACGTGTCCTCCTAGATCGGACGGCTAGGATTCACTTCGGATCTCTGGGGTCTGTAAATCTCAATTCTCAACTTCTCATGCCCGCCTTTTTCCAGAGTGATTTTACCCGGAGCACACGATCGGTTGACGCATGTCCTCCTACAGATCGATGGTCCCCGACTACTTCTACTCTTCGGAGGTTCGTTGCTCGAGTACTAGCATGTCACATCACTGCAAGGGGGTACACATCGACGGTTTGGAGTAACCCACTTTTCTCCTCGTAATTCTCTTGATGCTGACACATAACCCCTTGGTGAAACCATGGTTTGGATTGTGGGACCGCCTTGGGAAATTATCTCCCATGCAACTCAGTTCCCCACAATGCCTCATGTTTGTTGATCTCACTCTCTAACGAGATCTGATGACTGTGACCTTAGCCCTTGCTTCCTTTTCATTGGATGACCCTTGTTCCTTGTCCTCTGATCCAACGATCTCGGATCTCTCCTAATCCTACAATGGCGATCACTCCTGGATTCGAAGGGGGGACGGTCACGATCCTTCGAACCCCTTACCACGGGTCCTGATTTTCTATCTCCTGCATAGATTCTGCAACACCCTTCCTCCTGATATTTTCAATTTCACGGTCAGAGTTAGATCTATAACCACGAGACTCTGATCAACAAACCTGACCCATACCGGCCGAGTGTCTCAACCAGAAGCTCTGATACCAAACTGCAACATACCCAGCCACCCACAAGTTGGGGTATGCTACCTTCAAGCCCACCTTGGACTTCTTTCTCTTACAGATACCTTTTCATTATTTTGGGATGCACAAAATAAGAGAATTAACGACATGCACAACAGTAATCAGCAAGCATGCATAGTCTAAAGATTCAATTAAGAGATAATTAAATACACAGCGGAATACATTCATACACAAATAATAATATCACAACAAAGAGCACTTATCTTTATATAAGGTGACACCAAGTGGCTACAGACCAAGGACGTTCCACCCAACCGCAGACACCACTGCTCTAAATATCAACAACAGTGTCACCCCTGAGCCAGGGCTATGAATCCACAAGGATGGTTCCAGAGTGTACTTGGGTTCCCAAACCAATCAGCTCTCAAGATCTCATAGGTTTCCCAACACCCACAACAATCCAAGTACCCATATCTCTTCTACCCAACTTGTACCACCCCAAGAGAATGGACATCCACCCTTCTCTGCCACACAGTCCCTAAGGAAGTCCTTCTCCTTTATTTTCCAAGGCCTCCAGCATAGGTGGTCCAGAATCTCAATGTTGGAACTCTTAGGACTCACAGTTGTGAGAAAAATAGGGCATAGGCCAATGAATCTCATAGATGCAAGCCCCAGGTCATGGCTGGATTGCACCAGCGACCATTACAACCAACTAACCCGTGGCTGATTCTTTGGAAGTTTGGTTCCCTTTCCCTTTTCCAAGCCAATACACAGGTGAGGAGGGATCAATGGATGGGTCAGGGGGTACATGGGAGTGCGTGAGGGAAAGAACAGGATAACATAGAGGTGACAAAGTGGACGAGCCAATGACAAATAACCAACCCCACAATCAGACAATGGATGGGTTTAAGTATTTTTGTGGGGAATTCAAGAACCTCTTGGCCTTCCCCAAGAAGCTCCAGTAACTTATCCCCTCCCTTAGACAAAAAGGGTAATTAACATAGGAATAAACACTTTTCCCCTCAAGACCCCTCTCTTGTGGAATCATAGCCCCCTATAACTCTAGTCATTGTCTGTCTAGTAGCCAACGATGTGTTTATTATTAATAATGATCAAAACATTACATTTATTGGGAATACTGGCCCTTTAAATAATTGTTTGGGCACTCAAGCCTCTCAGCATTGTAACAATACATTATTTAGAATGGGGGTTCAAAACCTGGGGTGTTACAGTATCATCCATAAGATTTGAGTGCTACATTCAGCAATGGCAATATATTCGGCCTCTACTGTAGATAGTGAAATTGATGAATGTTTTCTACTTGACCATGAGACAAGACATTCCCCTAAGAAAAATTCATTTCCACTAGTGTTATTTTTGTCATCCACACTACCAACCCAATCAAAATTTGTGTAGGAAATTAGGTCAAATCCTTTATTCCTTGGATACCATAAGCCAAAGTATGATGTGCCCTTAATATATCTAAATATTCTCTTGACAACCATCACATGTGATTCCTTGGGAGATGATTCAAATATTTCCACCATTCCTACTTCCTACATGATATCAGGTATGGATGCACTCAAAAATTGTGGGCTCCCAACCAAAGATCTGTAGAGAGTTGAATCTACAGAAGGTGACTCATCTTCCTTGTTGAGTTTGCAACTGGTTGACATTGGAGTGTTGACAGGTGCACTTTCATCCATTCCAAACTTTTTAAGTATATCTTTCAAGTATTTGGACTAAGTAATAAACATTCCTTTAGGTGACTAAGTGATTTGAAGTCCAAGGAATAAATTTAGCTCTCCAATCATAGACATTTCAAACTCTTTTGACATTTCTTAAGCAAATTTATAACTTGATACATCATTGTTGCAGCCAAATATGATGTCATCCACATAAACCATTGTGACTAACAAATTGTCTTTTTTAATTCTAAGATAGATATTGGTGTTAGACATGTCTCTTTTGAATCCTTGTTGCGGCAGGTACTTATCCAATCTTGCATACCATACTCTAGGTTATTGTTTAAGGCCATAGAGTGCCTTCTTCAACCTATACACTTGTTCTTCATTTCCTAGTTGTTCAAATTTTGTTCTATGTAGACTTCTTTGTTTAGGTATCCATTCAAAAATGCATATTTTATATCCATCTGATAGAATTTAAAATTATTAAAGCATGAGTATGCTAGAAATAATCTTATGGATTCCATTCTTTCAACTAGAGTGAAGGTTTATTCTTTCAATCCCTTCTACTTGTGCATATCCTTTGCACACTAATCTTGCTTTGTTCCTTATAACTTGACCATCTTCATTAAATAAATTTTAAAAAATCCACTTGATCCCTGCCTCATTTTTGTTTTTTGGTCTTAAGACAAGTTCCCAGGTCTGTTTTTTCTCTTTTTGATCAAGCTCTTCATTCATGGATTTGATCCAGTCTTAATCTTTACTGGCCTCTACAAATATTTTGGGTTCTATAAGGGAGAGCAATACTTGTTCTAATTCATATGTTAGTTTTGTTCTTGTTTTAACTCCAACATTGTTATGACACAAGGGGAGCATATATGGGGCGAAATGTATATGATATGACCCCAACAGAGGCATACATGGGCTTAAATGTACATGTAATGTGTAAATATATATGTAATAAGGTCGACCTAATGGTAAAGGGGCCTCATGTGCAAGTGTGAAAAGGTATATATAGAGGTCATGTATTCATTATTGGGGCATGTGAATGGTGATGTATGAATGGTATTTGGTTATTTGGAGGGGGGTCCCCTATTATTTAAGGAGTTATTGTGTAACTTATATATCTTGGAGTTGTGCTCCATGCTCACATTCTATTCATTGTGTGTACTTTTGTTTTGTTATGATATTTTTAAGCATTTGGTTCATTACAAGCATTTTTGTTACCAAGGATTTGAATTTCAAGATGATTTATTTGTATTCTCCTTGATGGTGATTTTGTATCTTGTGTTGGTGATTCTTCCTCTTCCTTTTCTTCTTCACTTTGTGATTCATCCTCTTGTATTTCTTTAATTTCTTCATTATCATTGTATCTTATCCTTTCATCAAATTGTGGATTATCTTGAGATTTCATCCCTTTTGTTTTTAGATCATCCACTTTTACATTTGCAATTTCCACAATATTGTGTAGCCTATGTAGTCCTTTTTGTTGGATGAGTAACCAATAAATATGCCTTCATCTGATCTAGAATCAAATTTTCCTAGGTTATCATCATCTCTCTTTATGTAGAGTTTTCTCCCAAAAACTCTGAAGTGTTTAACTGATTTTGGTCTGCCAAACCACAACTCATATGGTGTTTTGTTGTGGTTAACTCTAAGTTGTACTTGGTTAAGTATGTACACTGATGTATACATTGCTTCTCTCCAATATATATCTGGGATTTTGGCTTCATCTAACATGGTTCTGGATGCTTCTTGAACAGTTATATTTTTCCTTTCAACAACTCCATTTTGTTGAAGATTTCTTGGACATGAAAAGTTTCTTTTAATTCCATGTGTTTCACAAAATTTGTTGAACTCATTTGAGGTAAATTATCCTCCATTGTCTAATCTTAGGCACTTGATTTTGAGATTAGTCTCATTTTCAGCCTGTGCTTTGAAGACTTTAAACTTTTCGAATACTTCTGATTTTTCTTTGAGAAAGGATACCAAGTCATTCTTATAAAGTCATCAATGAATAAAATGAAGTAATCTTCACCTTGTATACTTTTAGTTCTTGTTGGTCCACATAGGTCAGTATGAACAAGTTCTAATGGTTTTGACGTAGAGTATTCCTTTGTCTTGAATCTTACTTTTGTCTGCTTCCCATGTTGGCAGTGCCTATAAATAGAGTTTGAAGGTTTTATAATCATTTCCATGTCTTTCATATCTTCCTTTCTACTAAATTTTATCAAGTTATTGAAGCTTATGTGTCTCATTCTTCTGTGCCATAGCCAACTTTCATCTATTTGTCCCATGCAACATTTTTCTTCTTCTTCTATGTTTAAGATATATACATCGCTTGATGTCCTTGGTGCAATAGCCACTAATTTTCTCGAGTCTTCTTTTCTAAGTTCACAATTTTTAGAGTCAAATATGAGAGTGTGTCCTTGATCACATGTTTGGCTCACACTGAGGAGATTAGGCTTCAAATTTTCAAATAATAGCACATTTTCTACTTTAGCTCCGTGATTTCCCAAACTGATTGTACACTTTCCAAGTATCCTGGTAGAGACATCATCTCCAAATATAACACTTCATTTTTCTTTCCTTTTCAAATTGAGGAATTTGTTTTGATCTCATACCATATGCTTTGAACATTCACTATCAACATACCATTGGCTTCTTTTATTCTTGGCATATAAGACTACCTTACATTTTGTTTCCTTTTCTTGTATGTGTTTTTCCTTCCATATATTCTTATATTTTTCTTCTTGACTGCTGGAAATACTTATCTTCATGGAATATTTTGATAGTCTACAATTACTAGCTTTATGACCATAATTGTTGCATTCGTAGCATTCAATATTGTAATATTGTAATGGAGAAAATGAATTATAGTTTATAATCCTTTGATTGCTACTAGACTCGTTGTTCCTATGGCCATATCCTTGAACACTTTTATGATAGTTATTTCTATAAGATTTACAGTATAATGCTTTGTGCCCAAAATTATGTCAAGAAAAACAGTAACCAAGAAAGAATTGTTGATACATTTTTGGAGGATATTTTCTTGGAGTAGTATTTTTCTATACTCATTTATTTTTGGAGAGAGTGCAGGTCTATGTTGATTAGAGTCAGTATTTACTTGGTTCTTTTCTCTTTTGAAGGAGCTATGAAGGGAAGCTGCATAAGTCTTTGGATTTTTATCACTTTTCTATATTTCAGATTTTGAGCCTTTATTAGTTTCCTTTTGATCATAACCCAATCAAGCCTTATTACTTGATGGTGTTTGACTGTTGAGGATGTCATCCAATATTTTTGAACTACTTTCGAACTTTGAATGGTTAGTTCCTTTCTCAAGTCTCCTTCTTAGAAGAACTATTTCAGCCTCTAATTTTCACAGTTTTGTTCCTTTTCATCAAGTCATTTACTTAAGACTTCTTCAATTCTTTTAGCTTCATGTAGTTGAGTTTTCAAATCAATAATGATTTGTTCTATTTTCTTGATGCTTTTTTAAACTTATTCTTCTCTTGATTTTTTTTCTTCATTATAATCTAACAGTTGTTCTTTTAAAGATTTTTTCTTCCTTCTACATCTTCTCAATTCTTCAAGGGCACTAATGAGTTCTCCTTCAAGATCAACTTTAACTTTTGGATTTTCTTCATTTTCATAATTAGTATCTTCAATGGTGTCAGTTTGAGTTTCCATTCCCATAAATATAACATTTGTATCATCATCTTCACTCATGTTAGATGAGCTATTGTCTTCTTTAGAATAAAAGTTTTTCTTTTTCTTATAGAATTTCTTTTTGTATTGGGATTTACCCTTTTTATTTCTTTATGGTTGTAAGATTCTTAATTGTCATTATATTTTTCCTTGGGATAAGGACATTTGGAAGCAAAGTGTCCAATTTTTCCACAGTTGAAGCATTTGAAAGGTAACTTCCCTTTGTATTTGCTAGATCCTTTCTTAAGTTTCTTAATGAAGTTTTCTTCTTCCTCATCAGATTTGTTTGAGCTTCTTTCATTTGATACATGTTCATGGTTTTTAGTTCCTTTTGAGACTTTGAAAGTTGTTTCACCTTTTGAAGGTTTTTCGTGTCATGTTCTCATTTCATAGGCTATGATAATCCCATGTAGTTCATCCATTATGAGTTTTTCAAGATTCTCTCGATATTCCAAGGTAGATACTTTGGGATCATATCTCATTGGGAAGGATCTTAGTACCTTTTGTACTACTATTATTTCATCGAATTATTCTCCTAGTCCTCTGATTGTGTTGGCAATTTCAGCTACTCTTATAAGATACTCTACAATGATTTATTCTTCTTTCATCTTCAAGCTTTCAAATTGTCCTCTGTACATTTGAATCTTTGCTTGCTTGACTTTGGCATCTCCTTCATAGATGATTTGTATTTTTTCCCAGATCTCTTTTTTTTATTTACAATGCATGGCTTTGACAAACACATTATTTTCTAATCCACCTAGAATTGCATTTACAACTCTTGAATTATCATTGCATAGTTTCTTTACAGTTGTGTTCGAAGGAGCAGTTTCTGGTACATCATAACCTTCTATCATAGATAGCCAGACATCACATCCCAGGGCCATTAGGTAACTTATCATTCTTATACTCCAGAATGGATAGTTATCTCCTTTGAATAGTGGATCTACGTTTGAGGACATCCCTTCTTGTTGATCCATTGTGGTTTCTTAGAATCTTCCTTCCAGTGATTAGACTGTGATGAAGGAACTCACTCTGATACCAATTGTTGGAATATTTTTTGATACTGAGAGGGGGGGTGAATCATTATTATCCTTTTTCCACAATTTAAAACCACTTCATTATTAATTTTATCAAATCAAAACATATGATCAATAGAAAGGTACAATACACATAATTTTAACGTGGAAAACCCAAAAGCGACAAATGTTCTTCTTATTTTTAATAAAGATTACATTTAATTTATGAGCTCCATCTCAAAGAAAACACCAATTCCCTGTTTTACTAGCACCAACTAGAAGGAGGCACACCAATTCCCTGTTTTACTAGCACCAACTCGAAGGACGTTGCAACCCCTTTAGATTTTACAAGCACCGACTGGAAGGAAGCACCAACTCCCTAGTTTCTTCAGCTATAACCAAAAATATGTTGCAACACCTTGGTTTACCATCTTCAACTGGAAGGAGGCTACAAAATCCTTTGTAGGCTCCAACCTGCCCTAGCGCCACCCAACCTCCCTTTTCATGATAAGTACTTCAATTTCCAAATCTTCATAATCTTCTTTGTCTTTAGTTGCATATCTTCATTGGAGAGAAGTTGAAACCTCACTTCTATGGACCCTACAGAGTGATCAGGAGAGTTAAAGAGGTAGCATACGAGTTGGATCTTCCATAGGGTAGCAGGATCCACAACGTCTTCCATGTATCTTTCGTCAAGAAGGCGTTGGGACAACAGGTCACCACTTCGGTAGATCTTCCTCCACTAGATGATAGTTGGTTCTGACTCCCAAGAGGATTGTTGATGTCAGAGAGAAGTTGAGGACCAAAGTCATTTGAGAGTACCTGGTCATATGTAGAGTTTTTCCTGCAAATGATGTTATTTGGGAAGGAGTGTAGATCTTACAGCACCCTGATTTGGAGTTGTTTGAGGATAAGCAATCTCAGGAAGGGAGGACTATAATGTCCCCTTTCAATTGATCATGACATAGGATGACTTAGTAACCTATACATCTCCCGTAGGCTATAGTCGAAAGAAAAATATAGTCATTTGGATTTATTTAGTGTCATTGGGTTAAAAGATGACAAAATCATAAATTGAAATTAAATAAAAATAATTAATTAATTACTTAAACATTAAAAAGTGATTTTAAATGTTCAAGTGAATGTTGGAGGGAAAATAAGGAAAGGGTTTGATTTGGTCAAAAAGGGAAAGATATAGAGGGCTTGAAGGAAGAATAGAAGGAAGTGTATCCCCTCACTTCGTCGTGATGATTTGATCTCTTGTCTGAGTGCTCTTGAGAGCCAAGTTTTCGTTATGGTTTGGAAAAACTCTTCCATCATTGGTCTATTTTCAATGTTGTAACATCCACCCTAGTTGGACACAGCGGAAAATCCATCTAGGGTTTTCTATTGGAGCTCATCTTGTGATGTGTTTTTAGTTTGAGGGACAACGACTTATATAGAAAAATTGTGGAGTTGTTTTTGAGGTTCGTCTCTCCTTCTTTTTCCCAAACCGAGCTATGATAGAGGCACCGAGTGTTTTGGAGGGTTGTTGGGATTTTTCTAGAGGTGTTATAGCCATTCTTTGGCAGGTAGTGTATATAGAGAGAATCATGGAGGGTTCCTGAAGAGGGATCGATACCCTCCTTTGCTAAGACGGAGGTGTATAGGGAGTCATGAGGCTTCCCTACTGGTCGTTAGTGTTCTGGGAAGAACCATGTCAATTAGGAGGCTATTTGGGGGTTGTCTTGGGGAGATGCACCCATTATTTGTTGGACCGTGTGACCCAGAGGAATTGCATAGGTAATCTGGGAGGGATCGAGCCTTTTCTTTGACATATTGAGTGGTTGGGAGGAATTTTAAGGCATAAGGATCATATTATCTTGGCAGGGTATTTTGGAGAGGATCCATCGATTTTGAAGAGACTTTGGCACTGTTTCCAGTTTTTGTTTTCATTTTGTGTGTGTTTTTTATAGTCTATAGTTTTTGTAGCACACAGTAGCTAGATCATTTGTATTCCATATCATTTCCATAATAAAGTGCCAGTATTGCCTCTTCCATGTTATGTGTCTATGCAATATTTTTTACAGTAATAGAACTACATGTAATTTGTTGTGGGAAAGTCATTAACTAAGTTGTGGAATCATAATACTTGTAAGACAATTGTTTAATGAATTTACTCAACTAGAGATACATAATTTACACAACAAACCATTAATATCATAATCCAACCATATCAGGGATATTACACCTTCATTTATTTATCTCCTTCTCTCCTTAATCTAATAAAAACTTGGGCATGCATGTTGAGATATTTGGAACT
Source organism: Picea engelmannii (assembly GCA_009831015.1). Taxonomy (NCBI): domain Eukaryota; kingdom Viridiplantae; phylum Streptophyta; class Pinopsida; order Pinales; family Pinaceae; genus Picea; species Picea engelmannii. The sequence goes on along the minus strand of ML781209.1, from coordinate 106,711 downwards.
CATTGTGATAATGGAGTTAAGATTTTGTACATAGTGGCCAATTATTCAATTCCCTTCTCCTATATCCACATCCTAGTTGGTAGCAAGATTACCAATAGTTTCCTTCCATGTAGCAGACATTATAAGCTCAAGGGCATGGTGACCAATGATTTAGAGAAATACAAATTTGACAAATTATGGATTCATCGAGCAAAAGGTTGTTGTGATCAATGATATTTTCTTGGAAAAGAAGAGAAACAGGTCAATGCCATTTTATCGAGAAAAGGATAGCTCCTTTCATTGAGCATTCGTCTAGCAAAGGATAACTCCTTTTATCCAAACAATAGGAATTTCTATCGAGCATCCAATGAGAAAGCATGATCTAAAACGTGTTGTGTATGGAAGCACTAGGCAAAGGGGTAAAATCCTTTGCTCAACATGTTTACTCACAAAGTAGGAAGGTTCAATGCTTGAAGAATGGTCTAGCAATCCAATTCATTAACTTACTAATAAAATGGTACATTTGGGTCAAAGGAACATAACAAATATCAAACAAATAAGTGTGGCGTTGATACGTCGATCAAAGACCAAAACAAGCACCAAGAAAACATACAAAATAATCACCAAGTAAAGTAGAATATCAAACATCAAGTATTTGTTGGGGCCAATAGGAAAATTGTATATTTCCTAAGTATGGAAACATTGAGCAAAGTGATAAAATATTGCAATTCTCAATGGTCTTTTCTTAACAAGAGAAGGAGGTCTAGCGCTTGACGATTGTGTTAACTACTCAAGTCATTAACTCAATAAGCAAGGGTAGGAACAAGAATTAATTAAAGGGTCTCATATCACCAAGTAGAGGAATATATTTGTTACTAATCAAAGATCCTCAATAACTGAACATTTGATTTAGAAAGCTAGGATAAAAAAAAATGGTCACGAAAAATCCAATCATGAAAATCATATTCAACATAAACTCGAGGAAGGACACTAAGAGAAGAAGGTATGTGGAATTTGTATCAAGGAAGTGGGGCTAGAGGAACCCAAAGGAGGGATAAAGAGGGAAAAAGGGTCAGTTATATCATAGAGAATAGAAAGGATAAAACAAGAAAATATCACCACGAAATTGGACTGGAGGGAAATCCATGAAATCCTAGTGAAAAAAGCTCAAAATACTTTAGATAAGGCATATAGAAAAGGGAAGAAAAGTCAACAAAGACAACAAAGAGTTGGACTCATGTTGCTAAGTTTATCATTCTCCATGTGAACTCAAGAAGACCCAATTGTGAAAACTTAGTGAGGTGAAACCATGATGGGGAAGGGAAAGCTAATCGGGAGTTTACAACTAGATTTTTTACTTTCAATGAAGATTCAGGGAAACCCTATCCAATGTTCTAAATGCATAATGAAGCCATGGTAAAACTTGAATTATCCATGACAGTATCCACCCTAGATGGAATGGGTGGAATATGAAGTTGCCACACCATAGACCACTCCTAAGGTGCCATGTTGTGAGTGGGGTCCACCACAAGACACTGCAACAAAATAACTCAAAGGAAATGTGGTGCAAGATATAAAATGAAGAGAACAATGGTCAAATATCCATGGAAAAGTAAATAGAGCTACAAACAATTTGATATGAAAAAACCCATAGTGTAGGGTACTTGGTGACCTAGATAATCTCGCCATAACTACAATCACTCATTTTTCTATTGGAGAAAAGATCTCATGATGACTAACCTTCGATAAGGTCATCCTGGGAGATCTTGGTAGATAAGAAAATAATATTTTTATTGGGTCTCGTACAAGTATCCATTAAATGAAAGAGGTTCAAATTGATCATGAAGGTAGAGATCAAACAGGTAAAATACCAATTGTGGATGAAAAGATATGATGAGACAATTGAAGAAAAATGTTGATATAGTTGTGATTTATTTTTATCTTATTTCCCAAATGGTGATTTTCTTTTTACACCGACGGGATGATGTGAAATTAATTCCAAATACTACTTGGGAATCAAATGGTGAAAGAAATTATAGAAATTATGAATGTTGATAACATCTCGGATTATTGCAGTGGCTCCTCTCAAAGTTATGAACGAGAGTCAAGTAGCCATTCCACCTGGATGAAGATTGCTCATCATTACATACCACCTTATCATAAACTATTGATTGTGATTGATGGAGTTTCCTTCTATTTCTTGGAGAATAAGAACATAGTATGGAATAGAATGAATGCAACTGATAACAAGTAGTAATCATTGTAGGAACATCTTGAACCATTCACTAAGCATGGATTTTATTATGCTTATTTATGTAGAGGAAATCAATTTATCTAGGGTTGGATCATTTGGGGAATACATGACTTCTATTGGTTATATATATTGGTTTGTTTGTTTTCACATGCATCCCCATGCTTCCCTTTCTCTTTGTATTCTAGGTTGTTTATCTCAAAATCATAGTTAATGATCCATAAAATCAATTCTGATTGTATATCTTTATAGATTGTATCTCCAATAGGTGTTGTAATACCCTGGTTTTGACCCTCATGTTATGTAATATTGTGTATGTTAATGATAACTTGTCTTGAAGCCTATACATGTGTGGTTTATTTTTGAAGCATGACATCATACATTGATATTCATCATGTGGGTAACCATTTCCATGATGTATTTTGGTTTTGTATGTAGATACATTATGATTATAATATTAAAACCACTAAAAGTTTGCAAGCGAGTATAAAAGGGACTAGGAGTCCAAGATAGTGGAAGAAAGGGGGCTTATGGAAATATAGTATTTTGTTGTTGCCTTGTGATTATTAAATATTGATCAACCATGGGAAATAGTTATCCAAGAGAGGGATATGTGGATTTCTTATGAAAGGCACATGGTCTCTTCTTAGCTCGAGGTATATTATCTATGATTTTAGGTGTGCAAGATTCTTCTCCAATGGTTATTCTATTGGTTCATTCTTCACCATTCATGTTATTCATACCTTGTTGTCCTGGTGTATTTTCTTAGAGAACGACTCCCATACATATGTGAAAATAATGACTATAATTATGGGTGTGTTTTGGAGAAAGGACCAACCATTGTAATCAGTTGGAAATCCATAGTTCCCATTAGAAGAGATTCCCTTTCCTACACTAGAGCACTAGAGGGAAAATGGGTTGCACGAGGAACTTCATTACCGAGAATGAAACTCCATTCTTGGTATCATGCAAGGTTGAGCGGGAAGAGTGTGGGTTAAGGATGGATTATTGTGATTGGGGAACTATAGTGTCATTTTCCTTGTTTGAGAATTTTGGGTTGGGTTTGGTCAAAGAGTTCAAAATCAACTAGTAGGAATTCACCCTTATAGTCTCATGGCCCCTACATGGAGATGATCTCTACGTCTTAGTTCCCATAGTTGGGTGGAACAGTATACGCTTAAACCCAGTTGATATTGAACTCTAGAAAAAAATAAGTATTCATTGTTGTTATTCATTATTAATTTCTACTATGCATTTCTGTTATGTGGTATTTAAATGCAACAAGTATCTAGGAAAGAGTTAATATGTTTATAATCAATCGTGGAATGTACTTATGGGTTGATTTTATTGTATACATCTAAATATCTTGTTGTGAATACCAATAATTTATTGAGTGAGAAAGAATAATGCATGGGTTGTTGGATGTGTGTTGGGGCTCATGCATGTGAGATATAAGATAATTAATAAGGGTTGTATTCTAAATCTTGATGTTCTTAATATTGTTGTATAAATCTCTAGAATTTGTTGAAGTTTACCATTACATAAATTTTGTGTGCAAATAATGGGCATTGCATTTTATTGCATGTGCTCATCCATGATTTTTGTTTTATTCTTACATTGATTCCACCTTATTATGCATTTTCAATTGCTATTTGGTGTTCCCGTCCAATATTGAATTGCATTGCTATTAAATCTAGTGGCGGTGGAAGAAGTAAATAAATTTTGAAGTCGATGCCCCAACAACCAAGAGAGGTGCGTCCTAGCACACTGCAAGTCTAGTTAGGTTAGGAATTGTTGTTGTGGTCTTATTGATCCCTTAATAATTCTTTATGAATAATGGAGATTGAGAGCACATTATTTAGACAATGTTGTTAGAAATAACGTTGAATAATGAAGTCATTAGTTGATTTTTTCACTTTGTTCCATGGGTATTATGTAATTATTTACGAAGATTTATTTGATCATGGATGCCTTCATTTAGTTGTGATTGGAAATTTGATTTACTTGATCTAACAGGTTCTTTCATGTTGCATTTTTTGTTATATATTTTTATCTTCTCACGTGGGACCTTTGTTCATAAAAACTTAGCTCCATAGACAAATGGATTATGCACCAGTCACCATTGATTTAGACCATTTAAGAACTTCCTTCTATACTTTTTACTGTTACTCTCCTTAGGATCCATTAAAAGATCTAAATCATGTGAGAGAAGCCTTACCATTGACAATGGTGTTTCTTTTAAGACAGTGTTTTGGGAACTTCTGCAATATTTCCCTTATATGCAATTATCCTAAGCTTAGATTCAAGAGCTAACATTTTTTGGTGTTGTTGCCAGGGATAAACTTGAAACACATACAATATATAGTTTTAGACACAAACCTTTATGGTGAGTAATAAATATTGGAATAACATACACCTCACCATGTGACTCCACCAAAGAACAAATTCCAGTTTCGCATTGTGAAATTGTAGTGAAACCTACATCAAGAATCTAGCTAGCAACAATGAACACAAAACTTGCAAAGTCCAGAGAAGAATAGAAGAATTGGAGAGAAAGAATGGAAAATTACAACTGATATACTCTACACGACTAAACTAATGCACCATAGTAGTGATCTAGAGAGATGTGGACACATGCTAACAAAAATCAGAGTGATCTACCACCTAGTCCTAGTTAATTGGCCATGCATTCATCACTTAATTGGCTCACACAAGTGGAGAGGAGAGAATCTCATGCATGCACATGTGGTGCACCCTATTATCCTCATGCATGTCAAGTGCTCCCACCTGGTGATGATCCCAAGGTGAGTGTGTCCATCTAGTGATGATCCCAAGGTTAGCATGCAACACTTGGTGATAATATCAAGGTTGCCATGCGAGACTTGACTCCACTAGTCTAACTAAATTACAAGTGAATAATGATTAAAGAGGATGTGGCACCCTGATCTAGGGGAGAATATATCAGACCAGGGGCACCCTCAACATAGACTAATAAACTTAGGGAAAAGATACTATGTGGGTGTGTAAAATCTCCAATACCCCCTGAACACTACTAGAAAGTACATAATGATTGGGTCTCAACAAGAATCCATGTTGGGTACTCATTTTACAATGCATCTAATAAACATAGAACATTGAAAAAGAGATAAGAGGGAAAACCTCATGGGAACCCCCCCCCCCCCNAACTATGTCCTTCATCCCAAGTAGGTCTCACAGAAAGTGGAATTTATGCTCGGTGAAGGTTTTGGTGAAGATGTGGACAATTTGTTCTAAGGAAGGAAATTATTGCAAGTTGATGATCCTATCATGAATTAAATCTATGATGTAATGCATGTGGACCTTGATGTGTTTTTTTCTCTATTGCCTAACTGGATCTCTGCAAAATTTTAGTGTGCTCTAATTGTCGCACTAGATGACAGTCAGACGATGAAATAGGATACCAAGCTCGGTGAGGAAGTTTTGTAACCATATATCCTAAATAGTAATGTTGACCACTCCTGTGTACTTTGCCTCTACTGATGATAAAGAAATTATTGATTTCTCGTTACTCGACCAACAAATGGGACCAGATCCCAAACTAAGAATGTACCCTTAAGTGGACTTGCAATCTGTGTTATCGCCAACCCAATATGAATCCGTATAGCCAATGAGGTCCAATGTACAACCTATTGCATAATGAATCCCATGACTGGTAGTACCCTTTACATATTGAAGGATGTGCTTGTTAGCTTTCCAATGTAGCTCATGTGGCTCATGCATGTACCTGGAAAATGCTCCCATTGCATATGAGATATGAAATTCACCAATGGTGTATCCCCACCATCCTTGAGCTTGACCCTTGATAAGAAAGGTGTGGCTTCTAGTTTATAGTCACTCATGTTGAACCTGACCAAAAGATATTTGGCATAGTTTGCCTGAGACAACTTGATTCTTAAATTAACCTGGTTGATTTAAAGACCAAGGAATAAGTGTAATGGACACATGTCATACATTGAAAACTCGTCATGCAAGTCGTTCTTGAATCCAACAATAATTGAGTATGAACTACCTATGATTAATAGATCATGTACATATAGCACTAAAATCAACAAAGAGATAGAAGTTCTCATCATATAAACATTCAAATATTATTTGAAACGAATAAAATTTTGATAAAGTAAGTAAGAATCCATCTTAGAATACCACACTCTAAGATCATGCTTGAGGTCGTAGAGTGACTTTTTGAGTCAGAAAACTAGAGGAGAGTTTGGTATGTACCCCTATGACTGCTTCATGTAGATCTCTTCTTCGAGATCATGGTGAAGAAATGCATTCTTCACGTCCATTTGGTGAACCTCCCACCTCCTTGTTGCTGCAACAGTGAGGGCTAACTGCGTGGAAGCCATCTTTGATACTAGAGAAAATGTCTAGTCATAATAAATCCTATAAACTTGTTGAAATCCTTTTTCCACCAATCTTGCTTTGTATTGTCTCACAAGACCATTTCCTACTTTCTTTGTTCTATATACCCATCTGTATCTAACAATCTTCCTATCTGAACAAAGCGAAACCAAGTCCCAAGTATGGTTCTCGATGAGGGAGTTGTACTCCTTATTCATAGATGCTTCCCAGTTGGGATTCCCTTCAGCCTATGCATAGGTATAAAGGTATGAGGATATAACTATGTAGCAATGCATGGGAATTATTGGTTTTGTGGTTGTGAGTGCATGTGGAGCCTTGTCAAAGGTCTAAGGGTCTGAGGATATAACTATGTAGCAATGCATGGGAATTATTGGTTTTGTGGTTGTGAGTGCATGTGGAGCCTTGTCAAATTGGGATCTCATCCTCCTCAGATCCACTAGATCCCCCACAAGATCATATGCTACCTATAGGGTGGATTGTGCCCATTTGGGTGTTGGATATGGATCTTCACATGCATGCTCATGATATTAAAAATCTGATTTGGGAATCATATCTGAAATACGATCTGAGTGGCATGACACATCATCTCGGATATCTGGTACAAGAGGAATCATAGCAGTTTTTGCATGTTGTTTTGAAGATGCATGCAAGGGACTTTCTTCGAATCAGACACTTGTTTCAATGATTAACTTATTTTTTGAAGGTTCTATCAGTCTGTATCCCTTTACACTCTCAGGATAACCCATGAATATGAATTTTGTTCTTTGAGGCTCCAAAGCATTCCTCTTCTTTGAAGGTACGCGGGTCCATGTGTGTGATCCAAAAATGTGAAAGTGTTTCACTTCTAGTTTCATGTTGCTCCAATATTCAAAAGGAGTCGTGTATTTCACAATTTTATGAGGAGATTGATTTCACATGTATAGTGCACAATTTATTGTTTTAGCCCAAAGTTTGGAGGGAAGGGACTTTGCACATAGCATGAAATTTTCCATCTCTTTCGGAGATCAGTTCTTCCTCTAAGCTACCCCATTCTGTTGTGGAGTGTGTGGAATTGTGTGTAATTGAATACCTGCTTCAACACAAAGATGTTATACATCCTTGTTTTACATAATACCCCCCCCGACCATTATCTCTGCAGAGTATATTGATCATATTTTTGTATTTTTTCTCTGCATGTGCCTTGAAATCCTTGAGATGCTCAAACACTTCATATTTTTTCTTGAGAAAGTACACCCATGTGTACCATGACCAATCATCAATAAAAGTCAATACATATCGAGCCTTGCTTATGGAAATATGAGGAAAGGACCCCATGAGGTCACTATGAAGAATATCTAAGGGAGAGGAGGCCCTCCATGCATTCCCTTTCTCAAATTTCTCTTGTGGATGCTTTTCAAGAACACATCCTTGACAAACTCCATCGGAAAATTGTATGTCTGGCAAACCTTCCACCATCCCCTATTTGTTGAGTTGTTGCATGTAATTGAAATTTAATTGGCCAAATATTTCATGCCAAATCTTACTATCATCATTGGAATGAGTTAGTAGTGATGTAGAATTTAATTTAGCAACAAATTTAGAGAATGTGTACTATATAGATTTATGATCTACCTCACCTACAACAATTTTGAAGATGTCTTCCATGTCAAATATTATCACAAAATCGAGTGTGAATTCCACCCTTTTCCTTGTGCCTGTATGTGTGATTTGGTACACAAAAAGTAGACTTACAGAGAGTTTCAAAATGTTCAAGACATTCTCAAAACTTCCATTTCCAAGATCCATTGTTCCTTGTCCATAGAATTCTACTAGAGAGTTATCTCCCTTGAGAATGGGAGGACTAGTGCATGTTTTTAGAAATGAAAGGACATATTTTGTGGCGATCATGTGGTGTGATGCTCTTGAATCAATTATCCATGCATCTTGAGAAGAATTAATTGCAATCAAATCATGTACATTACCTCGAGTTTATGGTGCCTTTTCTCCCACCTTCTTCTTGGCACTTTCAGGAATATAGTGCTCAAGATGGTTCTGTTGGAGTGATTGCACTATGAGGTCAATGATTTTCTTCATGCAAGAGGATTCATGATGGTAATAATGATTGAAATAACCACACTTTGACTTACCTTGCTTTCCCTTTCCTGTTGTAGAGCTAGAAGATTCATCGAAAGGTTTGAAGTTGCCTCCCTTTCTTGGATTTGGATTCTTATTTCCCTTTCCTTTTTGTTTGGATTTTGAGTTGGATTTGATGCTCTCATGCACAACAGGTGCATGCACTTTGGAGCTCTTAATTGTTACCATCTTGATGAGATTTTCTTGCTCATGTGTCAGGGACTCAATCAATACATCCAATGTGGGAATTATCCAAGTTGCACCCGATGTAATCCTTACTATATGAATTGTAGAGACAAAGACAACATATTTTAGACCCAAATTTGATAGAATAGCAAGAATCAACTATTTTTATTGCTTTTATTTATCGATCCCACGTCCTTTTAGTTGAATCAATAAAGATTCGAAATTCATGAAGAAGTCTTGGATATTCTCAAAACTACTTGGATCTAATGGGTTTAACTTACTCCGGAGCATGTGTCCATGCATCTCTTCATGTTTTCTGAAGATGCCTTATAGAGTGGTCCAAACCTCGTTTGGAATAGTGGAATATTCAACATGAAACAATAATTTGGGAGAGATGGACATGCAAAGGAGACCAAAGGCCTTGTCCATGCAGTTGAAGTATTTGGTTTTCTCGATTGCAGATGTGGGTTCAATTTTTGTTGCCATGGTAATTTGATATAAGCCTCTGACTCTCAGTAGAAGTAGAATATTTGGATTTCAATCGAAGTAATTGTATGGCGTAAGAAATTTTGACGGAGGAAATTACATTTTTTGCAGTTGCTTCAATATTATGTACTTGCAAATGATTGTTTGTGTGCCTTCTTCCTAAAACCTATTGGCTTTAATACCATGTGAAATTGTAGTGAAACTTGCACAAAGAATCTAGCTAGAAACAATGAACATAAAGCTTGCAAAGTTGAGAGAAAAATAGAAGATTTGGAGAGAAAGAATGAAATATTTGTATTCCACAAAATGAGAGAATGAAACATTACCACTGATATACTCTACATGGTTGAACTAAATCACCATAGTAGTGATCTAGAGAGATGTGGACACACACTTAAAAAACCAAAGGGAACTACCACCTAGTCCTAGTTAACTATCCATGCAGTCATCAGTTAATTGGCTCACACAAGTGGAGTGGAGAGAATCTCATGCATGCACAAGTGGTGTGCCCTCCTAGCCTTATGCATGTAAAGTGTTCCCTCCTATTGATGATCCCTAGGTGAGTGCGACCTCTTGTTGATGATCCCAAGGTGAGCATGCAATACTTGGTGATAATACTAAGGTTGCCATGCGAGACTTGACTCCACTAGTATAACCAAAGTACAATCGATTAATGACTAAAGAGGATATGGAACCCTCATCTAGGGGAGAATATCTCATACTATAGGTGCCCTCAACATAGACTAATAAACTTAGGAAAATAAATACTAGGTGGGTGGGTAATATCTCCAATACCCACAATCCATATTTCTAGCTACAAATATTTTCGGTGAGCATAAATTATAGTGATACATCTAAATATATAACTTGGTGACTCCATCGAGGTACAAACACCAATTCCCTAGTATTTTGGTGAGTAGTAATCGACTTAAAAATTGTATGGCTCACTTGGAAACTCCATTTTTTTTAATCATACAGTTTCCACTTACAATGAAGATATCAATTGTCTAATTCCATCATGGCACAACTGGAGGAGAGACTTCATGGAGTTAAAAAAAAATATCCAATAAGTATGCTTCTTTTGATTTTACTATGATTCATAGATATCAGCATGCGCTTTTAGAGTGACATCATAAGTTCCTCCCAAGGTTCCAAGGAAATCACATTGTTGTAATTGAGGATCATCTCGATGTTTAAAGTAAATTTGCAAATTATCTTGGTGTTAAGCATGATGTTGTTTTGATTAAATTGCTTGTAAAGGCATTGGAATATTGAGAAAGAGAAAGGTACAATAATATAGTAGCACGAGAAATTGGGATAATGATTTCTATCAAATAATATTTAAGAATGTTATCCAAATTCAATTAAGAATGAAATGAAATAACACTAAATATTGTAGAAAGAATAAAAGATATTGTGAAAACTAATTTTCATTATGGAAACAATGGTGAAGAATACTATACATATACAATGGCTAGAATGGAGAAAGTTGTAATAAGAAGAGATATGTGTCTCTCCTCATTTACCAAAATCCCTTTACTAGAAGGAGTAAAACTCCTTTTATTATGATCATAAATAAAAAAGAAAGATTGAAAAAACCCTAAAACATAAACATTGAGCCTAGGAGTTGAGATGGTGAAAGAAAGGAAGGCCTCAAGAAGCTAAGTTGGACGACAACTTCTCTAGGACATAATTTTCACATATAAAGTTTGTTTTAGGAACATGATAGCTCTTAAAGAGATATCAATGAGAAGGACAACAATATTTTACTAACACAAATCCACATTTAATGTAACTTGTAGCATAGAATAAAAAAATTGTTTAGGGCCCAAAAAATGCATTGAAAGTTCAAGATACAAAAACTACTAAAATCATGACCCCTCAAGAGATGTACTAAAATGACCATTTGGATTAGTCATCCCTCCTTTGTAAGAAATGGTCCCCATTGTGTCAACTTCATGTATCAACTAGGGGAGCTTCTATTGGATCTAGCTCCCAGTGAACAAATTGCCCTCATAGAGAAGTTTCCATGTGTTGACCTCTCAGTACAATTGTATGATTTCTTGCCACATTTGCTTCATTTTCGTGTGTGTGTTATGATCCAATGTGGCTTGTTCAATATAATTAAGTTTTGGATATATTTTTCCAATTTCTTTGCTACCTTTGATGTTTCTTGATTAAGGTGGAATGTATGGTTAAAGAAACTACATATTAAAAATAGGGTGTAAACCAAGGTAAGGTGACAAGTTAAGTTTGAAGGAATTTTCACCCAGTACCTTGGTGATGGTGTATGGCCCATTAAAAAGTAGTATGATATTTTGATGGATAATTTGTATTGGTAAATAAAACCTAACGTTGATCATGGCATTGCTTGTACTTGTTGGTGAGTTTCTACATAATTCCATGCACATGTTGTTAGATGTGTTAGATCCATTCAACAAATTTGGAAACTTTGTTTTCCTTATTTTGAGCATGAGAGGACAATTCATGTGTGGATGAAATGGATCATGGGGCCTTCACTCAGTGAACCTATGACATAGTGTTTGTGTTCGTGGGATATTAAATAATACCCCTAATTTCACTATATGTTGATAAATACCTCCCAAAATCTTTTTTGTTGAAACCCCCTCCCAATAGATCTTTCCAATAAAATAAACCCCTATCTTAACAAGCTACCCCTTTTTATACACCCTAATACCTATAAACCCCTTGATACCCGACATCCCCCCCCACCCAATACCTACAATATATTGACCTAATTTTTCACAATTAAAAAAACCCCTTTATGAATAAACATGATAAGATATTGGTCAAAAAGGTGAATCCCTCGTGCAATGCATAGGGATACATCAATTGGGGCCAAGTGTTGGAACCCTGGGAACATATGAAATTTTTTATGGTTGATAGAACTCTAAATATATTTCTTGTGGTTGTGTTAAACATAACAAAATATTTGTCCTATGTACATGGATGTTTGGAGTTGCACATACTCATGATATATACAATCATCATGTTGACTATCTATGCCTATTCACTCATCTAGGGATGGAAGGAAACATATTTGTGTAGCTTGGTGTCCATCATGGACCAAAGGCTAGTGGATTAGAAGATAATTAGGAACTTTCTCTCCCTATCAAAAACAACGGTCTTTGACAACCCAAGGTGAACCCAAACATGCTCAATGATTATCTTAGTCACAACTTATGTTATAACACTCTTCTTGTAGAGTTCCAAATTCCTATCTTAGAAAAAAAGATAAAATAAATAAATAAAACATAAAGACACAATTGTGATCATGCTTGGTTGAAGGAAAACCTAACATAAAGTCCATGGAGGCTAACTCCCAAGGTTTATTTGAAGTGGATATATGAGTGCACAATTCTTGCTTCTTCATTGCATGTTTGACAATGCCATAACCGATGCACAATTTGATATATCTTCTAACATATTTTTAGAGCTTTGGAAAATAAAAGTATGTTTATAGCACTACCATTGTCTTCTCCACACCAATGTGCCCCGAAAACTCACTATAATATACTTCCAAAATCATGTTCTCATGCTTTCTTGAAGGAACTTGGAGATAGCACAAATAGCACAAAAGTTGATCACATAGTTGAAAGTTTGAAACTTGTTTACTTGAGACCAATTTTCGATATGCAACAAAAAATTAGTTAGGATCACTACCATACAACTAGGGCCACTTTGAATACTTGTGTTCACAAGGATTTATCATTGTGGTTGATGCCAAAACTAGAGGTCGATTGAGCTAGTTTTTAACTCAATTGGAGCTTCCCTTATTCTATTTAATGCTCAAGTGGAATTGTTGAAGGCATGTGGATGACATTTGATGGTAGTCATTTTGTAGCTTGACTCGAGTCTACATGAATTGTAGATATGTGTTCGTTATGGATGATCATTTCCTTTCTTAGAATATAATGTTTCCACTACATACAAGACTATAAAATGGATTAAAGCTCCTTGTCATAGGAGGGTATACGCAAACCATGTCAAAGAGTTTCACACTTTAATAGGCCATTGGATGTCCATACTAAGAGAGGATTGCATCGATGGAATAATCTAAGGTGTTTGTCTACTTTTTGAACTATTGTATATTAGGTAGAACGAGGTGTGAATTTGAGTACAGGAAACCCATTGACACCTCCAATGTTTTCCATCATGTTGTGACCTAAATAAACTTGGCTTTCACTCCAACTTTGGTAACATAGATCGAGGGTCAAGCAATATGATAGACCCCAATACAAATCTATAGAAAAATTTATGCAGGCTTAAGAATCTATAGATCACCATTAGTGTCTTCGAGGTTGGTTAATCGTAGATCACTTACACCTTCACTAAATTAGAATTCACACTATTTTCATCCACGACATACCCAAGATATTGAATTCTTTACATATTGAATGAGCACTTTACTAGGTTGGCATAAAACTTGTGTTATTGTAGGTTTCTCAATGCTTGATGAATGTGCTTTAAATGAACTGTCCAGAACTTGTTGAAGATGAGGATGTTGTTGATTAAGGTTGGTTGTCATTGATGTCAACCTTTGAAGAAAGCCCCATAGCACAAAGGTTGGGTAATGGACCCAAGATTGTTTGATATAAAAATGACTCGTTATTTTCTTGTCATGGTTGATAATAAGTAGAAATGGATGGAATCCAAAGTGGTCCCCTTATGGTGAAATCCCTCACAGGAAGACGCTTTGCGGATTGAGTTATCCTAGAAGTAAGTTTAGAGAACCGATGCTTATTTGTGGAATAATGTGATGAACACCAGTTAATTTTTCAATGAAACTATCCTATATGGATAGTTATTGTCATGCCATTTCCATTGGTATGTGGAACGTCACATAACTCCTCACGGTTAGAGAGTTATGGCCATGAGAAGTTGGAGAACCCATGTTTGGGTAATGGACCGAAGTTTGTTTGATGGATAATGGTATGAGTTTTGATATATTTTCA
>ML781209.1:72291-88517 GCA_009831015.1 Picea engelmannii | reverse complement strand
TAGAGAAACCTATGTACAACCCCTAAAAGGTGATTTTTTCACTATTTTTCAGCCTTTTTTGTGCCATGTTTTGACCGTTTGAGAGATCATTTGGACTTTGTTTTGGCTGAAATGTTTTTTGGGAGTTGGTAGGTAGATAAAGTATCATATTTTAATAGAAAAAATATATATTTGGATGTTTTTTACCTTCTTTTGGCCTCTTGGATTGCACTTCTATAAGACTAGTCTTGTTCTCAGGATCTCAGTTTTCTAGTCATTGTTGTGGTCATCTTTGAAACTTGAGTTTGTATTTGAGTTAGAGACTTTTATTTTGTGTTTTCCTTGGATTTTTAAAACACAAAACCAAAAAAAATTCTTTATTTTAGCATCTTTTGTTAGTTTTGTTTTGGTAGAAAGAAGAAGAAAACCAACAAAACCCAGTTTTTGCTAGTTAGGTCTCTTTCTTTCTCTGCATTGTTTTGCATTGTTATTTGAAAAAGAAAAATATATTAGCACAGGATTTTGTTTTCTTCTCATCTTGAAAGCATTTCAAAAGAAAAATAAGAAACAAAATCCTTTTGTTTGATTCTTTTTTCTCTCTTGAAAGTTGCATTGTGCATTTTGCATCATGAAAGGAAAAATTTGCATTTCAAGGTTTGAAGGATTGTTCATGCATTTGTTTTCTTTTTAGAAACTCTTTTTCATTGAAGAAATAGTGTAAATTTTTATTTTCTAGTGTTCTTATAAGTTTCATTTTTTGACGAGTCTCAAACAACATCAGTTGCACTTCCATACCCTTTGAGTAAAGAACAACTGCTAAAATGAACGCAAAATTTAAAATATATTAGACTCTGTTTCTAGGGTTCACAAACAAGTTTAGGGTGGATTAGGATTGGAGAGATAAATCTCCAAGGCTGGTAAACAAACATAGGATTTTGACACAAATATATCTCCTCTAACACAAGAGTCAAACACAAGGTCGTGCAAAGGAGAGCTAAGGAGATAAACCCTCAGAAGCCTAACTCAGCATAGCGAAGAGATCGTATATTGGGGGTTTCATCAGTTCCCTTAACTCTGTGAGAGGTGATGATTTTGAAACTTTAGGATTAGTTACCCTACCCATACGTTCGATCTCGACTATTGATCCCCCCCCCCTTCTCGGACGCTGACTACGAGTTGATGACCTTAGTTTCTTTTCCTAGGGATATTAGAGGTGACTACGGGGGGTTTCCCATGGTACTTGGGGCATATTTTGTATCACACTTTTCAATACTATTGGAGGGTGCCCCGTAAAGCGTGGGTGCTTGCATCGGATAAGGTTGGTTAGTGGAGGTCAGGATAACTGCTTCTCACTCCTTCGTTCATTGGTCCATGATACTTGATCAACCTTTGCCTTCCTTTGGAAGGCCCCTTTCCACTTTTTCATTGCTTTGGACTCGGGACCTTATCCACCTAGGTTGAATTTTTGGAGAAGTTGTTTTCTTGCAATATTTCTCTTAAGACTTTTTAGTGGAGTGTTGTTTTGTATAGTTAGCCTTAGGTTGTGTCAACATCACTTCTTTTGGATCATTGATTTAGGGTGGTCGACCAACCACTCTACTAGTCAAGAAGGACCCCTGGTCTTTCTCTTGAAAGTGTGGAGCCGCCTTCTAGAAGGCGTGGGTTTTTATACCACTACTTCACCAGAGTCAATGCGTGATAGTTTTATGGACAGGAAAAATCCTGCAAGGGACAAACCTGTGCATAAGAAATTTATGGCCAAAGTTCTTAAGGATACCAACCAAAGGACCCCTTCCCAAGGGGATTATTGTTCTTTTCTATTCTTTGGAAATGTTGGTGCCCCTTTGATGACCACTTTGAACATTATAGGGTTGAAAGTAGGACCACCATTTTGGTTGTGTACCACTCTGAATGTCTCGAATGCTCTTGATGCTTCTCAAATCATCACTTTATGTCATAGGCATCGTATGGATGTTGATCCTTCGCCTTTTACATACACAAATTATACTCCTTCCTCTTCTCCCCCTTATGGTGAAAGTATTGCTACTAGTAACCAGAAGTCTAAAAGGAATAGGAAGAGGAAGAGTAAGAAAAATAAGTCACCAACCTCTGCTAGTCACGTTGGAGACCTGTCACTGGCCTCTGGGAGTTATGTTGGGGACAAGAAACCAACCTCTGTAAGTCATGATAGAAGCAAAATTCTAGTCATTGTGATTCATGTTGGAGATAGGTCAATAACATCTATGGGTCATGTTGAAGACCAACACCTAACCTTTGCAAGTCATGCTAGGGGAAAGACCGTAGTCCCTGCAAGTCACATTGGAATTCAACAACCAACCTCTACTAGTCATGTTGGGAGCACGAAATCAACCTCTGCTAGTCATGTTGGAGATATTTCAACAACCTCTGTGATTCATGTTGAATACAAACCACCATTTGTTGCAAGTCATGCTGGAGGCATTCATAATGTTGATAATCCCAAACGAATAGGACGTAATCCCAAGTTACCTTGTAAGCATTGTGAAGGAGACCACCTTACTCATTTTTGCATGATATTCAAGTGGTACAAAGACGGTGGTCCTTGTCTAACGACCCTTCTAGTTCTGAGTCATTTTCATTTTCCCAACAACCTATTCAACCAGTGGTTGAAGAAGTGGTTGTGTTGATGTAATCTTCAGTTGATCCCATTCTTCTCTTGGAGAGTGACACGTCTAAGGAAGTGATCTCTCCGATGAAATTTTTTACCGATCCCGCTCTTCTTTTGGGTAGTGATGCGTGTTTTGACCATGTCCTTAGAATTTCCAGTTTAGTACCTTATGAATAATGGTCAATTCCACTCTCTTCGAGTATGCTCCCTCCAAGTCCGATGATGGTTTCCTTTGATTGGAACGATCTTGTGGAGCCTCGCCTTACTTATTCTGTACCTTTTCAAATAATGGTTATGCTTAAATATTATTTGAAATAAATTAGTCGATGTATTGTAGATGAAGGATCCTCTGCAAGTATTTTATAATCCTCATCTTGGAAAGCTTTGGGTTCTCCCAAGCTTGTGTCATCTACTAGTGAGTTGTTGGTTTTCGAAAAAAGACCTAGTGAATGTTTGGAGCTTCTTCCTCAATTTCCTATCATGTTAAGTGGGAGGATTGTCCCTGTCGATCTTTTAGTAGTGTCAGTCCCTTTAGAATTTAATATCCCTCATGGGCGTGATTATGTATATGTGATGAATGTTGTGGTGTTTACACTCTTTCGTGTGATGAATTTACCTCACAACGGAAGAATTGTCACTATTGATCATATTTCATCTAATAATCACCATCCTAGTTCGGATTTAGCTCAAGTTTCCCCTTTGTATGTTCCTACTATTCAAGTAGAGTCTTCATAGCCACGGGTGAATTATGTGGTGTATTATCCTCGGTGTTCAATTGCTTCTGAGAAGGAATCTTTAGAGTCATGTTTTCCTTCCTAGGACAAGGTCTCAACAATTGATTAGGTGTTGTATCTAATGGGGGAATGTGATCCTTCACTTCCCCCTTTTTATCTCAGGGACCATGTTTTTCCTCTTGATTTTGATCTTTTCATTTGTAATACCTTGAGCCCTGGTATTTGTGTGTTATCGAGCCCCAGTTTAATGGATGTTGAGTTGCCTTCAAATGAGGTTATCCTTGAAGCTATGATTATGGATTTTTGACCTCTTCTTGAGCTAGGAACTTTACATGTTTGTTACCAAAGAAACTCTTGGCTTGATCTTAGCAATGGGCTCTACTTGGAGCACTACGATGCATAAGTCGTAAGGATGTTTGTTTCTCTGTACATATTCTACTTTTAGGGTTTCTTGTTTTCAAGTTTTGTATTCCATAACGCTTGTTTTTATCATAAGTTTCTATATTTGAATTATTAACTTCTATGTGAGTGTTTTTGGTCTTATATAAAGGACTTTGAAGACGTTTTTCTTTGGTACCTTTTCTTACATGTCAATCCATTCTGACAGATAATGATCTCGAAACTAGCATATAGGTTAGATTTTCCCCTCCATGCATTTTTGCATTATCTTCTTCCTATTTCATTTTTCCTTACGATTGACCCCACTGAGTTGCGACACAGAACCTTCTTTGTTATTTAGAAGTGTTTTAATTCACGTGGTAGAGCCTATCATTCATGGGTTCCCTAGTTAGAACCTTGTTCGCAGTTTAGCACCCATGCTGAAATACTTTCATAGGCTCGGGAGTCCTATTTAGTCCTGCTAGGAATTTGCGTTGAAACTACACATCTTCTCATTTTTTTCCTGGACATTATCTACGGGACTCCCTCTAACATATGTTGTTACATATGTCATCATTTTTTGAGGTCTTCAACAGGTATTTTGTTCTTTATTGGAATTTAGGGTAGGTTCCACTCTGCCTGCATAATGCATTTATATTTACCGATCACAATATTTCCATAGGGTCAATCCCATTCATTCATAGCATCACCCCCTCAAAGTTGCTTTAAAGGTGTTGTTTACAAATTGTAGAGCTTACCTCTTCATGAATGTTCTAGTTATAACCTTACTCGTCATTTTGACACTCATGCTGCAGTTTTTTTTGTAGGCTCGAAAGATTTGTTTAGTACTGCCATGATTTTGTGATGAAACCTCACTATTTCTTCTCAAATCTCTTCTGGTCAAATTACCCAGAAGATTCAAAACTTTTGTGTTAATTTGTATCGACATAGCATATTGGTTGTTTGTGCTTTTGGGCCTAATGTTGGCTTCAACTTGTTGTTGTAGAAGTCAATTGTATGCATTCTTGAATAGTAACCCGCCTTGCGATTTTTTCTTTTGTGACTTGACACCTTATCCCTGGAGGAAAATTCAGCTATGGCAGCTACTTAGATGGGAATGAGTCACGTTCTTTATATGGAAGCTACTTATGTCACCCTTGAATAGAGCACAATCTCACGAGTCCGTGTCTCATCAGTATGGGTTTAGTATGGCTTTTGGAAACCCCTCCTTGTTATTGAGTTAAATTTCCTCTGGTTGGTTATTCTTCCAGTCGTATGGATCATTTTTTGACACCTCCTGTGTCGCAGACATATCCCAGCTTATAGTTCATGCTGCCTAAGTCACATTTTGTGTCATGTCTTTGTTCAAGGGAAGTCAACATGTGTCATTCATTCTGCAGAAACCGTGTCTTTCCAAGTCGGCCTTCCTGTGTCAGTTAAATATTTCTCAATTTCACAAGTATCTTTGTATCCCACTTGTGCTAGTATAGAAGGTCCCCATTGACTTCTTGCTGGCAGGTTTTCTCTTATTGACTATGACTCATTGCTTTGAGAGTATGACCTAGAGTTGCACCATGTTCCTATTTATATTATTGATAGGTGACCTTGCACTCAATAGATGAAAAACCATCATTGGTCGTTGGTTGAGTGGTTTCCCTTGTGTTCGACGTCAACAACCATCATCACACATAGGGATTTGTGCAGTACCTTGGTTTCCATCTGACCCCATTGGTGGAGTCATTGTCTTTGACAATAGCCTCCATTATTGGCTACTATTCAAAGAGTCTATGTCATGTGTTATTCCATCTGGTGCATGCCAGAGTCGTACCTCGGTATGGTCCTTACAATCTCTTTTGTCTGAGTCCTTCCAATTTTTTTTCCTTCTGCTATCCCTCGTGCTAGATGATGGAGGATGCCTTAATACCTTCCTTCCAATGGATATTTTCCTATCGACTTATGTACATCCTTCTCTGGGAAAGGGATCTAGAGTTTTTATTTGTACCTTGGGGCTTACAGTCATTAGTGGTAGGTTGCCTCACTATTGATAGTGGGAATACATCAATGTCCCCTGATCGGTATATTCTCTTAGGTGTTCGACATCAACTCATTTATTCACACTTGTTACATTGTACTAGGTACCTTGATTCCCATTATCATCATCGGTGGGTTGTCTCATGTTTGTTAATGGTATACATCAATGACCAATAATCAAACGATGTCGCACTATGTTCGACTTCAACACCTTTATTCACATAGTGTAGACTCATACCATGACAAATCGTTTTGAAGACTTCCGGTGAAGTGTGAGTACCAAATCTTTTGTGCTCCTACCCAACCTATATTGATTGTACCACCCTCACAGACATTGGTACTTTCAGAAAATCAGTTTTCTCACTTCCTTAGCCCGAGATATCCTTTGATTTGATCATGAGACATAGCTCCACTGTGTATATATTTATGTCTATGATCTACATTTCCATGGATCCACTATGTATTTCCTCATGGCCATCATTACTTCTTTTATATATCACATGGATCCACTGTGTATAGTTTTCATGGCCATGGACATCAGTTATATTTTTATCACTCATGGATCTATAGTGTACTTGATTTGGTGACCATGCTTACATCACACTCAAGCATGGGAATGCCCTACTTGAGAAGAGAGTATCTTGCTTGTTTATGTTATAGGTATTGTTCCGGGACTGGTCTTCAACTACTCCTACCCGATGGCCCCTCCACTATCTCATGACTTTTGTAATGTATTTCAACCATCATTTGCCTCTTCTAACCTCACACATTAGGGGGCATATGTTATAGTGTCATTTACCACTATACATGCATATGATGACTCATTGTCCTATGTTACATCCCTTTCCCTACTTGCAGGACTTAAATCCCATTTTTCCTCCTCAAAAACTTATTTAAAAACCCCATTTATCAAAGCATATGTGACTTTCCTTAGAGAAAATTGCATACATACGCGGGTTCCCTGTTAGCAACTCGCGTACATGTTAATTTTGGCTCAAAAAAATATTATACCGAAGTTTCGGGAAAAGTTTACGAGTTTTTTCGTTCCAAGACTTCCTAAATCACGTACATAACAACTCCAACCATCAAAATTGAGTATAAAAGAGAGCCTTGGGGTGGAGGAAAAAAGGGCGCAAATAAATGCATGCTTATTTTGGCATTTTGAAGATTGTCTTGCAAGTGCCATATTTCCCTAGTGTCTAATATTGTCCCCTTTTCCTAGAAACCCTCATTTCCAGAATTTGCATTCTCCTTATCTTATGAGGAAGATCACCTGTGTCTTCCTTGGACCTGCTAGAGTGTGGAGCATTGGAGGCACTCCTATACATCTTCATCCTTGGGTGGAGGAACTTGGATCCTAGTTATGGGACCGTGTCACAGTGGTTACAGGTTGTAACTAACCCCTTTTGTTTTTATCAGTAAAATAACTCTCATTCTCATCCAATTATTTGTGTTAATTTATGATTCTGATGATATCATGTGTATGTCATTTTGAATCTCAATTCATCACATTAAGTTAGTTAGTAGATAACTACTTTCTTGCAGTTTCATACTTCTTTGTCTGTAGGACTTTCAAGGGGTTGTTTTGAAGGAATTTTATAGCGAAAGACATCAAGTGGGATCTACTTCAAACATAGGATTCCAGGTGCGTTCTTCTTCCCTTTTTTGGAAAATTTAGTTATTGTAGGTGGTTATTCCTAATTGATTGCTTAATTAGAGTTTGAGAGAAGTTTCCTTGGATTCTCATCTGTTGTGGTTCTGGCCCAAAAACCATAGGAAGTAATTTTTTGTAACATTAGTCCACTGTCGTATTTGAGAACCATGCACTACTTAGAGTCCTTGATATCTAGTTTTCAATGCAAGGTATGCAAGGCCTTGGTGTACTCTTGCATAGTTTTATCTTTAGCATGGCACGAGGTTTTCCATATCATGTATTGGTCCTCATGTATTCCAAAAGGATAATGATCATCCTTGAGGGCATGGACAAATCCCCCTAAAGTGGGTTATGCCTAATATGCTCCAGAATGATCTCTGAAGTTTTGCTCGCATTGAAAATCCCACTAGTGCTTGACATAGGGAAGGGACTTTAGGAGTGAAAAGGTAATATTCTTGTTGTTGGAAAAATCATTAACAAATAATAACCCTGAACAGTAAGATTTCTGTGGGAGGGATTGCTTGGAGGATTCAGAGGAACCACAATATTGATTATCGGAGGTCGACATTTTGAGTCCATATCAGGACCCATCATCGGGACATCTAAGCCTGGGTAAAGAAAAACTTGAAGAGAAGAGATAAATAGTGAACCTACAGGAGGTTGAGAATTCTAAAGTCTGAAGTCGGTTCTAAAAACCTATAATTTTTTCATTAAAAAGATTAAGGTTTAATAAATTATTAATTAATTGTAAGGTTTTTTAATTAATTTTAATACAATCTTAAATTTTTATAAAAGTGTTAGGGTAAAATTAATTGTATTAATGTAATAATTATTAATTGTACTAACCTAATGATTATTAATTGTATCAATTGTATTAATTTTTTTAATTGTGTTAATGTGATGATTATTAATTGTAATAATTGTATTAATGTAATAGAGTATTAATGAAAGTATATTGATGTAATGATTAGAATAAAAAAATTAATTTTTAATTATTATTATTTATTTTTAATTTGTATTTGTTAGACCAATATTAATTATAGGATTAAAGGAAAAAATGAGGGAACAATTATTAATATTGAGAGGTTGTTTTTAGTTTATAAAAAGGGCTTAATTGAAAGAAGGAGGAGGTGAAATAGATGAACCTAGAACATAGAACATAGAATGAAGAATAAAGGGAACAACATAGCATTTTAGAGGTTAAGTTTTTCCATTATTAAAAACAAAATAAATAAGACCAGATTCACATTAGACAACCTTTCGAAAACAAAACTCAGACTACACCAGAAGCTCGCGCACACTATCTATCCGGAAATATGGACAACCATTGATGTGTTAGCCTCTCTCAAAGTAGAAAAAGAGAGCTACACACTATGCACCAGGAAGAAGAAGAAATTGGAAAGACTATTAAATGAGAACGCAGGAATAAATAAAGATAGCAAACCCGCGAACAGTTAAAAAGTGATCAACCTCTCCTCACACGAACTTGACAAAGTCGAGTTGAGCGTCCTCGAGAAAGTATTTAATTTTGTGATCTCACCTACCTCCGTTCCAGTAGACAATTTGATTTGTTTCATAGAGGACAATATAAAAACCCTAACGGATGAGGACAAAGGACATATCAGACAGGATTGTGCCATCATCTTAAGAATATCGAAACCCCCAAAGAGAAACATCAGTAAAGAAGAACGGTGGTCCATTACGATACTTAGAAATAATATGAACTTGGTTATCCTCAGAGCTGATAAAGGTGGTGCCACAGTAGTAATGAATCAAGTAGATTACAACACAAGAATGATTGATCACTTGCCTCAATGTGGGAGCTACAAGAAGTTTCCCAGTAACCCTATTGTGAAGGTTATGAAAGAAGTTAGAATAGCTATAAAAAACTCCAGACTAGATGACAAATAAAAAAATGACTTCTCCTGAATAACTAGATTACCCCAAGAATCTATGAGCTACCTAAAATTCACAAAGACGGGGTTCCTCTTAGACCTATTGTAAACACAATAAGCTCACCCACTTATGAACTGGCCAAGTATGTAGCAAAAATCATTAGCCCCTTAGTAGGTCATATGGATTCCTTCATTAAGGACTTTAATGATTTTGTCAAAGCCATCAAGAATGAGAAAATAAAACCCAAGAACATCCTTATTAGCTTTGATGTTGTCTCCCTCTACACCAAAATCCCACTAGATGAAGCCATCCAGGTTGTTAATGAAGTGACAGACCCAGAAACAACAAAACTAGCAGAGGTTTGTCTACAGTCCACATTTTTTAGCTATCAAGGTGAATTCTATGAGCATACAAGCGGCGTAGCCATGGGTTCCCCACTTTCTCCCATTGTCGCCAATCTTTTCATGTAAAACTTCGAGAAAAAGCCCTAGATTTCTCTCCTCTTAAACCATTAAGATGGAAGAGATTTGTTGATGATACCAACGTACTTTGTCCCCACAATAAAGATGAACTAGAAAAATTATTACAACATCTCAACGATATTTCTAAAGACATAAAATTCACAATGGAACTTGAGTAAAATGGTAGCATTCCCTTCCTAGATGTACTAATTAAAAGGAAAGAAGATGGGAGTCTTGGACATAAAGTCTATAGGAAAAAGACCCACACAGAAAACTACCTTCACGCTAGCTCTCATCACCACCTAGCCTAGAAGTTAGGTGTCCTCAACACCCTAGCCACGAGGGGCTTAAGAATTCTTGATGATGATAACCTAGTTCAAGAAAAAGATCACCTCTCTAGGGTTTTTAAGAGCATAGGCTACAAGGACAAAGAAATTAATAAAATGATAAAAAAATCCATAGATAGAGAAAGTAATGGACCTAAACCACCTAACAACTAACCCCCCAGTACTACAACCTACCTTCCTTATATCCAAGGAATAACTGATAAGATTGCCAATGTCCTGAGAAAGAAAGAGATTAAGACCTCCTTTAAACCCTCAGAAACCATCAAACAAAAAATAAAATATGTTAAAGATGAACCTAACCATAAGAAATGTAAAGGAGTTTACAAAATAGAATTTTCCTGCGGTAAATGCTACATAAGCGAAACTGGTTGTTCCTTTCACATCGGGATCAAAGAAAATGGAGCAGATATCAAAAACGAACGTACTCGCACCTCAGCTTTAGCCCAACACTCCTTTTCTTCCAAACACCACATACGCCTAGAAGACACAAAAATTTTAGACAAGGAATATCACTTCTTCAAATGTAGAATCAAAGAAGCTATTGAAATCCTTAAACACCCTAACAACCTAAACATAGACAATGGCCTAGAAATTAGCGAAAATTGGATTCCTCGGATCCTAGATAGACGTACCAGGTAATTTACACTTTAACCCTAAAACCTAGGTCATCTATTTCACCTCCTCATCCTTTCAATTAAACCCTTTTTATAAACTAAAAACAACTTCTCAATATTAATAACCCTTCCCTCAGTTTTTGCTTTAATCCTATAATTAATATTACTCTAACAAATAAAAATTACAAATTTTATTCTAATCATTACATCAATATACCTTCATTAATACTCTATTACATTAATACAATTATTACAATTAATAATCATCACATTAACACAATCAAAACAATTAATACAATTGATACAATTAATAATCATTAGGTTAGTACAATTAATAATTATTACATTAATACAATTAATTTTACCCTAACACTTTTATAATAATTTTACCCTAACACTTTTATAAAAATTTAAGATTGTATTAAAATTAATTAAAAAATATTACAATTAATTAATAATTTATTAAACCCTAATCTTTTTAATTAAAAACTTCTATGTTTTTAGAGCCAACTCCAGACTTTAGAATTCTCCACCTCCCGTAGGTTCACTATTTATCTCTTATCTTCGGGTTTTTCTTTACCCAGGATTAGATGTCTTGATGATGGGTCTTGATATGGACTCGAAACGTCGAACTCTGATAATCAATATTGTGGTTCCTCTTAATCCTCTAGATACTAACCCTTTAATGGGTCTAACCATCTCTTCTATGGAGGACTAGCTCCTCTGCTAATCAAAAGGCCTCGGTGACCATACTTCTACAACTATAATTTTGGTATTGAAAGTTGGGCTCAAAAAATCTAGTCAAGAAAATCCAATCATGAAAACCTAGTGTAGAAATAACCCAACGGAAGGACACTAGGGAAGAATGACCATGGAATTTGTACTAGGAAAGCGTAGTATCCTATAAAACTTGAGTGGAAAAAACTCAAGAACAAGAGAAACCTAATATAGGCTCAAAGAAGAAAAATGATACTCCAAGAAAACAATAAAGAAAAATTGGAGCGCACGGTAGGCTATGAAATCCCTGGTGATAAAAACCTTGATAACATAACATAAAGGAGAAGAAAGAAAACTTGATGTATAAAAGAAAGTGAAAGACTCTCGCAACTAGGGTTTTCATGCTCTAGGTGAACTTGGAAAAACTTGGTCATGAAAACTCAATGAGATGAAATATTGTTAGAATGAGGAAAGCTAAATGTTCTTTCACAGTCATAATTTTTAATTTCAAGCAAGATCCATGAGAACTTGATATGGGAATCCCAATCAATGCTTTAAACTAACAATGAAACCACAAAACAACCTAACTAAACCATGACAATAACCATGCTAACTGGAACAGGTGGTAGACGTGTTGGCCACATTGTAGACATCTCTTAAGGTGCCACATGGCCATTGGGGCCAAACATATGAGATGACCAAGGGTCAAATCTCCATGGAAAAGAAACTTTTTCTACAACCACTTTGGTATGAACACCACCATTACACATGGTACCTCAGTGACATAGGAATTACCACTATATCTACCTCTTGATAGATGAGGAAGATGTGTATTTCCCAAGTATTGTACATGCTTAGTTAAATGAAGGAAGCACAAACTGATCATGGAGTTAAAAATAAAGCAAGGGAAACATTGTTTGTGGATGAAGATATATGATGAGATGACTAGTAGGACATAATAAGTGTGATTTATTTTGATCTTCTTGCCTAGATGGTGATTTACTTTCAATACCAAGGCTATGGCATGAAATTAACACCAAATACTACTTGTGAATCAAATGGTTAGAGAAGTAATTATTGGGATTATGAATGCAATTTATATCTGCAGATTGTCGCAACAATCCCTCCCAGTGTGTTGGCAGCCAACAATTCATGTCAATTTTATCATTATAAAATGTCGTTTTAATGGGACAAAATTTTATGTAGCTACCTCCCTCTGTTTGCAAATATTTCTATCATCTTTTGTTTCGAAAAGATTCGTTTGATTAGCTGTGTGTATGAGTTCATTTATTTKTATCTATCATTTCTCTTGTTCAATTTCTTGACTATAAACATGAAATTAGAATAAACTTTGGTTTGAGGGCATCATACAGGTTGTGGGATTTCCTTTTTRTAAGTTGGATAACACCTAAGGGCATCTAATTTTTTCAAGGACCTTAAGAACTTGTAAACCTATCATATTATGGGTTAATCCCTTACCATAGCGCATGAGTTATCCACCTTGGGGTTATGACTTAGGCATTCTCTTCCTTTATTATTGTTGATTTTCACATTACCATATCTATGAGCGCGCATCAAACAAAACTTTGGTGTTTTATGTAATTTGAATCCTATCCTTTCTAGTCATATCACAGTCTCATCATCCTCATATAGGACTGACATTCATATCTTCAAACATTACTCCTTAGTCCTGCTAGCACAAGCATACATTCATTGCTTCAAGTGGTAAGTTTTGGTGTTTGGGTTTGGCATTCATTTGAAAAAGTAGTTTTTGTTCTATGCGTCCTCTAGTTTAGTCTCCACTCAACGTTCCAAATGGTCGCTATGGTGGATTTATGAAGCCTTAGGTATTAGACCTCCTCCGAATACAGAGATCTCATCCTCTATTTCGTGTGTTTTCGAACACGCCCCGCCCTTCGCTACTCATGTTGTTTCAGTGTAACCTTATCAATGGCACCTGCGGTGAGGATCAAGCCCAATGGTTCACAGACTCTCCTCTCACATGACGATGTCATGGACGACCTTGTGGCTTATGGTTGGGATGGGTTCATAAAATGATTTGAGGGTTTCAACCTCAAAGTGGCTCAAGCCTTTGCTAATACTTTCAATGGCGCCGAGACTAAAATTGGAGATTTACAGTTAGAGGTGACCGAGGGTTCGATTTCAGAGGCTACTGGATTTCCCCAAGAGGGAGCTCACTAGTTTAAAAACCTCAATTTTGAGGGTGTGCCTTGGCATCTACTCATGGCTTCCAAGAAATTGTGTTACAATGCAAAAGGTACAACAATTGTTCTATTTAAACCACGATGGCATGGCTTGATGTTGATGCTTAAGAAATTTATTACCTGTGAGGGTAGATACGGTATGGTCTTCTTGTATCATGTCTGTTTATTCATGGTATTTCTAGGTTTTAATTTGAATATGCCATTTTATCTACTAAGGAGCCTGCAAAAAATGGCCAAGTTCTACCAGAGACAAAACCTAAATGCCCAATCAATCTATTCCATCACGGCCTCATACGAATTTTGGTGATTTTGCAATTGTCTAAGGCTGAGGATAGTTGGCACGATTTCGTGTATAGAAATGGGTTTTCCCTACCTAAAAACGTGACAGACTTACCTCTACATTTTAATGAATTTCCCAATCCCTGTCGATCAGACCCCTCTATGGAAAAACTACATGTCAATCTGCAAGAAAGCCCTGCGTCTATAGATGAAACCCATGTTGTTCTCCAGAATCCATCCAAAGGCAAGAAACCGAGATGCGATTTTATTCCCAGGAAATCTTTAGAAGAGGTTTTGGATGATCTAAAGGATAAAATCCTTATTGTCCCTAATCCTGAGCCAATTCGGGTTGATTCAAATGAAATTGATATAAAGAAACAGGGTAGGCAAAAGAAACAAAGAAGTCTAGATGTCAATTTTAAAAATAAAATACCTCGTCGACTTATTTCCCGAACACTAAGAAATCGACAGTGTGGTGATGAGAAACCAATCCCTGTGAATGAGGTCGATGATCGATTTTCTGAGGATGACATCGATGATCGAGTTGTTGAGGATGATATCGATGACCGGATCCCTAGGGACGATATCGATGTTGATACACCACAGCTTGATTTCGTATAGAATCTTCCCCCATTCTTAAACAAATGGGATGATTTTTCAGGTATACAACGCGATCTGAAACAAATCATGGAACATGTTAAAATACCCACTTCAGAGCATACTCGGCCTTTGCCTAGCATAGAATCAGTTCATTTCAAAAATTGTTTCGATTGGATTGAAAGATATTATCGGGATGTCCCATACCTTCAAGCACAATTGAACCAAATGGTCACCTGGAATTCAGTTCTTGAGAGAGAGAACAACGAGCTTAGAACCTACGTTTGATCGAACGCACACAAGGCTAACAAGCGAATTAAGCGATCTAGAAATGTGGTGATTAAAAATTCGATAAACTTCAATACCATTATAAATTCAAACCTATCTGATGCCTCTCTGTCAAATTTTTGAATTGGTAAATTTTTTTTTTTGTTTTTTTTACGATTTGATTCTGTTTGAGAAATAATAGTTAGATTCATTTTTTTTTTATTTTTTTTTTTGAGACTAGCTATTTGATTTTGTAGCCAGTCTATTTAAATTATTTGTTTGGATTATTATCTAAATTTTGATTTTGTTTTATTATTTCGGGTAAACAACAAATTATGGTGCTATGCTTAAGGAAACAAGTCATGGGATGAGTGTTTATTAGACTAGTAATTTCCCATTTTGAAAAACAATGTTCATTAATACAAATATTTTTGGTTAAAAGATTCCAAGAGGAGTATCTTTTTGTTACTCTATTTTAGTAAAAAAAACTTATTTTAAGAGATCTACCTCTATCTTCCATGATAAGAGGTAACAGATCAAAGACATGTTTAAATAACTATGTTTCCTGGTGATAGAAGCATGTTTTTCCTAGACCATAGAATGGACATATATTTTTGAAATTATATGAGAAAACAGTTTGCTCTTTGTCTTTAGACCTGTTTAAATTGTGCAGTGTTTTTTGCATTGTCTTCTCATGTAATTTTTTGATATAGCATGTTATCTGTGTCAAATTAGCTTTAGTATTTTCTCCACATAATATTTTATATCATGATTTTCTTTACGTTGTTCGTTATCTTTGTTGGATCATGTTGTCATTGATGCCAATGGTTTGATTGATTGATGTCAAGTCATTGATTGATTGATGATTGATGTAATGTAATATGTATTGTCCTTGATGAGAATGCATAGATGGATCAATGAGTCCTTGATGAGAATGCATAGATAGATCAATGAGTTGTCATTGATATGATGAAGATGGATCACCCTTGATGAGAATACATAGATGAATATGGATCAATGAGTTGTCATTGATATGATGAAGATGGATCAATGAGTTGTCATTGATACATGATGAAGATGGATCGATATCGTTTCATTGATACATGATGCATAGTTGATGTATATGATGTAGTGGTGAATTGATGCAAACATGACTCATTATTGTCTTATCATGATTGATAAGTTGCACAAATGGATGAACTCCAAAGTGGTCCCCTTATGGTGAAAGCCCTCACGGGAAGACGCTTTGCGGATTAATTTATCCTAGAAGAATGGTTGGAGGACCCATGCTTGTATGTGGAATAATGAGATGAAGATCAATTAATTTGTTGGTGAAACTATCCTAGATGGATAGTGCTTGTCATGCCATTTCCGGTGGTATGTGGAATGTCACATAACTC
>ML781209.1:52100-71346 GCA_009831015.1 Picea engelmannii | reverse complement strand
GATAAAGCAAGGTGACAAAATCAAGAAAGATTATTTAAATGATAAAACAAGGTGACAAAATCAAGAAGGAATATTTAAATGATAAAGTATTGGAGAAATTTCTATTTATGGAAAGGGGTTAACCCTAAAATAAGTAAAATGGGTTAAGTGACCTAGAGGATGAAAGTATAAATAAGATATCTATGAACTCTTGCAATTCATCATTTTTGTGGATCAATGGAGAGCTTCTTGTGAGAATATCTTTTGTAGTATTGATGGAGAGATTCATGTGAGAGTATTTTGGTGTGAATATCTTGAGCATGATTGAAGATCTATTCTGAGAAAGAGATCGTGAGGAGGATCTCATGGACGCATTGAATTTTCGACAAGTCTGAGATCATGATGGGGAAATTCTTGGAATCACGGAAAAACCCTATTTTCTGGTGCGTACGGGGGTTGCCTGTGTATAGGGAGCGTATATGCAAGTTGTCAATGTACAAGGTGCATACAGTACGCAGGATGTCAGTGTATAGGGAGCGTACAGTGGATAAACTCATGGAGATTTGTGGTTGAGCTGATGACAAGTTGTTGAAGAATGAAGAAGGTTCCAGATCTGCACTCTATGGGCTCAGATCTATCACTGAGACACTGGTATGGTTGCATTATTGTCTTGATGGATATCATTACTTATTGTGTTGTGAATGCCTAGGGCATTCTTGGTATGGTTTCTATGATGTGGCTTTTGTTAGTTGATGGAGTGAATAACACTCTTATGATTCAATACTGATATGATGGCTATAGTATGTTGATTTCTTATGAATGATTGAGTAGCATTCATATTGATTGGTTGTGGAGATATTGGAGATCTTGGATGTATTATGACTGGCTGGTGGTCAGTTTGGACAATGACAAACGGAAGAGAATGATAAATTGGTTATAGAGGATCTGAGTTGATCTTCAAGGACAAACCCTAAATAAGCTCAGAAGGTATAAGTAGTCTGTAGTACTGTTTGGGAGCATATACACAGGTTGTAGTACTTCTTGGACGCGTATACACGCAGGCTATACTATTGGTAGGGCGCGTACACATGCATGTTGCACTACTGACAGGTCACGTACCTGTTTCAAATTGACATATGTTGAGGATTGTTGCCTCATCTCAGTTGATGTTGAGGGTGTAAGTTGAGTCTTGCATTATAGAGTTGGTGCTCTTGTAGAGTTGTACTCTATTCAGTTGTTGCTGATAAACCCCAAGGATTGTAGTCCGTAATTAAAATAAAATTGTACATACAGCTTGTGTTCTTTGTGTTCCTTGTGGTGATGACTTGTTGATGATATATTGTTGATATATGTTCACATCTAACTGGTTATAAATGACAGCAATGGGTAATGAGTAAATGTTGAATGCTAACTAATGAATTTTGTGTAAGAGGGAAGTTTTTGAAAAAAGAGACCCACACTGATTCACCCCCCCTCTAAGTGTGGTAGGTGTGTCCAACAATTGGAATCAGAGCAAGCCTTCACTACAAGCCTTAACAAGATTGAAGGAGATCCATAGACACACAAATGGATGATGAAGTTCCAATCCTTGATGAGGAAAACTATTCTACTTGGAGAATAGAGATGAGATTGTATTTGAAGACAATGGGAGCAGTTATTTGGAAGGCAGCCATTGGTGGATCAATTCCGTTGAAGAACAAGTCAAATTTTGTAGCTCAAAGGGAAGGAAAGAAGAATGATGTATTGGCTCTCAAGGCCATTCTTAGTGGACTCTCAAGCCCTATCAAAGAGAGCATGGGACAATGCACTTCCACAAAGGATCTATGGCTAAATCTAGAAGAGACATATCAAAGAAAGAAAGAGAAGGATGATATTGAAGACCACTCCATCAAGATTATCAAAGGTAAAGAATCTCCAAAAACCCTTGGTTGTATTATTTCTAAATGTGATATTCAAAACATTTCAAGTGAAGATAGCACAAAGGAAGATCCCAAAAGTATTTCAAATGAATATATAGAATCTCCAAACACTCTTGATTGCAATGATTCAAAATGTGATGATGTTGAATTTTTCTCTACAAGTGAAGAAGAAAATCTAGAAGTAGTTTGGATAAAGTCAATTGATTGTTATCCCATGGAAGAAGTAGAGGAAAAACTATTGGAGCTTAAAATAAAGTTTGAAGATGGTTTATATGAATATAGCAATGACCACTATTATATAGACTATAGCTATCTTTCGGATAACACTAAAAAGTTTCTCAAGAAGAGTCAAAGGCACATCTTGAAGTTGAAATAAATGCCCAAAGAACTAGAAGAAAGTAGTAAGACTCAATTAGAAGAAAGGGAAGAAGAGATCACAAGACCAAAGAATGGAAAAGAAGATATGAATGTAGATGATGAGGTTAGAAAAAGTTTTGAAATCATTGTCCATCTCAAAACCCAAATTGAAGAGGCCAAAAGAATAGAGGAACTATTGAAGAATCAAATAAATGAAAAGGAAGAGACATGTTGTAAGTTAGAATCTGAAATTGTTGACCTTAGAAAGAAGGTAGAGAAGTCAAACAAATTCTTGAATAGCTCAAAAATCTTGGATGAGATCTTGGAAAGTCAAAGATCACCATGTGATAAATCAAGACTTGGATACAAAGGAGAATATACACATGTTGAAGCAAGCACCTCAAAGAAGCATGAGGTAAGTCCATCAAAGAAGGAAGACAATGTTGCAAAACAACCATCTACACAAGGCAAATAAAATCTAACAAAGCAAGGAAGACATCAAGAATCTATTCTTGGGACACCAAAGAAAAGGTATGAAAGCATTTTTCATGGGTATTGTTATTCATGTAATGGATATGGTCACAAATCTTTTGAATGTAGATCTTATGAAAGGAGATATAATGGAAGATTTTATAACACCATGAGGTGTTGGAGATGTGATCAAGTAGGACACGTTGTTGTTCACTGTAACACCATGAGATGCTACAGCTACAGTAGTGGATTTGGCCACAAATCCCAAGAGTAATGGAACACAAGAAGAAATTCCATGATGAAGACTTCACATAGCATGGCTAGAAGAAGGAATGAAGTAAGGAAAGGAGACATCTTTGAAAATATGGATGCTTAGAGCTCAAGTTCTAAGGAGAAGGGACATCTACAGAAGTGGGTGAAGAAGACAAAGCAACCAGAACAAAATAAAAGACTGAAGGGAAGCTCAAAGGTGTCATTTATTGAGGTATACGTAGGTGAAAGTGGTGACAGTCACGTACATATGCAGGCTGACCTTGAATAGGTCGCGTACATACGCGAGCTCTTATGCAGCATGCCGCGAATATGTGGTAAATCCTTGGGAAAAAGTCAATGCGCATGGTTTGCGGCTTGATGTGATGGTATAACTCTGTGATGCAGGGTATGACATTTTTTGTTGCAGGTTCTAACACTATTTTGCTGTAGGTTTAAATGTTCATCTATTGGATTATGTAAAATAAAATCTTTGATGCATGGAACTAACCTGTGAACATGGATTGATGCATTTTCAGTTGAAGAACAATGTTGGTTATGATAGTGAAATTATGGCACCTTCGTTATGTGATATATCTTGATGATATCTTACTTGGTGGAAAGCTTGATGCATTTGGCATATGGATGGGCTACACATTGGGAAATGTGATTGGTGAGATGATCATGTTGTACATTATTGATGATCTATAGTTGATGCATGATTGGTACACTAGTAGAGGCACCTACTAGCAGGTTAATTGGCACATGTTTTATGGAGGATTTGGCATACATGTATGGGATTCATCATTTTGTGGTGTCGGTGCATGATGGTGTACAAGTTTTGGTACACTCATATATGGCATATGCTTGATGATACTACACCATTGGTACTACTTGATTAGCACAACAATTGGAATTTGTTTGAGATGCATGATTGTGGCACTTGGTTCATGATGGAGGCATATCATGAGTGATATGATACATTGTTTGGCATGTTGGTAGATGCACATGGTTGGCATATTGGTGGATGCACATGGTTGGCATATTGGTAGATGCACATGTTGGCATGTTGATAGAGGCATATGATTGATACATTCCATGGATGATATATTTTGGCACGTTGCATGATGTTGATGTACATGGTTGATGTGCATGGTGGGAAAATATTGGTACATGATGTACTTGGTTGATATTTTTTTCATGATCCTCTATTTCATTGTTGACATATCTTTTGTTTCATGATGTATGGTATGGCACAAGTTTGATGCATGGACAGGTCCAAGGATCGTCATTAAAAGAGAAGATGATCTATGATCTGATTGAGTAGTAGAAATTGCATGATGATCACATTGCAGAGGAGATAGGGGGAGTCATTCTTCTTCCCATGGTTCTAGAAGGAGATATTTATCATATGCATACCTAGAAAAGAACCCTATATTTGAAGAAAGAGCACAGAGGCATAATTCCAGGAGGAGCGATGGTCACGGGGGGAGTATGATTTGATGTATCTTCAGCATTACATTAGAGTGATGTCCTTTGTTCAAAAAGGGAGATATTATCAAAGGCATTAAAATAGGGGGAGCAGCCCCAAGAAGAGTTCAAGCAAGGGGAGCAGCCCAAAGAGGAGAATGCCCCTTTTCCATTGATGTCAAAGGGGGAGAGTGAATCACATTGATGTGATTGATGTTTATTGATGGGGAGAGATAGTCATATTGACTATTGATGTAGAACATGCCCTATCTACATGTTGACATCAATAATTGGTAATTTGTGTTGACATCAATGTTGGTATTCCCATCAATGCCAAAGGGGGAGATTGTCAGATCATGTTGTCATTGATGCCAATGGTTTGATTGATTGATGTCAAGTCATTGATTGATGCCAATTCATCGATTGATTGATGATTGATGTAATGTAATATGTATTGTCCTTGATGAGAATGCATAGATGGATCAATGAGTCCTTGATGAGAATGCATAGATGGATCAACGAGTTGTCATTGATATGATGAAGATGGATCACCCTTGATGAGAATGTATAGATGAATATGGATCAATGAGTTGTCATTGATACATGATGAAGATGGATCAATATGATTTCATTGATACATGAGGCATAATTGATGTATATGATGCAGTGGTGAATTGATGCAAAGATGACTCATTATTATCTTATCATGATTGATAAGGTGCACAAATGGATGAACTCCAAAGTGATCCCCTTATGTTGAAAGCCCTCACGGGAAGACGCTTTACGGATTGAGTTATCCTAGAAGAATGGTTGGAGGACCCATGCTTGTATGTGGAATAATGAGATGAAGATCAATTAATTTGTTGGTGAAACTATCCTAGATGTATAGTGCTTTTCATTCCATTTCTGGTGGTATGTGGAATGTCACATAACTCTTCACGGTTTGAGAGTTATGGCCTTACAAAGTTGGAGGACCCTCATATGAAGGCTTGAAGCCCCCAAGGTCAAAGAAGTCAAAGTGACCTAAAAGAAGAAATCATTATTTAAATGATAAAGTCAAGTGACAAAGTCAAGGTGGATTATTTAAATAATAAACAGAAGTGACAAAATCAAGAAAGATTATTTAAATGATAAAGTAAGGTGACAAAATCGAGAAAGATTATTTAAATGATAAAACAAGGTGAGCAAATCAAGAAGAAATATTTAAATGATAAAGTATTGGAGAAATTTCTATTTATGGAAAGTGTTTAACCCTAAAATAAGGAAAATGGGTTAAGTGACCTAGAGGATGAAAGTATAAATAATATAGCTATGAACTCTTGCAATTCATCCTTTTTGTGGATCAATGGAGAGCTTCTTGTGAGAATATCTTTTGGAGTATTGATGGAGAGATTATTGTCAGATCTTCTTATGAGAGAATTTTGGTGTGAATATCTTGAGCATGATGAATATCTATTCTGAGAAAGAGAGCATGAGGAGGATCCCATGGACGCATTGAAGTTTCGGCAAGTCTGAGATCATGACGGCGAAATTCTCGGAATCACAGAAAAACCCTATTTTTTGGTGCATACGCGGGTTGTCTGTGTATAGGGAGCGTATACRCAAGCTGTCAGTATACAAGGTGTGTAMAGTACGCAGTTTGTCAGTGTATAGGGAGCGTACAGTGGATAAACTCATGGAGATTTGTGGTTGATTTGATGACAAGTTGTTGAAGACTGATGCAGGTTCCAGATCTGCACTCTATGGGCTCAGATMTATCACTGAGACACTGGTATGGTTACATTATTGTCTTGAAGGATATCATTGCTTATTGTGTTGTGAATGCCTAGGGAATTCTTGGTATGGTTTCTATGATGTGGCTTATGTTGGTTGATGGAGTGAGAACACTCTTATGATTCAGTACTGATATGATGGCTATAGTATGTTGATTGCTTATGCATGATTGAGTAGCATTCATATTGATTGGTTGTGGATCTATTGGAGAGCCTGAATGTATTATGACTGGTTGGTGGTCAGTTTGGACAGTAACAAACAAAAAAGAATGATAAATTGGTTGCAGAGGATCTGAGTTGATCTTGAAGGACAAACCCTAAATAAGCTCAGAAGGTATACGCAAGTTGCAGTACTGTTTGGGAGCATATACGTAGGTTGTAGTATTGCTTGGGCATGTATACACGTGGGTTGTACTACTAGTAGGGTGCGTACACACACATGTTGCACTACTGGCAGGTTGTGTACATGTTGCAGATTGACATCTGTTGAGGATTGTTGCCTCATCTCAGTTGATGATGAAGGTGTAAGTTGAGTCTTCCATTATAGAGTTGGTGCTCTTGTAGAGTTGTACTCTATTTAGTTGTTTCTGATAAACCCCAAGGATTGTAGTTCGTAATAAAAATAAAATTGTACATACATCTTGTGTTCTTTGTGTTCCTTGTGGTGATGACTTGTTGATGATATATTGTTGATATATGTTCACATCTAATTGTTTATAAATGACAGCAATGGGTAATGAGTAAATTTTGAATGCTAACTAATGAGTTTTGTGTAAGAAGGAAGTTTTTGAAAAAAGAGCCCCACACTCATTCACCCCCCCTCTAAGGGTGGTAGGTGTGTCCAACAATCTTTTGGTCTAGTTTATACCTGTGATTGATCATCCATTTCAGTATTTTGAATTTACGTCTTATGCTAAATGGTTGATAACACCATTACCGAGGGTTGAGGTTTCTTTCATTCTTAGTTATTGGATATCTCAAGGTTACAGGATATATAATTATTTATCTTTCTGTCGTCATAAATGCACTCCAGAATATGAAACACCTCCTTGAATTTCTTCAGGAAGTACTATGCTTGTTTATGTCACAGGTTTTCACTTGACACAGTACAAGATGAGCTCACATAAACGTAGAGAGGCAATCTTAGTTTATTAATATTGATCGGCTAGAGGTTAGTCAATGTATTATTTATTTAATTTGTTTATATGTGAATGAATAGTGATTGCATTATGTAGACGTTAATTAGCTTTGTCTATTTCCGTTATATCATTACAATCATATTCATTCATTGTTTATTAGTTTGATATTTAGAACTTTAGAATAATTTTTGTTCATACTTAATCTTGTTTAGAAACATTATCTCAAACAACTACTTTTACAAGGTTTTATTCCAACCTTGTAAACTTTATATAATCATTGTACATTAACACTCTTAGTTGAACATTTCTAATTAATGTGTTGATTGTTAGAATTGTATCTTTAGTTAGTTCATTTCCTTTAGTTGTTTTTAGGATCCTAGTTGGCTAACGGAGCCATAAAACCCATCAGGTTAGATCATTCCAAACGACTTGGATTAAATAGACAACCACAGCCTGGATCTATCCTTCTCGTTGATGGTGTGTCATAAACGCACGTCAGCAAATGGCACTAGAAGGAGGGCCTGAAATTCATTGGCACGTGGAGGTCATAAGACTCCCCCAAACAATCATTCTCCTGTCATAACATGTAGTCACTCAGACACTAATGTTACTCTTGACCCAACTACTACATTAAACACTACTCCTGACATTCCTGTCAAACCAGTAACACCAGTTTCTCAAGGTATTGACATCCAAGAAATTGTTCGGCAGTCGATCATAAGAACTCAAAGTGCTTTATCTCGAATCCAACATCCCGGTAGACAACTTAATCACCCCCTTGATTTCATAAATCTTCAAGAACAACCTCAAGACACTGGTCTGATCAGAAACCCTTTAGGTGGTAATATCATCGATCCTTCTGAAGCACTTATCCTTGGTGTTGGGGGATTTGGTATCCCACCATCCCCACCTGGTTCTTCTCCACCCTCTTCAGAAGAGGAATCTTTCATCGAAGGAAGTTCTTAATATGAACCATCTCAACCTTCAACTACACCAACTCCCATGGAAAACCAAAATAATCCCACCATACCTTGCCTCGATCAAGATGTTGTGGCAGTGCCTCGACCCCAACACCAGTTGCCTAAACATCCGGAGAAATGGCTACCCAAATTTGATCCAGATTCGAAGCAATCAGTTGAGGATCACATCAAGAAATTTATGTTAGTTGTTAGATTCTGGGGTGTCGAGCACAAAGATGTCATCTGCAGGTTATTCCTGTACACTTTTGAAGGGAATGCCTCAACCTGGTATTTTGCACAACAACCTCAAACCATTGTCTCTTGGGACAAGTTTGAAACCTGTTTTCTAGAAAAAATCGGAGATGATAAATCTCCAGAACTCTTGGTAATGGAACTCTATAGTTTGAAAATAAACCTTGAAGAAAAATTTAAGGATTTTAACCAGAGATTCCTAATGCTAAAAAACAAAATCCATGTAAATTCAATGCCTGCAGAAAATCTGATTGTTGCATACTATACTAAGGCCCTGCATAACAATATAGCCATATGGGTTAAAATATCCAAAAAGAACACATTATTAGAAGCCTTTGAGGAGGCAGTCCTTATTGAGAAAGACATTCTGAGCTTAAAAGATAGTCTAAGTAGTGAGGCTGAAACAGTTTCATCTTCTAAAAAGAAAATAGAAATTCTCACTAGGCCTCTTCAAACTAAAAATCAACAAGAAACATTAGACTTGGAAAGTTTGCAAAAATCTTTCCAGAAATTATCCAATCAGATCGTAGACTTGAAAAGATCCATTGAGGAGGCATATACAAGTAAAGGAGTTTTTAGACCACCTTTCAGAAGAAAAAAATTCCTCCAAACCGGCTAAACCCAACCACAGAAGGTCTAAACTTCGAAGGTCTACAGTATGCTTTGCAAACAATACTGGAAGCACATGATAACTCTATTTCTGCTCCCCCTGAAAATAATGGCGATACAAGTGAGGAAGAAACACCTGATAAGGAAGACTCATATCCTCCCGTTTTCGGGCATTTGTCGGACAACATCTTTCAAGCAAACTTTGAAACTGTCCATCCCTATAACACTCGAAGTAAAACACAAAACAAACCTTCACCTGAAACAAGTAGGAATGTGGTTTCAAAACAGTCAAAGCAAACTGAAACAAGACAAAACTTTGTTGCCCTAGTTTTAGAATATGATTTGGTTGAAGATCTTAAAAAACTAAGGGTGAATATATCAGTTTTTGAATTACTTAAATTTCCTCTTATCTTACAGAAAATGCTCCAAAGTCTTGCTGAAAATAATAAAAAGAATGATCCTATCAGCAAGAAATCAGCAAAAAGTGACCCAAATAAAACTAAAGATGTCCCCGGTAAAAACTTATCTAAGAATGAAGATAAAAGGGACATATCAGAAAAAATTGTAGGAAACTTAGATAAAAAAAATTGCAGGTACAACCATAAAAAATCAGCAGAATTTTGTTGTTTCTTTACGAAAAAAAGTGCCTCCTTTTTTATTAACTTTTGAAATTTTCAATAGAAATGTACATAACTGTATGGTCGATTATAGCGCTTCATCAAATGTTATGCCTCTATATGTGTGTCAAAAAATTAACGCTGAAGTAAAACCTTATGATTTAAAGATCATTCAGCTAGATCAAACTAATATCAAAGTCATTGGTGAATTTAAAAATGTGTTGATAAGATTGTCATCCAATCCAAAGGTTCACCAAGTAATCAATATTATTGTTGTTGACATTCTGGAAGTGTATGGTTTATTTTTTAGTAGAGATTGGTCAGAACGGTTACATGGCTATTTTGCTACGGACTGGTCTCATTTATGGCTGCTAAAAAATGGATAGCCTAACAAGATCAGAATAAATAGAGAACGTTACCTCAAGTACACTGTGACAGATTTAAATGATCCAAATGAACCTTTTACTACTGCTGTAAATTCGATTGAGACGCAGGGAATGAATAATTTTTTTGGTAATTTCATGACTGAAATTTCCTCTATTACCAACCCAGAACAACAATCTGAAGTAACARCCTATACTCAGACGACAACTTTTCCAAGTACATCGAA
Organism: Picea engelmannii; assembly: GCA_009831015.1. NCBI lineage: Eukaryota > Viridiplantae > Streptophyta > Pinopsida > Pinales > Pinaceae > Picea > Picea engelmannii. Next base: position 60,943 of record ML781209.1, on the reverse strand, counting down.
CATTGTTGATGATGAACAAATCTGGTCCTTATATTTTGATGGATCCAAATCCCGCGAAGGGGCAAGTGTTGGTTGTGTGCTTATCGATACCATATGTAATAAAAAAATTATTGCCTGTCAATTAGAGTTTGAATGTACTAACAATATAGCACAATACGAAGCACTTCTGCAGGGACTAAGGAAGGCACTGGATATGGACGTGCAAAAATTGGTAGTATTCGGTGACTCTGAAATCGTAGTCAAACAGGTAAGAAATGCAATACATTATTTATCACCGCATTTGAAGAACTACCAAACCGAGGTATGGGGTTTAATGCATAAATTTCTCGCTTTCAATATAAATTCCATTCCTAGATCGAGTAATTCAAAAGTTGATTTATTAGCTAATGTTGCCTCTAAATTGTTGTCTGTTGAAGGTCTTTCTCCTAACGCATTCTTGGTTGAATTGTTATTTAGGCCATCGATTCCTGACAACATCACAAATTGGATATTATTTGATGTCGATCAGTAGATCATCAACTTTCTTCATATGGAATACACCTTCTAGAATGCAGTAATCGATGAAAGCACCCATAACGAAAACCCCCGAGATTTCACGGTAATATCTAATCCTCAGTTTGCAGAATTATCATCTGAGTTGGTAAACTTTATCCCCAAATATGTTGTTAGACTAGAAAAAATTTATGACCTACATGACAAGTTTAGAGGAGTAGTCAATTGCAAAACAAACAATTCCTCATTGTTGTACGAAACTGTAAATTTAGGAATGCAAGATAATCCTCAAAATATCAATCTGGGAAAAGGGTGTTCTAAACAAGAAAAGTCATCTTTTATAAAATTGTTCAAAGAATTCAAAGATGTGTTTTCTTGGACGTATGACGATCTAAAAACTTTTGAACCAAACATAATACAACATGTAATTCCTATGAAACCCCAAACCCAACCTTTTCAACAAAAATTGAGGAAAATGCATCCTAAATTAGAACCCACGATAAAAATGAATTAAATAAATTACTCACTGCCAAGATCATTTTTTCCAGTTTGGCATACTCAATGGGTATCCAACGTAGTCCCCGTAAGGAAGAAGAGTGGAGAAATTCGACTTTGTGTCGACTTTCGCAATTTAAACCGAGCCTCTGATAAAGACAATTACCTCGTTCTTCCAATGGAACAAATTCTGCAACAAGTATCTGGTTCGAAAACACTATCTTTATTAGATCGTTTCTCAGAATATAACCAGGTCCTTATGTCTCCATCAGATCAGCTGAAAACCACTTTTCATAACCCATGGGGCACCTACGCCTACAGAAAAATACCTTTCAGATTGATAAATGTCGGTTCCACTTTCTAGAGGGAAATGGACAATGCTTTTCATGGCCTTATTAATCAGTCAGTTGTGGTCTATCTAGATGATGTCACTGTCTTTTCCAAGAACAAGAGAGATCACCTGTCTCATCTTAGGGCTATGTTAGAATGATGTCGCGAGTTCGGTATTTCACTCAATCCTAAAAAAATAGTCTTTGCAGTAGAACAAGGGAAATTTCTTGGGTTTATAGTCTCTAAATATGGAATGATAATCGATCCCAAAAGAACCCAAGCCATTGCCAACCTTCCCCCACCTTCTTCCAAAAATGCCATGCAATCCTTTTTGGGTAAAATAAATTTTGTCATACGATTTGTTCCGAGTTTTTTTGAGATGGTTAGACCTCTACAAAATCTGATAAAAAAGGATTTCCTGTACAAATGGGGATCACAAGAGAGCCAATATTTCAATTCCAATATAAAATCTATAATCGAAGCACCCTCCTTGATGAGCCCTAATTTTTCCCAGGATTTCACATTATATACTTTTGCATCTGACAGATCATATGTTGTTGTGCTCAAACAAAAAAATGTTGAAAACAATGAGATACATATTTCGTTCATGAGCTCTTCTTTTAAATGAGAAGAACTAAATTACCCCGCATTAGATCAACATGCATACATTGTTTTTAAAGCAGTTAAACATTTGAAGTCTTACCTGTTAAAATCCAGGACAAAAATTGTTGTTCCTTACCCTGTTGTAAGAAATCTGTTAGTGCAGAAAGAGCTGGGAGAGAAAAGGGCAAATTGAATGACATCACTTCAGGAATATGATCTCGAAATAGTACCTGCACAAATTTTTAGAGGTCAAGGCCTTTGTAAATTGGTAGCTAATTCAGTTGAAAAGTCAGAAAATCAAATAAATATATCAACTGCAAATCAACATAGTGAAACACAAATCAGTTGTACACAAACTGTGCCCAATTCATGGTATGATAATATTAGATTTTATTTGCTGCACGGATTTGCTCCTCGTAATCTTGACCCAAAAAACAGAAGAGCACTAAGGCTTAAATCGACATCTTTCCAATTAATTAATGATATATTATTTCAAAAGAATTTTGACAGTGTTTTTCTGTGTTGCTCAGAAAAAGAGGAATCTGAAAGGGTGTTGGTTGAACTTCATGCCGGCGATGTTGGAGGTCATTTTGGCGGAGATACCACTACCCACAAAGTACTAAGGGTTGGTTACTATTGTCCTACCTTGTTTAAGGATGCTCACACTTTGTCTCGTAAATGTATAATCTGTCAAAAAGTTGCAGGATGGGTAAAAAAGTTGTTTTTCCCTTACAGCCTGTCACGGTAGACACACCTTTTCAACAATGGGGCCTAGATATTATAGGACCGATTAATCCCCCTTCCTCACAGCAGCACATGTACATTCTCACGGCAAGATATTATTTTACGAGATGGTCTGAAGCCTTACCATTAAAGGTAGTCAACACAAATCAGGTAGTTTTGTTTCTAAACTCTCATATTATCACTCGTTTTGGAATTCCTATATATTTGGTTTTTGACATACTTCTTATTTTTCCTCCCTGGATATGAATGTCTTCACTCTATAAAAAGGGATTAAACTAGAATACTATGTCATATTTTACCCTCAAGGGAACTGTTTGGCTAAATCAACAAATAAGAATCTGATCAAGATTATAAAGAGAACAGTGTCAGAAAACCAAAAGAATTGGCACAATGCATTGTACAAGGCACTTTGTGCTGATAGAGTAACTCCAAAATCCTCCATTGGTAATTCTCCCTTCTTCCTCGTTTATGGAAGAGAAGCGATCCTTGTTGGACACACCAACTACATTGAGAGGGGGGGTGAACAATGTAGGGCTCTTTTTCCCAAAACTCCTTAGTTAACAATCACCATTAACTCATTACTCATTGTTCTCATTTATAACCAGTTAAATGTCAACACATATCAGCAACATATATCAGCAATATATCATCAACAAGTCATCACCACAAGGAACACAAAGAACACAAGATATATGTACAATTTTCTTTTTATTACGGACTACAATCCTTGGGGTTTTTCAGAAACAATTGAATAGAGTACAAATCTACAAGATCACAAACTCTATAATGCAAGACTTTGCTTACACCCTCAGCACCAACTGATATGAGGCAACAATCCTCAACAGATATCAATATGTACCATAAACAAGTGCATCAACCATGCACCAACCTGTGCCAAACAACCTATAATCAACTTGTACCATAAACAAGTGCATACAAGCATGTACCAAGTATATATCAATAATGTGTCAACTAATCATCAACAATGACTCATCAATATGTACCAAAATTATCAACTATACACCTCATGTATGTGCCAACTCATCAACTGTTTGTCTCAACCATGACTAGTTTTGGATTAGTCAACAACTCTAACTAGAAATAATCATAACTTTGTACCTGTAATAAATAAAGATATGAAACTGATACACAATTTTCTTCAGTTTGTTTTATGCAATTCCTCTAGGTTTCACTACTTGGAACCTCTCATAAAAGGAGTTATAGCAAAAATGGCATACATTGTTGAATTATGTCTTATTCTAGCGAGCGACCTTGTAGAGCGTGCCCAACATGGAATTTTTGTTGAATCAATATGAAACTTTTAGAAAACATACTAAAAACTGTAATATAACCAACACAATTGGTCTCACTAAATTTGGATCTGTTATGAACAAGTTATGATGTTTTTACCCGAAACACCTGTTTTAGACTAGTTTCAGAACTAGCCACAAACAATATTTTCCACGGAGTGTATCTCAAAAAATACAATGACCCACAAGCTGATTTTTTTACCATAGATACTTGGATATTTTTATTCAATGGAATATCAATCTCACAGTCTGAATCATTATAGAAAAAAATTTATTACGAAAATGGTGAGATGACATGTAAATAACATACCTTAGAAAGCATCATGAAAAGAATTTATCATCCCTTGAATTCCGACCCTATTTTCTTCACCTTCCCTCTTAAATTCGACTTAGATATACTTTGGTTACCTCAGTCACCTATATATATTCAATATGCTCAAGTGTTCCACACCCAAAATACTCAAGAAGCTCTCCACCAATACTCCAAAAGATATTGTCACAAGAAGCTCTCCATTGATCCACAAAAAGGATAATCTACAAGAGACCATTGCTATCTTATTTATACTTTTATCCTCTAGGTCACTTAACCCATTTTTAGGTCACTTAACCCATTTCTAGGTCACTTAACCTATTTTCCTTATTTTAGGGATAACCACTTTCCATAAATAGAAAGTTCTCACATACTTTATCATTTAAATATTCCTTCTTGATTTTGTCACCTTACTTTATCATTTCTTGATTTTGTCACCTTACTTTATCATTTCTTGATTTTGTCACTTCTCTTTATTATTTAAATAATCCACCTTGACTTTTTCACTTAACCTATTTTCCTTATTTTAGGGTTAACTGCTTTCCATAAATAGAAAGTTCTCCAATACTTTATCATTTAAATATTCCTTTTTTATTTTGTCACATTACTTTATCATTTCTTGATTTTGTCACTTCTATTTATTATTTAAATAATCCACCTTGACTTTGTCACTTTACTTTATCATTTAAATAATGATTTCTTCTTTTAGGTCACTTTGACTTCTTTGACCTTGGGGGCTTCAATCCTTCATGTGGGGGTCCTTCATCTTCGTAAGGTCGTAACTCTCAAACCATGAGGAGTTATGTGACATTCCATATACCACCGGAAATGGTATGACAAGAACTATCCATCTAGGATATTTTCACCAACAACTTCATTGATCTTCATCTCATTATTCCACATACAAGCATGGGTCCTCCAACCATTCTTCTAGGATAACTCAATCAGCAAAGTGTCTTCCCGTGAGGGATTTCACCATAAGGGGACCACTTTGGAGTTCATCCAAGCACTATCCATCTAGGATAGTTTCACCAACAACTTCATTGATCTTCATCTCATTATTCCACATACAAGCATGGGTCCTCCAACCATTCTTCTAGAATAACTCAATCTGCAAAGCGTCTTCCCGTGAGGGCTGTCACCATAAGGGGACCACTTTGGAGTTCATCCATTTGTGCACCTTATCAATCATGATAAGACAATAATGAGTCATTTATACATTTTTCCAAAAATGCATCATATACCAATGAAGCCACATCGATCCATCTTCATCGTGTATCAATGACAACTCATTGATCCATCTTCATCATATCAATGACAACTCATTGATCCATCTTCATCTATGCTTTCTCATCAAGGTTAATCATATCAATGACAACTCATTGATCCATCTTCATCTATGCTTTCTCCTCAAGGACAATACATATTATATTACATCAATCATCAATCAGTCAATCATTTGACATCAATCAATCAAACCATTGGCATCAATGACAACATGATCCAACAATCTCCCCCTTTTTCATTGATGTCAACATGTAGATAAGGCATGCTCTACATCAATAGTCAATGTGACTATCTCTCCCAAATGTGACTATCTCTCCCAATCAATAATCATCAGTCACATCAATGTGACTATCTCTCCCCCTTTGACATCAACGGAAAAGGGCCATTTTACTCTTGGGGCTGCTCCCCTTGCTTGAACTCTTTTTGGGGCTGCTCCCCCTATTTGAATTCCTTTGATAATCCTCTGAACAATATCTCCCCTTTTGAACAAGGGATATCACTCTAATTTAATGTTGAAAATACATCGCTCATACTCCCCTTGTGAACATCGCTCCTCCTGGAATTATTCCTTTGTGCTCTTTCTTCAAATATAGGGCTCTTTTCTAGGTATGCATCTAATAAATATCTCCTCCTATAATCATGGGAAGAAGAATGACTCCCCCTATGGGTATGTCTCCCCTATCTTCTCTGCGAGATGAACAATGTGCTACCATATAACGATCCTTTGACCTATTCATGCATCAAACTTAGACTATACCAAGCATCATGAAGAAAAAGGTATGTCAACAATGAAATAAAGAATCATGAGCAAAATCTCAACCAAGCACATCCTGTACAAAAATGTGTGCTCATCATGCACAACACCTATGTACATCAACATAATGCAATGTGCCAAAAGATATCATCCATGGAATGTATCAATCATATGCCTCTATCAATAATCCAACATGTGCATCTACCAATATGCCAACCATGTGCATCCACCAATATGTAAACCATGTGCATCTACCGATATGCCAGCCATGTGCATCTACCAATATGGCAACCATGTGCATCTATCGATATGTCAACCATGTGCATCTACCAATATGCCAACCATGTGTCATATCACTCATGATATGTCTCCATCATGAACCAAGTGCCACAATCATGTATCGTAAACAAATACCAAATGTTTTGTTGATCAAGTAGTACCAATGGTGTAGTATCATCAAGCATATGCCATCTATGAGTGTACCAAACATGTATCAATTATAGATCAAGCTATGAATCATCAATGATGTACAACATGATCACCTCATCAACTCACCAACCACATGTCCCAATGTGTAGCCCATCCATATGCGAAATGCATGCATCAAGCTTTCCAACAAGTAAGCTTCCAATACATCATCAAGATATATCACATAAACAAGGTGTCATAACTTCACTGTCATAACCAGCATTGTTCTTCAACAGAACATGCATCAATCCGTACTCATGGATTAGTGCCATGCACCCAAGGTTTTATTTTACATCATCACCTTACATAATCCAATATAGAATCATGAAAACCTGCAGCAAACAATGTCAAAACCTGGAATAAACCATGTCACACCCTGCATCATAGAGTTATGCCATCACATCAAACTGCAATCCCTGTGCATAGCCCTTTTCCTTAGGCTTCACCACATATATGCGGCCTACTGCACAGACAACTCACGTATGTAAGCGATAGATACAAGGTCAGCCTGTGTATGTACGCGACTGATACAACTGTCACTCGTGTATGCCTCAGTAGATGAAATTTTTGAACTTCCCTTCAGTCTTTCATTTTGTTATGGCTGCTCTATCTTCTTCACCCACTTTTGTATATGTCCCTGCTCCTCAGAAATTGAGCTCTGAGCATCCATCTTTTCAAATATGTCTCCCTTCCTTACTTCATTCCTTCTTCTAGCAATGGTATGTGAATTCCTCATCATGGAATTTCTTCTTATGTTCCAGCACTCCTGGGATTTGTGGCCAAATCCACTACAGCTGTAGCATCTCATGGTGTTACAATGAACAGCAATGTGTCCTACTTTATGACATCTCCAACACCTTATGGTGTTATGAAATCTTCCATTATATCTTCTTTCATAAGATCTACATTCAAAATCTTTGTGACCATATTCATTACATGAATGACAATGCCCATGAAAAATACTTGCATACCTTTGCTTTGGTGTCCCAAAGATAGATCCTTGATGTCTTCCTTGCTTTGTTCTTTTGAAATTTTCCTTGCCTTGTGTAGATAGTTTCTTTGCAACATTGTCTTCCTTCTTTGATGGAATTACCTCATGCTTCTTTGAGGTGCTTGCTTCAGCATGTGTAGCTTCTTCTTTGTATCCAAAACCTGATTTATCATATGGTGATCTTTGACTTTCCAAGATCTCATCCAAGATTTTTGAACTATTCAAGAATTTATTTGACTTCTCCACTTTCTTTCTAAGATCAACAATTTCAGCTTCTAACTTATCGCATGACTCTTCCTTTTCATTAATTTGATTCTTCAAAAGTTCTTCTACCCTTTTGGCTTCTTCAATTTGGGTCTTGAGATGAATAATAGTTTCAAAACTTTTACTAATCTCATCATCTACCTTCATATATTCTTTTTCATTCTTTAGTCTTGTGATCTCTTCTTCCTTTACTTCCAATTTAGTATTATTGCTCTCTTCTTGTTCTTTGAGCATTCCCTTTAACTTCAAGATGTGCCTTTGACTCCTCCTAAGAAACTTCTTAGTGTTATCCGAAATATAGTTATAGTGTGTATAAAATGATCACTTATGTATCTATATAAACCCTCTTCAACTTCCTTTTGAAGTTCTAATAGATCTTCTTCTATTCTTTCCATGGGATAACTACCATCAAACTTTACACAAACTCTTTCTAGATCATCTTCTTCACTTGAGAAAAATTCAACATCATCACATTTTGAATCATTGCAATCAAGAGTCTTTGGAGATTCTTTACCTTTATTTGAAGTATCTTCAAGATCTTCCTTTGTGCTAACATCATCACTTGATTCTTTGTCTTCATTTGAAATTTTTTCAAGATCACATTTACAAATAATGCATTCAAGAGTTTTTTATGATTCTTTACCTTTGATAGTATTGATGGAGTGGTCTTCAATATCTTCCTTCTCCTTCTTGCTTTGATATGTCTCCTCTAGCTTTAGCCATAGATCCTTGGCGGAAGTGCATTGTCCCATGCTCTCTTTGATAGGGCTTGAGAGTCCACTAAGAATGGTCTTG
>ML781209.1:21833-33891 GCA_009831015.1 Picea engelmannii | reverse complement strand
CAATATTGTTGGACATATTACTGCACAGTGTTACACTATGAGATTCTATAGTTGTGGTGGATATGGCCACAAAGCCTATAACTGTTGGAACTCAAGAAAACAGTCAATAAGAAATGATTCACACAATATGACAACAAGAGTAAATAATAAGATATGGAAAATAAAATCCCAAGTACCAAATAAGAAAGATGAGGAAAATATTGCTCCTGAAATTGATGAAGTTAATAGTAGGAGTTTGGAGGATAAAACTTCTAATAAGGAATATTCTCAAAACAAGGATAAAGAATCTTCTGGTGCACATAATAATGACGTTGATGACAAATCTCCAATGGAAGAACAACAAGAAGAATTGAGTGATGATTATCTCAGAAATATTTCAATCCTATTTTAAATGGTACACGGAAACTCCTTCTAAAAGAAAAATTAAAAAAGGTGATCTATGTCCAAGAAAGCTGCAAAGACTATGCTCAATGAAGCAAATTATCTGATGGATATTCCATCAATTAGTATTGATATTGGAGGGAAGTATAAGCACATGAGTACTCATATTGAAAATAGGTCAGCTTGGGATTAATAGTAGTAAAACTCCTTGTGAACCCTGTTTTGGAAGAGCTCATTCGGTAAAATACTTCAAGGTCTTTGATAGTAAGGGTTACATCAAAAGGCGTGATGAAGAATCTCAGAAAATTTGATACTAGATCTGATGAAGGTATCATTCTTGGATATGCTTCTACCAAGAAAGCATACAGATGCTACAATCTTAGGTTACATAAGATTGTTGAGAGTACAGATGTCAAGGTGGATGATATAAAAACAAATTGGTATCCGAGTTAGAGATCGATGAGAATCGATGGATAGAACCAAGGGTTGTTTTGAAGAATATAACCTACAATTGCGTTGTGTTGAGTAAGACAATAATATCCACAACAACAGCGTTATAATATACAAAATGTTATACATGACATCCTGTAGAGATAACAAGTGGGGAAACCCTGGCAGAAAAAGATACCCTTTTAGAAACAAAGGGGGATAACAGTTAGTAAAAACTCAAGGGAAGTTCAGATTAGAAAATAAGAAAGAAATTGGATTAAGTTTTGAAAAGACTCGATCTACTCATATGAAACACAAAAAATCTCAATCAACTGAGATAAGAAGTTAGTAAATTAACAGGGGATGAAACATTGTCAGGAAGAGTTACGCTTTCATAAACAAAGGGGGAGAATAGTTAGAAGCAGAGAGAGAGCATATTGATAGGGAGATTCATTCAGCTATGACTGGCAGAACATGTCCACAGGAAGAGTTACCCAAGTTCAGACTGATCAGTAACATACAGAGATTTACCAGTGCTTAGAAAAGTGATTATACTGACATATCATAAGAGAAGAAACCCTTTTCCATTGATGTCAAAGGGGGGGAGAAACTTCATAAAAAGAAAAATTCATAAGAGGAAAGCATCATCACAGGGGGATTTTTGTTTATGAAGATAGTGTGTTTCCCTCAATGACAAAGGGGGGTATTGTTGGACAGATTGTCATTGATGTCAACGGTCGATGTGATGACCTGTTGTTAATGATGAATTACCACAGATGGGATTGTCATTGATGTCAACAGAATATCAAGTTAGCAGAAAATGTCATACAATGTGCAAGATATCGATAGCGCAATCTCAAGAGGAGGATCGAAAAAGAGAAGCGAATAGTATCGAAGATCAAATCTCAGAAGGAAGAGAAGAGCACATTGCACAATAAATCAGGTAGCAGAAGGAATTTGTGATTATTGTTGATCACGATAGGATCAACAATATTCCTATGAATAAAGATCAGGAGGGATAGAAGCTTGAAAGAGCTCAGAGGAAGGACGAGAGTTGAGTTAAGCTCATAAGGGTTGGTGTCGAGTTCATAGCAAGGAGCCATCAATAATATCAATGGACGATAGATATTGCTCGAGATGAAAGGAACTAATTGTTGTAGGTCGTTTGATCCAGCATAATTGTCAGGAGGATAAGCATCGACATCCATTCCTTTCCTGAAAAGGAAATCGGGAAATCTGAAATCGCGAGTTGGGAGAACGGAGCAAGTTGCTTCTAGAAATCTTGAAACGCAAACTCGTGATTCGATCCAGACCAATGGATTGAGGACTAATCTGAGTCGTCGATCAGACAAGAACTGAACTTGTGAAGTTACGTTTTCGTGAAGTCATTCTGGATCGTTGGATCACTTTTGAGTGGAAGGATAGGATAAGCGAGGTAAAGAGTCTGTGAGTTCAAATAGTCGATTACCCGTTAGCCATCAGATTAAACCTGACTCCTGTCAGCCGTCAGATCGTGTTAAAGTGGAAGGACGGGATAATGCTACAAGAGTTGCATCACATAATAGATCTCGACCGTCAAATCATCCAATGTAAAGCACAATCGTCAAATCATCTGAAGAAGATCTCAAGCATCAGATTGTCCAAATAAAATCCGGGTCGTCTAAGCCAGAGGACACGTGGTGAGTGATTGGAATTTCGCTGACTGAAAATTCAAAGGAAGGATGTGCTCTAACCTATGAAGTCATGAAATGCGAAATCGCGATTTGATCGCAACCGTCGATCAAAGGGAGAGATCTGAACTGTTGGATCCATAAGACACGTGGCGAGAGATCAACATTTCGCTGACTAAAAAGTCAAAGGAAGGAGGTGCACTAACCTTTGAAGTCACGAAATGCGAAATCATGATTTGATCACAGTCGTCGATCAAAGGGAGAACGAGGATCATTGGATCAGGATTGTTGCTGGCATACCACGTCAGCAAGGACACGTGACGCAATTAGACACAAACAAGTGTCAAGATGATTTGACACTTTAGGTATGTGCAGATCACAAATATGAGTGACATATGATAGCTACTTGGCTCGTGACATGTCATCAAGTGACGTAAGCAGTTACGTCACTCTGAGAGTTTTGCTTCGGGACTTTCTACCAATGCACTCGCCCAATGTTTCGAAGTCCCAAATGCTGAAGTGTCGAAAGGCCAAAAGGCTGAAGTTGCGAACAGTCGAAATGTCGAAGGGCCGAAAGGTCGAAATCACAAAGGCCGAAATGCCAAAGTCATGAAGGCTGAAATGTCGAAATGTCGAAGGGCCGAAGTGTCGAAGTGGCAATGGCCTAAGTTCCGAAGTCGCAAAGAGTTGAAGAGTCGAAGGGATGAAGGGCCAAAGTAGCGAAGGACAGAGTCCCAAAGTCCCGAAAACCAAAATTCTAAAAGGGACACGCGTCAGTAGATTGACAGCTTCGGAGATTTGACATGTTGGAGGTCACAAAAGCCCGAAGGGAAAAGTGTCAAAATTACAACATTAATCCATCTCAATGCATGATTAAGTCATAGCCATCGGATTTAGTAGTGAAAGGATGAGTGTAAGGTTTAAAATTAACCATTGATCTATCTGCGCAAATATAAACGTGAATCGTCTGATTGTATCGACGATATCGTAATCGGGAGTTATGTAATGTTGTAAGTCACGAAGACCTGAAGGTCAAAGTGTCAAAATCCCGTCAATTGTCCATCTCATCAGAAGAAAGAATCGTGACCATTGAAACAGATAAACGCTAAAGCGCTTGTCTCATCTAAATAGAAGTTACCAATGATGGTCATATGATATAAGAGTTATGAAAGGAAACTATTATACATCGCTATATTTTTTAAGCCTGTGGTTCTATGACGCACAGTCATAAGTGATGGTTTGAAGGAAGCACCTCCACGGAATCTGGTCTCTGAGAATATAACAAAGATTCGGGATCAAGTTTAAAGGATTAAATTGATCCATGACTATGATCAATTTATGGAAAACCTTCACCGTAAAATAAATAAACAGTAATTAAGATTGATTAATTAAAGAGGCGTGATGGTCGAAGAATGAACCGATACACAGTCATGATTAAAAGAGAATAAATCATGAAAATATGAATAAAGGATAAAAAGGAAAAATGATAATAATTAAATTTTAGTTTATCATTTTAAATGAAAAGGTACAATGGTTCAAATAAAGGGACACGATGTTTTAAATCTCACACCAGTTTGAAGATTATATAAACGAGAAAAAGTGGTGAGAAGGACGTGTCTCTATGGTTCACATTAGAAGATCAAAAACATAAGCAAAGTCCAAGATAAAGAACTATTTGTTCTAAGGTGCCTGTCAATGTCTCATTGAAGATCAAGAACAGAAGAAGACAACGCAACAATTATGCAATCCAGTACTTGATACAGAAGACTATACAAGCAAAGGTTGCAGCAGACAAGTAGAAATTACAGCAATGGCTGCATGAGTCAAATTCAGTGAAGTACATAAGAGATTGAATTACATTCCAAACTAAGGATGGTTGGGTGGTGCAAGGGCAGGTTGGATCTTGCAGGGGAGTTGGTGCTTCCTTGTCAGTTGTAGCTAACTAAACATGAGGTTGAAGCATCCTACCAGTTGGTGCTGGTGAACAGAGGGAGTTGGTGCTTCCTTGTCAGATGTAGCTGACTAAACAGAAGGTCGAAGCCTCCTACCGGTTGGTGTTGGTGAACAGAGGGAGTTGGTGCTTCCTTGTCAGTTGTAGCTGACTAAACAAGAGATCGAAGCCTCCTACCAGTTGGTGTTGGTGAATGAGGGTGTGGGTGCATCCTTCCAGTTGTAGCTTGTAAATGGGGTGTGACAACATCCCTTCAGTCGTAGCTGAAGAAACTTAGGGAATGTCTCTCCATCAAGTTGTAGCTTGAAAACAGTTTTGTAAAAGAACATTTTATTAATGAGAAAAGAGTTGGTGGTTTTCCCTGTTGGGTTCCACGATAAAGTATTGTGTTCATAAAGTCTGTTGTTCATCATATATTGCTTAATTGAATAATTAATATGTGTGCTTAATATGGATGAAGTTAAAAAGAAAAGATAGGCAATACGGATTCACCCCCCTCTCAGTATTGTTGGATATTCCATCAAGCCCTGCATCTATAGTTGAAACCCCTATTGTTCTCCAGAAGCCATCCAAAGGCAAGAAACTGAGATGCGATTTTATTCCCAAGAAATCTTTAGAAGAGGTTTTGGATGATCTAAAGGATAAAATCCTTACTGTCCCTAATTCTGAGCCAATTCGGGTTGATTCAAATGAAATTGATATAAAGAAACAGGGTAGGTGAAAGAAATAAAGAAGTCCAGACGTCAATTTTAAAAATAAAAGACTTGGTCGACTTATTTCCCGAACACTAAGAAATCGATAGCGTGATCATGAGAAACCAATCCCTGTGATTGAGGTCGATGATCGATTTTCTGAGGATGACATCGATGATCGAGTTGTTGAGGATGATATCGATAACCAAATCCCTGGGGACAATATCGATGATGATACACCATAGTTCGATTTCGTATCGAATCTTCCCCCATTCTTAAAGAAACAGGAGGGTTTTTCAGGTATACAACATGATCTGAAACAAATCGTGGAACATGTTAAAATACCCACTTCAGAGCATACTCGGCCTTTGCCTAGCATAGAACCAGTTCATTGCGAAAATTGTTTCAATTGGATTGAAAGATATTATCAGGATGTCCCATACCTTCATGCACAATTGAACCAATTGGTCACCCAGAATTCAATGCTTGAGAGATAGAACAACGAGCTCAGAACCTGTGTTTGATCGAACGCACACAGGGCTAACAAGTGAATTAAGCGATCTGGAAATGTGGTGATTAAAAATTCGACAAACTTCATTACCATTATAAATTCAGACCTATCTGATGGCTCTCTGTCAAATTTATGAATTGGTAAATAGTTGTTTTGTTTTTTTACGAGTTGATTCTGTTTGAGAAATAATAGTTAGATTCATTTATTTTTTTTAGACTAGCTACAAAATCGAAAGATTTTGTATCCAGTCTATTTAAATTACTTGTTTGGATTATTATCTAAATTTTGATTTCGTTTTATTATTTCAGGTAAACAACATATTATTGTGCTATTCTTAAGGAAAAGAGTCATGGGATGAGCGTTTATTGGACTAGTAATTTCCCATTTTGAAAAACAATGTTCATTAATATAAATATTTTTTATTAAAAGACTCCAACGTGAGTATCTTTTTGTTACTCTATTTTAGTAAAAAAAACTTATTTTAAGAGATGTGCCTCTATCTTGCATGATAGGAGGTAACAGATAAGAGACATGTTTAAATAGCTATGTTTCATGGTGATAGAAGTATGTTTTTCCTAGACGATAGAATGGACATATATTTTTGAAATTATATGAGAAAGCAGTTTTCTCTTTGGCTTTAGACTTGTGTAAACTATGCAGTGTTTTTTTCATTGTCTTCTCATGTAATTTTTTGATATAGAATGTTATCTTTATAAAATTAGCTTTAGTCTTTTCTCCACATAATATTTTATATCATGATTTTCTTTATGTTGTTCGTTATCTTTTGGTCTAGTTTATACCTGTGATTGATCATCTATTTCAGTATTTTGAATTTATGTCTGATGTTAAATGGTTGATAACACCATTACTAAGGGTTGAGGTTTATTTCATTCTCAGTTATTGGATATCTCAAGGTTACAGGATATATAATTATTTATCTTTTTGTCGTCATAAACTCGCTCCAGAATATGAAACACTTCCTTAAATTTCTTCAGGAAGTATTATGCATGTTTCTGTCATAGGTTTTCACTTGACACGGTACAAGAGGAGCTCACATAAACGCAGAGAGACGATTTTAGTTTATTAATGTTGATCAGCTAGAGGTTAGTCAATGTATTATTTATTTAATTTGTTTATATGTGAATGAATAGTGATTGCATTATTTAGACGTTAATTAGCTTTGTCTGTTTTCGTTATATCATTATAATCATATTCATTTGTTGTTTATTAGTTTTATATTTAGAACATTAGAATAAGTTTTGTTCATACTTAATCTTGTTTAGAAACATTATCTCAAACACCTACTTTCCCAAGGTTTTATTCAAACCTTGTAAAATGTATATAATCATTGTACATTAACACTCTTAGTTGAACATTTGTAATTAATGTGTTGATTGTTAGAATTGTGTCTTTAGTTAGTTCATTTCCTTTAAGAAAAATTAGGATCCTAGTTGTCTAACGGAGCCATAAAACCCGTCAGGTTAGATCATACCAAACGGCTTGGGTTAAATAGACAACCCCAGTCTGGATCTATCCTTCCCATTGACGGTGTGTCATAAACGCATGTCAACACAGTGTTATGGATGAGATTTATGTAGCCAATATAGCCAAACAAAGCTTGTTCATCGATGTGAGCCATCTTCTCATAAATTGTGGATTGTGAATGATGTAGTTTGGTTTTGCTTATTGCATAAATAAACACATAGTATGGAGCACATTGAATGTTTCTTTCAAAGGTAGTGATCACTGCAACCACATATTGAACAAATTTATTGGGCATGCTTATTCTAAATGTTTATATAGAAGAGGTCGATTGATCTAGGTTTGGATGCTTTGGGGAGTATAAATCTTCTATTGATTCAATATGTTGTTTTGTCTCTATCTAGTTATGTCCCCATCCTTCCCTTTCTTTCTATATCTCAAGGTGTTCATCTCAAAATCGTAAGCAATGGTCCAAGGGAAAATCCTAGCTACCTTTTTTAGTATATTATATCTCCAATATATGTAGTTAGGTTAGGAATTGATGGTGTAATCTTATGGATCCTCTAATACTTATTTGTGAATCATAAAGAATGAGAACCCATTCTTTAGGCCGTGTTGTTGTAAATAACTCTAAGTGATGAATTCATTGGTTGATTTGTTCACTTGGTTCCATGGTTATTATGTGTTTGTTTATGATTATCGATTTGATTTGGATTCCTTCATTTTGTTGTGATCATTTTTTTTTTACATCACCTAACACTAATTGTTGATCTTACATTATCGTATTAGATTTCTTCATCTTCTCACGCATGACCCTATTTCATAGGCATTTGAATTCATACCCTAACAAAATATGCATCAATCACCATTGATCTAAATCATCAAAAAAATTAATAAAATTTAACATTATTGTTCCCATCGAGCTTCATTGCAATATTTATAGCACATGAGCTTCATCAAAAAATTGATAAATGGATAGACACCTTAGGTCATTAAAGCACTAAACCTAAAGTGAGAGAAGTGTTTCTAATGACAAGGGTATTTTAATCTAAGATTTCCTTTTAATCATGCAATATTACACGTCTAGAGCAATATCCTTCGGGATATATGCAAGAACTAAAGGTATTAAAGAAGACACCATCACCCCCTTCCCCCCTCCCAAAGCAGATTTAAAGGGATAATAGGGTACATCAAGGGTAGGACATAGGGAACCTTGCCCCAAATATTTTTTACGACATAGTCTCATTTCAAAAGCCCTTTTTCAATTCATAAACAAAATTTTGACCACTCTTTTGTAGGTAATTAAGACCATTGTTACGATCTATATTTCAAATGGAATAAAAACATATGAAGATAACAATGAAAAATTGATTGAAATAATTTCATATGATAAAATGGTTCAACTGGTGATAAAATTTTGACCTAAACAATTGAACAAAGAATACCTATTGAAACTAAGGTCCAAAAAATGGGCTCTCATTGTAGTGCCTAGCTTTGGGCAAGGTGGATTCAAAGGTAGAAGGAGGTAGAGAGGTGGAAAACATAGTGTAAAACATTGAGTGAGTCAAAGAATTAGGTTCTCCCTTCGCTTTGATGTAGAAGCCCCTAAATTTCATGAGTTTTTTCAAACTAATAATTTTTCCTTCGATGACCTAGATCCCCAAATTCACCACCCTCTTGTCAATGATATTTTTGTTGATTTGCCAAATAATAACTAGGTGGGTAGTATTTTGATGTGCCTCCTCTTTCTCCTCTAATGAACCGAACCAAGATGGATAAGGTGCACCCCTTAATCAACCTATCATGTTGGGTGGTATTTTGATGTGCCTCCTCTTTCTCCTCTAATGAACCGAACCAATATGGATAGGGTGCACCTCTTAATCAACCTATCAAGTTCCCCTTGCACAAAATGATGTTTAAGGTAAATGTTAATTGTGTTGACAACACTACACAAAACAACGATACAAAACTTATACCATGTATTTATTTGTTGATTTATTTCTTAAGACACATCCTTCTTCCCCTCAACCTGAACTAGGGAAAAAGGCATAAAGCTAACCCCCTTCTCAAAAAAATCCAAGATGGAGAAGGATCCCATGGATTTTATGGTAAGGATCTAGGTTAAAGGTGAAATTCAACTTGTTGTTTACTCTATTTTAAACAAGGAAAGTTGCAGAGTAGCAAGTCCTTGCCTTCAGGGATTGTAAGGTAGGGAACATAGGTTAGGAAGCTCTGTATAGACTTGCTCTTATCGGTCTGAGAATGTGGCATTTGCAGTAAGGGAGTTGAAGCGTCGACCAAGTTTGATGGGGTATTGAAGCATCGACCCAGTTTGACGGGGTATATTTTTCTTTACGTGATTATGGCGAGGCCCACCGGTGTTTTTGGATATGGCTGGAGGTTGGAAAAACAAATCTATCATGGCGCCCTGCCACGCGCAACTCCCTTCAATCTCTGTAAACATTAGTTTTCATGAATAATAGAGCGCTCGAGAGAAGTTATATGGGTTTTGGCATGTTGATTGTTCGCATCTCGATCTAGAAGGGTTTTGAACTATTTTATTAGTACTCGACAACTGGAGGGTTTCCAGGACCGATCAAAAGTGCGACGCGGTTCATCAAAAAATTAAATAGTCCCTGCGTAGTATTCAGAAGCATGTAACTGTAAGCAAATTACATACAAAATTTTTGGCCATAGACTTTGACTGGATCTCAATTATAAGTATGCCTCATGAACTTTTGGGCCATCATTTTGCAGATGTTAGATGGGCCAACAAGTAGGTGAGATTAATGGGCACCCTTGGAAGCCCATGGTGGCGTGCCTCTAAAATCCCATCTTCTTTGGTGCTTTGGAGAGTTGGCTAAGGACTCTGATATTCTATACTGCTTTGGAGAGTGTTGGTGAAGTACTTGCATCCCACCTTTCCATGAAAGGTGGTATGAGGCATATCCTACAACATCTAGCCTTTTCATCCCATGAATCTAAACTTAGGATATCATGCACCCAAGAAAATTGGTGACAGCCCCTAAAGGAGACATTTGGTTCTTCAAGGGATGTACTTCCACCAATTTTGAATCATTATGTGATGTATGGAATTAGCAAGAATATTATGCACTCAATACACCATAAATTCCACCAAAAGTTTCTTACCAATGATATATTCATAAATTCCACTAAAATTTTATTACCTGTGATATATAAGATTTATCATAGAGTGAAAGAATGCAATACATTTCAACTCAATTAGATTTATATTCTTTATATTCTATTGAAATGATTATTTTGTAGAAATCGATCGACCTACCTAGATGGAGCAACCATAAAAGTGCCCCAGGTCTGCAAACATAGCATCTCACATAGTTTATGAGCACTAAAGCTACGGTCTTTGGGTGATAAATGATAACAAGATTTCAAAGTGCAGGTTGCAATAGTTAAATCATTCGAAACTTGTGGATAAGAACCACAAGCTACCCTCAGACACAGTTTGGTTTTGGAAAAATTAACGACACATTTCTCGCATTTCTCTCGAGCCAGAGGTGGTTTTGAGTAAACTCAAGGTAGCTAAATAACATATATGTCTGATTTTTTTTTCCATTACTTAAATGGGCACTTAGGACAGCATATGTCTGTATATACATCGCAGGTCGGATGTTTACACACTCATATATTTCCATAATTGCACCTTTCTTACTAGAAGACTACCATCATATACAAGGAAAAAGATGACTAAGCAATGAGTACTTTGTTGAAAATTCTAGTGTGTAGTTGTTTGCTATGGCATTATGTAGTTGTTTGGAACAAGCATAAACTAACGAGAGTTCCTTAGAAAGGACTCACGACAGCAAACAGGACTCACGACAGCAAACAGACGAACCTACGAAAACATCCCAGGGATTAGTAACAGAGAGGGGAAGGACTTAGGCCGGATGAACTTCCACCTTATCCGCTCAGATCGGCAAGGACTGAATCAACTATTTCTTGCAATGGCTTGCAAGTGATGTACCTAAAAGCATTCAGGTTTATAACTCTTACCAGGTAATGTGACCCTCCATCTGTGTTGGTTTCTTGTTTATGGCAACAACTTGTGGATGGGCATGCAAATGACCACGAGGAGCATACATTGTTGCCACGAAGAGCACACATCGCATAGCATCAACTGTAGAAATTAGAGCACTGCATTCGATACATCGACTGCAACAACAACAATGAATTACCATGAATTACCATATAAGGTGGCTTTTTTATAAATTTTATAATTTTAAATTATTTATTATTTCTGATAAATATTGGAAAAAAACCGAACATACCAGACTAATAAAATCTCATCACAACTCCTAACCCCAATCACAAAATCTGGATTATGAAATAGCAAAATAAAAAAATTATTTATATTTTAAAAATTATAAATAATTTTTTCAAAACATTTGGAAAAAAAATTTAGAAGGCGTCAAAATACACCAAGTAATATACTAGAATAGACCAAGTAAGATACTAGAATAGATTTACATTCAAAAAAGCGTTAGGTCTTGAGCGTGCGTTAGGTCTTCAGCGGCGATCGTGAGATCCTTGCGGCAGCCATGGCCGCCCCTGGGGGTGGGGATTCGCCCCCCCTCCCCTCCCCTTTCAGATGCAGACGCCTTCAGGAGGCTCGTGAGCAGCGGAGGTAAGCGTTCCGTCCCCCTGTCTGTCCCAAAATTTATCAAGAAACCAGAAGAAATTCCAGAAATCGACCTGCAAGAGACCCAACCAGTCAAGATAGCATTGGCCCTGGCAGAAAGAGGGTTGGTTGGACAGTTCATGGGACTTTGGCCCTCCCCAAAGACAACGGATGACTGGATCCAGAGAAACTGGAAGCCCCACCTCAAGCATGGGGTTACCTCTACCCTATAGGAAGAGGATATTTCGTTTTTGAATTCATTAACAAAGAAGACAGAGATCTGAT
>ML781208.1:2039650-2050143 GCA_009831015.1 Picea engelmannii | reverse complement strand
AATATAGGCAGCATAACATTACTTTGAATTCCTTGAGAAAATGAGGTGCATTCATGGCTTTTTATAGCATTGCTTTGGGCTTTTGTTTAACTGCTTTGTAGTGTGAAAAGAGGCCATTTAGGGCATTCTTAGGTCTTTGACCAACCCACCATTCGGATCCAGCCCGGATTTGGAGGTCAAATCATCTTGGGAGTTGAACCATAAGTGGTTGGGAAGTCGACCACATTCATAAATGCACCGTTTAGCAGGTGCACGGAGTTTTGCGCTAACAATCACGCTTCATGCGCATATGCGCACTTTCTACGTTCATGTTCCACGCATGTGCGCGTGCGCCCAATGTCTGCAAAGCGCTCTTCAATTTTTCACTACTTTGTATAGTTTTTTGACCATTTTGAAGGATGTGGTATTAATTCAGGTTCATGAATGACTTCATTACTGGTTGATGATGCTGAGTTCTTGTAACCATGTGCAGATGAAATTTCAGTGGTAACAATAGGCCACGGGGTGGCCGTGCTGAGTGAGAATGACACCCACAACATAGTTTGAAGCATTTGTCTCGATCTCAAAGGGATGTTGCAGGTCTGATTGTGAAAGTATTGGGGCTGAGCACAAGCGCTGCTTCAAATTATCGAACGCTTGTTTTTGGGACCGGCCCCACGCAAATTTTGCCTTACCACCACCCATGTTTATTTGGCTGAGGGTCCATACAATATGGGAGAAACCCACCACGAACCTGTGATAGAAATTAGCAAGTCCCAAGAAGCTCTGAAGCTCAGTGAGTGTTGTTGGGGCTGGCCAGTCACGGATGACTTGGATCTTGGCTGGATCCACATGTACGCCATGCTGATCAATGATGTAGCCCAGGTAATGGACCCTGTCCATGCCGAAGGAGAATTTTTCTAGGTTGGCGTATAGCTTGTGCTACCACAAGGTGTGCAAAACCTGCTAAATATGTTGCAAGTGTTCGGCCCAAGTCTTGCTGTAAATTAGAATGTCATCCAGATACACCACTACAAAAGTATTGGTGAATGGTCATAGGATATCGTCCATCATCCTCATGAAAGTGGCTGGAGCACTTGTCAAACCAAAGGGCATGACCAACCATTCCAAAATTCCTTCCTTTGAATTGAAGTCAGTCTTCCATACATCTATCTGTTCTATCAGGACCTGGTGGTAGCCAGACTTTAGATCAATCTTACTGAAGTATTTAGCCCCCAAGAGTTGATCAAGGAGGTCATCGATTCAGGGAATCGGGTACCAGTTTCTGACAGTGATTTTATTTAGAGCCTGGTAATCAATACAGAGTCGCCAGGTTCCATCTTTCTTTTATACTAGCACGATTGGGCTCCCGCAAGGTGATGAGCAGGGGTGGATGTGCCCCTTGTGGAGTAACTCTTAGATCTATCGCTTGATCTCCTCATTCTATAACAAAGAGTGACAATAGACTGGCCCATTGGGCAACAGTGCATCGGGGGTCAGATCGATGGGGTGCTTGACCTGGTAGTGCAGAGGTACCCCTGTAGGTGAGGAGAAGATATCCGAGTATTCTTCCATGACCTTATCTACTTGCTTTTGTTGTGTGGAGAGGTCGGCTGCAGAGACCCTGGATGTGGCTGTGATCTTTTTCTTATTCTAAGAGTGAATCACGAAGAAGACAAAATTCCTCGTCTGAGAGATGACCTTCCTTCATTACTTAGCAAAGATCAAGGAAATAGCACTAGGTGGGACTACCTCAGGTATCCTGTACAATTTCCTATTCAAAGTAATAATAACACTACGAGGCCTAGACTCATATACAACATGAAGTTTCCATAAATAAGGTTGGCCCAAAAGAACATCACAAACTTTGAGAGAAGAAACATCACACAATACCTCGTCTTTGAAGGGCTTGATGCCGTATGACAGTTGACACTGTTGGCTGACGATGAGATCGCTTCCTTGGTGGAGACATCCAATGGTGTAGGGTTGTGGGTGCGATGTTATTGGCAGGGCCAACCGCTTGATGACCTCTGCTGAGATGAGGTTCTTCTAGCTACCGCTATCAACGATGAAGTGCAGCGGGGTGCCTTTTACCCACATATGTGAATGGAAGAGGTGCTCTCCTTCTTCTAGCTCATTTGGTTCACCAGGATGGAGCTTGGTGGTAGCAACGATGGCACTGGATTCTGCATCAATGATCCGTCTTCCCCTTTCTGGTTCTGTCTCAGAGTTAGAATCTACATTTGATTCAGAGGCTTTCACTTCTGCCACCAGCGACTGCTTTGAGAGGTAGTCAGCAGTGTTATGCAAAGGGCTCTTATGGAAGTCGCACCACTTCCTGGTATCTTTTTTTGTCTTTCCGGTGTCCTTCTTTGCTTGCAGCTTGTAATGGTTGTCTTGATACTGTCCATATTTTCTCTGTCCTTTGTTCGGTGGATTGGGGCTGCCCTTTCCTATCTTTTGTTGAGAGGGGTTCCTAGGCCCAAATTGCCACGTCTTTTGTTTGAGCTTCTGCTTGATTTTGACGGCATATCGGTAGGCCGTGCCCAAGGATGAGATGTCCAGAAATTCCATTTCAGTCTGGATGTATCTATGCAGAGCACCATGATACTTGAGCACCAGATGTCACTCCGAATCTTTGATACCCAACTTGGTGCGCAAGGTATGGAAGATATTTGTGAAATCTGGCACTACTTGGTCTCTTTCTTGCTGCAATCCGGTCCATTTGGTATATAGGTCTTCATAACTTCCGACAGGGTAGTATTGTTCCTTAATAGCATCCATGAAGGATTCCTAGGTGGCCATGACTGAAAATAATGAGGTTTCCTTTATTTCCTTTAGCTCATAGAAAGTTTCCCACCAATCTTTGACATGGGGAACGACTTTGAGGAGTGCAAAAGTAATCTTTTCTCTATTCAAAAATTTATGAACAGAAAATTACCCTTCTAGTAGATTCAACCACTTGTGTACAGCATCTGCATCTATCTAAACTTCAAATATAGGAATATCAAAGTTTATTTGTACCTTGAAGGGGGCCGTGCCTCCATTCGAAGAAGATGCGTCGCCTGTTGGTAGTCGCCGAAGGATTTGCGTGAAACTATCCATCATCTCGTTCCTCTGTTGCATGAGGGCTTCCTCAATCAACAGTTTGAAAGGATCTCCTGTCCCGTCATATTTATTTTCTTCTTCCATGGGAGGTCGCTTGGGCATGCAAGAGCTTCTGTCCTCAAGAGAAACAAGCTCGAGACCCAACTCTTTGTGCTTCGACCTCGTTGGGGACATCCATTAAGACGACAAGGAGCAGACTGCTCTGATACCACTAATCCAAATTTTATGAGCAGAAAAAAATGAATATAGATTATTAACATGTTCTTAACACAAAATAACAGAGATATAGTAAAAATTGTTTTCTATTCAATAACGAAATAAGCTGAAACTGTAAAATGCAGCGGAAACAAGCTTGCTGGAATGGTGGCGACTTATCTCTGAGAAGAGATGTGACAGCAGCGCGCATTCGCAAGAAGAAGATTACAATGAGGCTATGAAGGAATTTTTACAATAAGAAAGAATGCCAAAAACCCTATACATCCAAAAACCTAACCCTAGGAGATGAAGCGCCAAAAGTCACGTGGGCCCTGTTTGGGTAAGCTAGTACATCAACTTCCCGGGGTCGTAACTTTTTCATACGATCTCCGTTTTAGGTGTGTGATAGCCCATTGGAAAGGTATCATCGAGGAGATTCCTTTTTGGGGCTCAATAATTCATTTGTATATCATTGAGGAGATCGATACCGAAAAACCTTCATTTAGGCCCTCAAAATGGCCCCAGAAGTAAAAACTGCTAAAAATAGTAAATTGCCAAAAATGTCAGAAAACTGTTTTGAGCCAGTCGGAAAAGGTGGGTGACCACTAATATCCATATAGATCAATACTCCCTCCTTAGGAAGCAATAGTCTCCATTGCATTGAGGTCCCCCATTAGATGAGGAAATTTCTGTTGAATTTGGCCCCGAGTGAGCCACTTGTCTTGGTCCAGGAGCTGCCCTGCTTTGATGACTCGATAAAGTTGGATCCTTTGTTGTCGAGTGCCATTGATCTGTTTGTCCACAATCTGATCATTGGATGCCTGTTGTATGCAGTCGAGGTTGAGCTCTGTTGGTGTCAGTTGTTCTGCTACTTCTGAGGTGTCCAATAATGGTGGGAAATAAGGGCAAAGGAGATCCACGTTGAACACTGGGTGCAGGCCAAGGAAAGGAGGAATGTTGAGCTCAAAATAATTATCCCCCGTGGCCTTGGTGATAGTGTACAGTCCATAATGAAGTGGGCAAAGCTTCTGATGGGGTCCTGTAAGGCGTTCTTTCTGCAAGTGCAACCAAACTTTGTCACCCACCTGAAACTTATGCGACACCAGGCTCTCCATAGCTCAACTAGCCACAACCCCTTTCAAGTGAGCTTGGGATTCTAGCCACTATTTCCCATTGACATAGCCATGCCATTTGTGGCTACTCATGAAGATTCAATTCATGTCCAGTTTGAGGCTGACAAGGAAAACAACTTCATTGAGCACATTCAACACATATGCCAACAGGTTCATGACATCTTGGAAGGAGCCAATGCTAAGTACAAGTAGTAACATGATCAACATTGGGTGCCACATAAATTCCAGGTGGGTGACAAAGTGTGGTTGCATTTGCAAAATGAGCACCTCGTTGGACCCCACCACAAGCTTCATCCGCTCCGATATGGGCTGTACACCCTCACCAAGGCTGTAGGGGAAAATGCCTTTGAGCTCAACATTCCGCCATTCCTTGGTCTGCACCCAGTGTTCAATGTGGACCACCTTTGGCCCTACTTTCCACCTCTACTAGACACATCCGACATGGCAGAACAACTCACACCAATAGAGTTAAATCCAGACTGCATGGAACAAGCCAGAGCTGATCAGATCATGGATACACAGATCAAGCACACCCAAAAACAAAGGATACCTCTATATCAAGTTGTCAAAGCAGGCCAACTCCTTCACCAAGGCAAGTGTCTCACCAGGGACCAAGTTCAGCAGAAGTTTCCTCGTCTCATGGAGGAACTCAACACAATGGGGACCATTGCTTCCTAAGGGGGGAGGAATGATCCAGGTGGATATTGGTGGCCACCCATCTATTCCACTTGGACCCCCACCATTGCTTTTTTCAGTTTCTGCATAGTTTACTATTTTTAGTAGTTTTTTGGGTCCTAAACTTCCGGAGCCATTTTGAGGCCTTAAACGACGTTCTTTGGGAAAACGGGGAGAAAAATGGATCATAGATCAATGTTTCTCACCCAAAAGTTGTAGTCCTCGGATAGATATTTCTAATGAGGTATGGAATGTGTCCAACAGAGATTGTATGCCAAAGTTACGGCCCTGGGAAGTTGATGTACCAAATTACCCAAACGGGGCCCATAGTTTTGGCGTTTCATCTCCTAGGGTTAGGTATTTGGATGTTTAGGGTTTTCCATTGTTTCTCAATAATAATAGGCCTTTGAGCCTCATTGTAACACAATTTAGAGGCCAGTAGCCACAACATCTCTTCTCGGAGATAAGCTACCAACGCCCTAGCTAGTTTACTTCCATTCTGTCTGTAAGCATATTTTAGTCATTTGTTATTAATGAAATGAAGTCTTATTTCCACTGCATCTCTGTGTTTATGTGCATTTTTGTATTTCATTGTGTTCCTGCATAAATCTAGATCAAGCCCCAAGGTATGATTTGAGCAAATGAAATTCGCAGAGACACAAGTCTCCCATCAAGTTCCATAAGTGCACTTACATCTGCTAGTGGTGTATTACATCTTATTCTGTTAGGGGTTGCAAACTGTGGCAGTTTTCCATTTTCAAGCGATCGTTTTCATGGAAGACAAACTTTCCCATTGGAAAATGGTTTATCGTACACTGTCAAGCAGAGGTATTCTTCTTGCAAATCAGGCATGAAAGACTTATTGTTTTTTGAAAAATTCAATTGTTCACAAATTGCACATGCAATGGAAGGAGTGTCTTTCATTTGTCTCATGTAGGCCTGTCTTTCATTTTTCTTTTGAAGGGAAGTATGGGTAGAAACTGTTTCCTAGTTTTCATTTCTACTACTGCATGGTGTTGCTTGTAGAACACGAACTGTCACAGTTGCATGACCATTCTGGGATATGCAATCACACATGTTTATGTTCTATTTTTCATGAACAAATTTCTTAACATTGTGATATGTGAGTTTCTCTCTAAAAGGAAGTGTAGCAATGCATTTTTTTCTCTCGCAGATGAACTTTTTCAAGTTGTGGTAACTTACTCTATGTTTCTTGCCCAAGGGTAAGATGAGCTGGTGGAAACTGGGATGAATTTCACTCTCACTCAGCTTCTAAGAAACTACTTTACATTTTTTGTTCAAGGCCTCTATGGCCTTATCACAAGTCAGACGAGTTTGATGAATAATTTTTTTCAAATTGTGATAACTTACTCTATGTTTTTTGTTTAAGTCCTCTATGGCCTCATCACAATTGTCATGAATTTTATGCATGTTTTTTTTGTTCAAGCCCTATCTGCCCATATCGTAACCAGGAGGAGTCTCATTTTCACTAAAAAGAATTCCACGCATATGCAGATTCGATTCCATTTGGGTGGCATGGACAGTCAACCCTGAACTACCAATATGTCCAAGCAAAGGTTCATAATGGATATGTGTTGTATTTGTTTTCAACGAGAGGATGTCAATTGTTCGACCATAATTTGAATCAGTAACCTAGGAATGGATAGTGCCATCTGGAAAGGGTGACCAAACCTGGATATTCACCCTGAATATCATAGACAACCATTGCAAACAGATTATGCAACCCTCCAATTCCCTTTTTCATATGGAACCACCATGTTCACAAGGTATTCTTGCCAACTTCCAACTGCCGACATATTTTCTATAAGATATGGGCAAAGGTGTTGATGCAAGCACCTAAAACCCTATTGATTGCCACCTATAATCGCATTGCAAAAGGAATGTACAGTGTAAAGCCACAACGACTGAACATCAAACTCCGTTGCCACCAAACAACAAATTGCATTGAATAGACTATGTCCACAACTAGACACAACATTTGTTGCCAGCTGTAAACCATGCCAATCTATGCCATGCAAAATCTGTTTCCATTGCAATTGAAGGTATTTGCAAATAATGGACAAGTAAATACGAGGACCTTCTATATTTCATATGGACATTTTTTTGTACAGTAGCGGTTCATAATGGCCACTGACGACATTGACATCATGGAATAAGATGAAATATGGATTGCCAGATGCAGTTTTGTTGAATAGTAGATATCTTGTTTTTCTTGTCAATGACCATATTCCAACTGATATATTCAACTATTTAGACAACCACCGTATACAAAATGTATCTCCCCAAAGTCCCCTCTCATGTGCAGGCAGAACTAGAGATGCAGACAACCACATCTTTGAAAAATACAGAGCGACATCATGTATTCCATGCAACTATTGAAGAAAATCAGATTCCAGTTCATATTCATAGGACTACAAAGACTCAACATCATCATTTTTAAAATAGATCAAGAAATAATCTATCAATCCATTGCGCAACTTGGTTGACGAATAGCAGAAATACAATAGAACCTGGAATGTATCGAAAAGGAAATCCCCAACAGTATATGAGAATGCATCCAATCTAAAAAGTCCATTGCTATGAAAAACCACATCAATGTTGTCATGTATAATGGACTGTGTATCTATTTCATACGGCTCAACATATATTACTTCTTTCATCTCTTCAACTGCCATTTTGAAGTTGTTTGCTACATACTTTCAATTTCTATGAAAACAGAGAAAAATAGGGGAAAAAAATAAAAGGTAGCAAAATCAAAAAGGAAAGCAAAATAGGGTACCAATCCCCGTATGTATCTTTCAACCTTCTTCTTCTCAAATTGAATCCCCCCTATTCCCCATAGCAGATGAGAATAAAAAATACCGACACTGGAAACTGAACCAAACAGAAGAAAGAACACAAATAAATAAAACCATAAATTTACTCAGCAGAAAGAGAATAGGTAGATGCAGTTTTCCGACCCACGGAATAAAAGCATACCCTATGTCTACACCCTGCTGGATGGTTCCCTCTTCCGATAGCTCCCAACTACTTTTCGTAAATCCCTCTGCATTGCAATTTTTGGAAAATCTATGGACGTGATAGCTGGCATATGAAGATGCATGGTTTCCAAGAACATAAACTAAGAGCATAGACAAAGATGATCTACAACAGAATTCAGAGGCAGGGACTCCCACCATTGAAAAACAACAACAACATGGAAACTTACCTGTCAACAAAGGATGACAAGAGCTTAGCCCCAAAAAATTCAAACCACAACAATGGGTCCAACAACTTGCAAAGTTGAAGAACAACAAACTAGTGAACAACCATGAAGAGCTCGAACTTCGAGTGTAGGAACTCAACTTTGCAAAGTTGAATCAAACAAGAACCAGAATCATGGAATGAAGCATCGAAGAAGGATCGAGCACTCGAGCAGTGATGCCGACCATGAATGAAACTGTATTGCAATGCATCTGTACAATAAACATTTAAGACTGCTAGAGCTGTTAGGTAAACAGTTAAGACTGTCAGGACTGTCGAAGGGCGTAGGCCTGTGCAAGAATTTAAGAAAATATGCAGTGTGGCAGGCCTGTTCTCTCGAAGCACACAACAATAAAGCAAAAATCACACATAGTAATATGGTAGAGAATGTATTCTACCCAGCAAAAAATGCTAAGGGAAACATTCAAACTAATGCTAGCATTAATCCACCTTTGACCAATGCATAATAAAATATATGATTCAAGAAAACCATATACTACCAAATACTTTGGATATGCCAACATATTTAACATTGGGAATAGCGAAGGTGGCAATAAGACCTCCAATCTGTTGTCCAATCAGATCTTGAAAAACATGATACTTTTTATTATATAAAAATCGATGTTTTCACTTCCCTTGTTCCAACAATAGACAATATGGAAATATTTATGGTCAATGCACAATCTAATACCAAGTCAATGATTTATCGATCGTTATAGTCCCTCTATGCCTACAGAAGGGACTAATAAAATGTCCAAATATTGTCGATTTGTATTTACAAATGTTGAATTTGGATTTTTCAATTTGATATTTCAACATAGATTTGTCTTCATTATTTTTTCCACCGTAATCATATTTTTTCTATGTTGTATTTTGTGTTTTCGAGAACACGAAATCAACCGAAACCAAAAGTTTCAACCACCACCATTTTAAAGAATTATGTTTGGTAATCATGTGTGTAATGACATTTTTATAGAATTTGTCTATGGATACGTGAAATTTTAGTTTTTCTAACAATGGTATGTTATTTTTCATGTAAAATATAATGCATTTGTTCCTTTTAGTACAAGTGTTCAATACCTAAATGATGGAATTTTCTTAGAATAATTGTAGAATTGTAGAGAATGTATTGTTCTTGTGCAGGGTTATTTTTTCAAAATTTATAATGTTAATTTTATATTTTTTTTAAATTCTGAAAGTCAATACAAATTTTAAACTACAAGGCCTTGTGTTAGTGCATGGTATCATGGTCTTAACATAATCAAACAATTTTATTTTTTTTCAGATTGTATATCTTGGTCTATTATAACTTATTCTAAAAATTCTTAAGGTGATAAAAAGTTATAGTGGGAATAAAAGATGTATGCATTTTAATATTTTGATATATGTCAAGACCAAAATGTGTTAAAAATAGTAAAAAAGGTTATTTTTTTTTAAATTATACATTTGGAATCTATATAGTCGACTCTATATGTGTGTGTAGTTTCATCGGAAACGGATTTGTGTAGCCTATACAAAAATAATTTAAAAACTAGATATATTGAGAGTCATTCAAAAAAATAGAGGCTTTGATGCATTTGCAGCTACCACCAGGTTTGTCATTCTGAACCTAAATTCAATGCAATCAAATTATAAAACATGTATGTTAAATTTGTCACTCTTGCCCCCCAAAAAATGAATGGAAAGAACATGCATGTGTTCTAGAGTGTAAATTCATTCCTAAAAATGTATGCACGCTTTTGTGACTAAATTCTTTTTCCCAATGTATATCCTTCACCTCCAAGTGGGAATACCAATGGCATTAAAGGATTTGAGCTTTACATATGGGTAATAGGGTCCTTGACATGGTAAGGGAAGGAAAATTGGGCCTTAGACCATAGAGGTTGCTTCTAAGTATCAAGGTCCTAGACCAACACCTCGAACCACCACACTTGATATCTCGAGGGAATCCTTCTTCCAAGTAGGGATACAAGAATCATTAGAATATTTTAAGCATTAGTTATGAGTCTCGAGGCCCTTAACATGGTCATTGGAGGAAACACAATTATTGGACCCTAAAGTGATGTTTTTGGAATAGATGGCTATGAAAAACACCTTGAACCACCACACTAGACTTCTCAAGGTTATACCTTCCTTTGA
>ML781208.1:2018918-2036193 GCA_009831015.1 Picea engelmannii | reverse complement strand
GGTTCTATGAATATGAAAGGTACGATGGAGGTAATGTTTTCCTAGGTGATGAATCAACAACCAAAATCATAGGATGAGGAAAATTCAAGTTGAGGCTCATAGATGGAAGTATTAGAACACTACCTGGTGTTCTGCACATCCCAGGTTTAGCCAAAAATTTGATTTATGTAAGAAAAATGGATGATGCAAGGATAAAAACAATATTTGAAAAGGAAACCCGCAGGATGGTTCAAGGAGAAATGGTGTTGCTGAAGGGAGTTCTATTTGGAACTATGTATAAGCTACAAGGAATCACTATTAGTGATGGGTGTAATAGTTCCATTGTTCCTGATATTGGAGTTGAATAAGAAAGAACTCCTACAGTCTCTGGAGAAAAGGTTATGGTATGGCATCACAAATTGGGGGATATCGGAGAGAAGGGTCTTCAACTGCTACATTGTAAAGGTATGGTTGAAGGTATGTCTAACTTCTCTCTGGATTTTGATTTTCGTGAACATTGTGCATATGGGAAGAAAAATCGTGTAATATTCCCCTCTGTTGCAACAAGGGAAGAAGGATTTTTATAGCTAGTTCATAGTGATGTGTTTGGACTTGTGTCGGTTCCATCATTGAGAAAATATGTGTATTGTGTCTCATTTATAAATGAATTCTCAAGGAATACTTGGATTTATTTACTTAGGAAGAAATATGAAGTTTTTGACATGTTTAGAGAGTTTAAGGCTCTTTTTGAGAATCAAACTGAGGAAATAATTAAGGTGTTGAGGACAGATAATGGAAAAGAGTTTTGCGGTAATGAATTTGAATAATTATTTAAAAAGTGTCGTATAACAAGGTAGAAGAATACTCCATATACACCTCAATAGAATGGAGTTGCAAAAAGGATGAACAAGACGATGATGGAAAAATCAAGGTGCATGCTCAGTGGTGTCGGGTTAGGGCAAGAATTCCGGGCAGAGGTAATGGGTATTGCATGTTACCTTGTCAACAGATCACCCTCATCAGTGCTGGATGACAAAACTCCACAAGAGGTATAGAATGGTAAGAAACCTTATCTCACACATCGAAAGGTATTTTGTTGTGAGGCCTATGTTCATGTTCCAAAGGAAAACAAGAGTAAGCTAGATAAGAAGGCTGAAAAGGGTATCTTTATTGGGTATAAAGATGGTCTCAAAGGTTATAATATTTGAAAACCAAAAAATAAGAAGCTTGTGTATAGACGAGATGTGGCATTTAGAGAAATGAAGGATCTTGTTAAACATGAAGTCCTACCAAGTAATGAAGAAACAAAGAAAATAGATTTTGATTTAAAGGATGATGAATCAAACTCTACAGAAGAACAAGAATTAGAAGAAGAAGATCTTATTACTCCAGTATTGAGGAGATCGGTTCAAGAAAGAAGGCTACCAGAAAGGTATACACCATCTGATTTCCATTCAAATTTTGCTTTGTCTATTATTGATGATGATCCTATAACTGTCAGGGAGGCAGTGGATTCATAGGATGGAAAGCGTTGGAAAAAGGCCATGGATGAAGAAATGGCAGCCTTGGATAAGAATGAGGCTTGGGATCTAGTGGAGTTTTTGACTAGAAGAAATCCCATTGGCAACAAATGGGTATTTAAAAAGAAGTTGAATGTAGAAGGAAAAGTTGAGAAATACAAAGCTTGGTTAGTAGCAAAGGGTTATTCCCAGGTTGAGGGAATTGATTTTGGTGAGATTTTTCTCTTGTTTCCAAGTTAACTTCTATAAGATTTATGTTATCTATTGCTATTGGATTTGATTTTGAAGTAGAACAGATGGATGTGAAGACAACATTCCTACATGGGGATCTGGAAGAAGAAATCTATATGAAGCAGCCAGAAGGTTTTGCTGTGAAGGGAAAGAAGGAGCTAGTATGGAAGATGAAAATGTCCATGTATTGTTTAAAACAATCACCGAGGATGTGGTATCAAAATTTTGATACTTATATGTCAAGATTTGGCTTCACAAGAAGCAAAGAGGACAATTGTGTGTATTTTAAATTAATTGGTGATCATTTGATTTATTTGGTCTTGTATGTGGATGACATGTTGCTGATAGGAAACAACAAGGAGATTATCCAAGATGTGTAAAATCAATTTTACTCTAAATTTGACATGAAGGATCTCGGTGCTTCAAATGTCATTTTTGGCATGGAAATTAAAAGAGATCGGAAAAAGAGGAAACTTTGGTTAAATCAGAGAAAATATTTCGAAACAATATTGTAGAGGTTTAATATGCAGGAATGTAAATCGGTCAAGGTCCCTATTCCTATTGGTGTAAATTTATCTGCAAATCAGTGTCCCAAGACACATGAAGAGGAGGAGGACATGTCTCATGTTCCATATGTGAGTGCAGTTGGTAGTTTGATGTATGCAATGTTCTATACTAGACTAGACATTGCACATGTAGTGAGATTTTTTAGCAGGTATATGTCAAAACCAGGGAAGGAGCATTGGACAACAGTAAAAAGGGTTTTTAGGTATTTACGTGGCACTACTAGCTATGGACTATGCTACCAAGGAAGACTAGGATTGGAAAGAGTGTTGGACATACATGGCTTTGTGGATGCAGACTGGGATGGAGATATGGATTGTAGGAGATGTACAAGAGGGTATGCGTTTAACCTGTTTGGAGGAGCATTCAATTGGATGAGCAAAAGACAAGTTGTAGTGGAACTTTCAACT
Organism: Picea engelmannii; assembly: GCA_009831015.1. Classification (NCBI taxonomy): domain Eukaryota; kingdom Viridiplantae; phylum Streptophyta; class Pinopsida; order Pinales; family Pinaceae; genus Picea; species Picea engelmannii. The sequence continues at coordinate 2,033,489 of ML781208.1, read as the reverse complement.
ACAAAAGTTGAATACATGGTAGCCACTCATACAAGTAAGGAAGAAGCATGGATACAAATATTGTGTTCAGGTATTGGGTTGGTATAATAAGCTATAAGGATAGATTGTGACAGTCAGAGTGCAATTTTTCTGGCGAAGAACCCATCTTATCATTCAAAGACAAAGCATATTGATATTCAATATCACTTTGTGAGAGACATGGTTGAAGAAAAGAAAGTGTTGATGATGAAGGTGGACACTTTAAAGAATGTTGCAGATTCATTAAAAATATATACGAGTACTGAGAATTTCTCTTGGTGTAGAGGATCCATGTGCATTGTTGCCCTGGATTGTTGACTATGTAACCCTATAGCCCGCTATATGTGTTGGAGAAATTTCTATTTTCGTCACACTAGTTCAGTGGGAGTTAACTGACTAGTTCTATTTTAGATCATCACTATTATGCTATTATGCATGCATGCATTATGTTGTTATGGAACTTTATGTCCTATATATGAGTGTATTCCACTCATTCATTGTATCATATTAATCATCATTGTATCAATCATTCGATCATTGATCGACTCATTGGATTCGTGTGAATATATTTTATCATTCTTCCGTATTCAATCTCTCTTCCTTTATTGATAAGTTTTTTTTTACTTGCTTTATCTAGATCTCCAATGTAGGCTTCGATGAAACATTGACATGGTATCAGAGCTACGCTACTTGGAGCAAGCCAGACAAGCCAGAGAATAAGGAAAGTTGAAGTTTCAACGAGAAAAATATGTGGTCATACATTTCAGTAGAGATTTATCCCAAAATATTAACTTTCTAAGGAAACAACCCGTAAGAGAAGTAAGTCGACCCATTATGCAAGTGATTTTTCAACCGTTTGGCGAAATTCTTCATAGTTTTCTTAGAAAGCAAGTTGAAAGATCGCCTCTTGAAACTGATACGAATCTATGGTTATACATTTATGCAGTGATTTATCCAAAAATATTAACTTTCTAAGGAAACATCCCTTCTGGGAAGTAAATTGACCCATTCTGCAAGTGGGTTTTCAACCGCTTGGCGAAATTCCTCACCATTTGCTCAGAAAGTAAGTTGGAAGATCGCCTCCTAAAATTGATATGAATCCATGGTCGTACCTTTCTACAGTGATTTCTCCCAAAATATTAACTTTTTGAGGAAACGACTCATGGGATAAGTAAATCAAATCATTATGCAAGTGGGTTTTCAACCGTTTGGTGAGATTCGTCACCGTTTTCTTAGAAAATAAGTCGAACGATCGTCTCCTGAAACTGATATAAATTTTCACTTAAAGTTCCCTTTCTGTAGTGATTTCTTAGTTTTCCAGTTGCATATTGAGAGTAAATTTTTAGGGGTTCTCAGAAACAGTGGGAGAGATGGATAGGACACCTATTATACAATAAAACTTTGGTGGTAATACTCACACCATACAATTATTTTGATTGGAATCCTAAGGCAGAATTCCAACTCAGAAGGAAAGGATTGTACAACTTGACGATGGGGATAGAAACATAACCTACATCAACAATTGAGAAGATGATATGGGTGAACTAAAAGGATGAAGCCACAAGACTTATTCTTGAATTGATTTCAACTAATCTATGGTTTCCTGTTGCCACATGCAAGAATCCAAACGAGATATGGACCACCTTGTAAAGTTTGTTTGGAAAGCAAGATGAGATGAGAGGTCATATGCTTGAGGTAGAGTTGAATATTTTAGATCCTAAAAGTTTTGATAATATACAAGATTTCTTTACTAAGTTTAAATATTTGATATTGAGCTTAGCAACTTGTGGTATTGACGAGTCTAAATAAGTGGACCAACTTGTTCTGACAATTTTAGCCAAGCTAGTACCAGAACATGTTGTCTATGCTTCCACTTTCCATTCAGGAAGGTATCTTATGGGAACAAATTGGAATATTCCTACCATGGATCAATTCATTGATTCTCTCACACATGAGAAAGAAAAAATCATTCAGATTGCCTAATCAAGGATCCCAAAGCACATGCACTCACCATGCATGATGGAAAAGGATAATCCAAACAGAAAGGAAAGGGGAAATCACAACATACAGAGCCAAAGAAGGAGGGTTATTCCAAACCCTTCAACGATTCTTTAGGTTCCAAAGACTCTTCATATTCCAAGAATAAGAAGAAGGGAAAGTAGTGCACTTACTGCAATAAACCGAATCATGAAGAATCCACATGCATGAAGAAATAGATCGATCTTATGGAACATGAACTTCAGCAAAACAACCTTGGAAACTTCATTCCATAGGGAGTCAAGAAGAAGAAGGAAGAAGACCCTGCTCCTAATAAAGGTAATCATCATGCTCTTGTTGCAATTAATTCCTCATTTGATTCATGGATTATAGATTCTGGTGCATCCCATCATATGGAAGTGAAAGAGGAAGTTTTCTCTTCTTTGAGTCCATGATCAAGACCCCCCATTATCATGGGGGATGATACTCCAGTAGCAGTAACAGGAGAGGGGAGAGTGGAACTCCATAATGATAGTTTTGAGAATGTTTTACATGTTCCAAAGATTTCTATGAATCTGCTCTTAGTTTATCAGATCACTCAGAAATGTAAAAAGGTTGAATTTACATCATATTTAGTTTCAGTAATTGACATGCATCATTGCAATTGGTGATGTGGATCAAAAGTCAAGGTTGTATAAATTCACTAATTTTTCTGACAATGACTCCTCTTTTCTACTTACACATAAGGAGATTACTTTGCATGCACCTCCAGTGAAACATGCATATATTGTTGTGCTTCCATTAGTTACAGACATCAGAGATGATTCCATACACTAAGATTATGTACATGGAAATAAGAAGGTAGTACATCTAGATAACAAGCCAACGTCGAAGCTTCAATAGATGCCCAAGAGGGAAAAATTCACACTTCAGGCAGCAGGTGTTCTTCTAGGGAATCCATTGGATTCGAGGAGGACTCAATCTCATCATGAGGATCCTTCTCTTGTACCTTCATCTTCTGAACCTGTGATGCCCATGCATTGTTATATGGTTCAATATTCTGATTCGTAACTCTATAGTGAGGCTGTGGGAAATCCATTATGGCAAGAAACAATGAAGGAGTATGACTCACTCCTAAAGAATCATACTTTGGATCTGGTTCCACTTCCACCGGAAAGGAATATTTTCAGGTGCATATGGGTCCATAGGATCAAGAGGTACAAGGCTAGACAGGTTTCCAAAGGAATTCATTAGATCCATAAATATTTCTACATATTCATGAAGACTTTCAGTGAGAAGAAGTTTCAGACTTTGCAGGATCATCTTAGAGTGAAGAACACAATTGTTTAGCAGCTGCCTTTTCCTCTTTTGATGCATTGTCTTTTGAGGGGGGGTTTTATTCCCACATGGTTTTCCCTCTTTCCTCATTTTTATTCAGTGTTCGTTAGTCGCATTGTACATGAGTGTTACGAGGAAAATATCTCTATGGCTAGGGGTAAACCACAACAGACAGAAATGACTGCAGAAATAAACTCTATTCTCAAGTATGCTATATAAACAAATATGCTAGCAAGACAATATAAAGGGCCTACCTTGTCCAGACGTTCAATGAATTCCACCGTTGAGCACTTGACCCAAAGAAATATACCTACTACTAGTCCTCAACAACCAAGCAAAGAAAGCATATGGTGATAATATATGATGTTAGCACATTCAATAGCATAATCCATTAATATTCATAACAAATATGCCCATGGAATAATAATTCAAATATTTGCAAGATGTCAATTGGATAGGAAAAGAGTATTTCTATTAATATATTATCAATAGAAGTGAAAAAGTTACAGGATTCTGTGTCGGCATGGTTCGGAATTGAGAAACTAAGTTCCTTCCAGCTAAGCCTCCACCACTTTAATTCTCCACCAAAGGTAATATCATAGAAGAGATAAAATGAAGTTATCAATCAATAAGGGAAGAGATTGGGGGATGAACACTGTGTTCAGACATAAAGGACAGAGGGATGCAGATTCGATGTGAAGTGAATAATTCCTCCATAGTAACTTTGCTCTCAAAGTTGAATTCTTTCTCCTATTTTCCATAGCTCAGAATTGGCCCATTTATAGCCTTCAAATGGAAATGAAGGGCCGAATCGGAAATTTTCCAGTATATGGAAGGCCAAGGATCATTGATCTCCTGTCGTGACATGGAAACCCGACACCATTTTTCATTTTTGGGTACATTCCCCGATGTACGCGAGTTGTAGTGGTGCAACTTGGATATACACATGATGTATAGTAGGCAAGGTGTGTATATGTGGAAAAAATGTATTTTTATCTCTGGGATTTGAAAAAAGGGATGAAAAGTATGCATAGGTAAATGGAAAAAGGCCTTCTATGAAAGATTGCATAGGGTGTGAAAAATATTTCTATAACATATGCCCCCTAATGTGTGAGGTCAGAGGAGTATTTGCAATGGCCGAAATACATTATAAAAACCTAGAAGTGGAGTGGTAGAGAACCAACTAGAAGAACTAGTTTCTCATTACAATCTTCATTGACTTTGCATACATGGATGCCAATTTGAATTACACTACAGATCCATGTGAAAATATACCAAAAAACTGTTCGTGGCCATGAATAAGAAAATAAAAATACGGTTACATGCCAAAGGTTGTCATAGTCACAAAAAAGGCCCAACAGAACCAACCTCAAAATCAATCTGAAGATATATGTATACAATGGAGTACAATCTAATATCCCATGATCATTGAAGTCATATAAGTACTGGTCCAAATGAAAAGGAAGAAACAAATCAGGAAAGATGCGGCCACATACTGATGTCTTCAAGTCTTCTACACAATCTGCCAAAGGTGCAAGCCTACATCATGTGAATAAAGAAGTTGAGGTCAAACACAATGAGACATCATTTGATTACCGGTCATTGGGGTATACCATCAAAAAACGTGAGACAGCCTACCGATGATTAAAGTAGGTATCAAGGCACCGAGTACATTCTTACAAGTGTGAACAAAGGAGTGAGGCTTGAACACTTGAAGAATCCATCAATCAGGAGACATTGATGTATTTCCAACTGTTTATGGAGAGAGAACCTTCCACTAATGACTGCAAGACTTAAGGTACTCATAGGACTCTATGTCTCATTTCCAAAATAGATGAGCTGAATTAGATGGAAGGAGACCCACTGAAAGGAGAGCATTAAGGCATCTCTCCTCATTTAGCATGAGGTACAAAGTAGGAGCTTCATGATTTGGAGGAAATCAGACGAAGAACATGTTCATGAACCAACAACCTTGTGTGTCTTTCGCGTGTGCCAAGTGCAATAGGTACACGAAAAAGAACCTCTGAATAGCAGCGAATGAGGAAAACTTATGAAAAAGGTGAGGAAACCACCAATAAGGCTAATGGTATCCAAGACACTGCACAAATCCCAATGTGTTAATAGATGTCTTTCTGTCGAACACAAGGGAAACCACCCAGTCAACGACCAATGATGAAATGTCGATTTTTGGGTTCAAGGTTACCTACCAATGACGAAAGTAGGACCAGGGTGCGTGATAGGACTACAACATCATGTGATTTTGAGACAAACTGAGGTTATGGCTGACACAGGTTGATAGAATTCCTTTGAACAAGAGCATGAGACATATGGAAGACTCTGGCAACATAGAATCAATGATGAAACCATGAGATGTAGGAAGCATCAATCAAGTTCTTCATAGGGACTGGAAGAGTAACCGGCCAGTGGAGAAAATCTCTCTATAACGAGTTCAACTTCCTAAGGCTATGCTAAACCCAAAATTATGATGACAAGTGGACTCAATAACTTTGTGCTATGTTTAAAGGCATCACGATTGCTACCGATATAAGATAATACCCCTTTCCTACCCATCTGTTTTTTTTTTTAATAGTCAAATGAATGCTATGATACAGAGGAGGAAACACATGTCACAAGTAAGCAAAACTAGTTCCAGCAGTGAAACATACCTATGCTCAATGCAAGGAGATGCATGTGGGAGATGGACACTCGGGGGAATGTTCCCTCCGGGGTATAGGGTGTCAAATTGCAAAGGATATAAACGAGACTCTGCTTGGTTGAGGATACAAAACTGCTGAGGCAAATAGTTTATAACACAAAACTGCTGAGGCAAACAGTTTATAACGCAAAACAAGAACTGACTATAGGCTCAATACTGCAAGCAAGGGCGTGTGATGCAATCACAACTTAACGCCAAAAAAATGTCCTTTTCCATAATATTAGTCTACTTGGTTTGAAAAAGAGATAAAATTGTACCAAATAGACGTCCTTTCAAATCCAATTTACGAGTGTGAAAGAGACAAGTTCACTCGACAATCTTTTCACTTTTTGAAAACAAATCGGAAAAGAAATTAAATCAAAATTGGTTGGGAGTCCTTAAGGTATAGGCCAGCATGTTTATGAGTGAGAAATGGGGCTCATCATAAAGTCATGTATTGGATATAAGGGACTCCCGGTCCTATGGAAAAAATATTGGCATGGGCACCAAATGGAGTAGAAGATCTAACTAGGGTACCCATGTTTGGTAAGTCTCTACCACTTGATAGCGACACATCTTATAGCAGATGGAAGGTTTTGTGTTGCAACAAATGGGTTCGTACCTAAGGCATATAAGTGACAGTTATAGGACAATGAAAATGTGCATGATGGAATGGATACCTATCCTATATGCTAGGTAGCGAAAATACCTGCCTGTGGTTACAAACGATCGACATAACGCTAAAAACCGCAAGAATCCCTGGTGAAAACTACAAAAACCAACTCAATCCACTGCTATATTAGTCCATTAGGTGAAAATAAAATTTGAAACTATAGATAGTGGGTAAAAACTTTTATAAATAGTAACAAAAACCAAAATTTACTGTCATTTTGAATTTTTACCCAAATAGTGAAAATTGGACCAAATTACCTATGATCTTCCACTGGTGATTGTGGGAGCATCGAGTGATGAAATCAGAGACTGTATGGACCAGGTAATTCCTCTTACCCTCCTCTTCCTTTCTATTGGATTACATTTTTAATTTAGGTTTCAAAATTTGAGTTAATTAAGGTGCAAATTGGTTATTTCAGTGTACGCGGGATACCACTCATCGGGTTGCATATACGCAAGGTTATACGCAACTGTGTAAAATAAAGACCATGTGTATTCAACTCTATACATGAATTTGAATTCTGCAACTCGCGTACAAGTCCGTAAAAAAGGTTTTTGATGGTTTCTATCTCAAAAATTGATGTTTCTCTAGCATGATGGTGCTAGAATGGAGGGAAAGGGAACATGAGGAGGAAGATGATGCTATGGAAAGATATCTGGGGGCCCAAATGGCCTTGAAAATATGCAGGTTGTAAAAATTTTGGGCACTCAAAGGGATGAGGGCCCAGGTGAGGTTGCTTTAGTTTCTTGTGGATTACTGAGATCCCGACAGCAAGAGCTTCAACCTCGATGGGCAACCATTGAGGATTGAAGTTGAGGATATATACTTTTTGACTGGGTTATCGCACCGGAGTGAGGTGGTGAACCTCAAATCCTAGGGATATGGGAGCGGTATGAAGATAAAGGAGTACATAGATGCTCACTGTGTAGCAAGGACTGAGAAGGTCAAGATTCAACTCCCCATCTGAGCGATAAACAATCTCAGCCTCAAGATTGTTGTCCTTGTTTTGACCAGGATCAGAGGGTCAACTTCATTTCACTAGGCATCGAGACCACTCATGTTCTATTCTATAGATTGTTTGAGAACCACGGTGTACAATTGGTGCACCTCACTACTGGCCAATATGAAGATCCAGTTGACAGAGTGCAAAGAAGGTGACAAGAGGAACTTTGGGTTTGCCTCTATCTTGTGTAGCTTTTTCTTCGAGCGAGTTCCTGGTTTGGGACATAGAGTCAAGATCATTCCTAGAGGACCTCACGATCCAGCGATGGCATGGTGGACCAAGGTAATGATATGGCAGGGGGGGTAGGGTGCCCACACCCTACAATGATGATTTCTTTTACTGGTGGAGGCGATAGGTCATTTCTCTGGATGAATACCCCAATGTAGGGATAGACTTCAGAAGGGACCTCGACATGCCACTACCACCAGGGACCACCTACGGGGACATAGGTATGTTAATGTTTTTAAATATTTCATTTTCATTTTTATTTTTGTATAGTAAAACAAAAATAATTTTGGATGATGCTTAAGTACTAACTAGAGACTTTGTGTGATGTACACGTAGGTTCGCGATGACCAGACGAGCTTCCACGACATCGTCAGAGGAACCAAGGAGATGAGGCAACAGGAGGAGAAGCAGAGAAAATCCTTCAAAATATGCAGTGCAACCTGTCTCATTTGAAACATAGGATTCTGATGGTTCAGGTAGAGGATTTGTCGGAGGCCATGCAACGACAAGTGGTTGGTGTGCCCAGATCTTGGGTGCAACTCTTTCTGGGTCTCGCAAATGCTATAGTTTTTTTTCATGAAACACATATGGAGCCACATGCATAGATGTCATGGACCTTGTATTATCGGATGTATATGTTTATTGAGGGTGTTGGCCCCAATTTTGTACTATAAACACCATATTTTTTGAAATATATATAAAACAAGGATCTTCGGCTTTACTTATATCACAATGTGTACATTGATGAGATGGTTTTCTTTGCTTTAGTTGTGTGACAAATGCCAATCTAAAATGAAATTAGCATAAGCATCAGATACATAATTAGAACTCCTAGGTATGTGATGATAAGTAATAAAATCAAATTGTCGTTCTAAAAGACATACCCGCAAGAATTGTCGGAGTAAAGTAGGATCACGCATGTAGTAACTTCCATTCAACTGGCATAATACTAACTAGGAATCCAAGTGAACCTCTAAAGAGTGAATACCATGTGAAATAGCATCACGCAAAATTTCTATAACAATGCTATATTTGGCCACATTATTCGTGGATGGCCCTAGGCATACGCCACCTGATTACACCAGTAGACCCTCGGGTGAGTAAACCACCCAAGCAGTGGAAGCCAAGTTTCGTGTATGAATATTGGTTGCGTTTGTGAATCCTAAGTAGACCGAAGACTCCATTGACATCTGCTAACCAAGGGAAAACTCTATAAGCAAGTTGAAGACAAAAAGTAAAGTGAAAAGATATGTACACTAAATTACATTAGTATACAAAGAGTTATGCCCAATCTTGGGGCTCAAGCGTAATATCTTTTCAAGTAGAGCCCATTCCTAGGCTTGGCTAACATGTTCCCTTCATAATATTCTAAATTATAGGGTCCTTTTTCTAAGACACGTCACACGATATAGGGACAATGCCACATGGGTGTGAACTTTCCTTCCCCCAGTGGTTCTTTCGCTTGATCATATAAAAGGACCAAGTCACCCTCAACGTACAAATGAGGACAGACAAAATTATCATACTAGACCTTGACACATATTTTATTCTCCTCAATAGTCGTAGAGGTGTCTCAATGCTACTCGTCAAGACACTCTAGGTGTACAAGGTGTCGCTCGAGATTCAAAGTGTCAGGGAGGAGCGCCACTGCCAATTTAAGAGAAGGGATTTCACATTCAATAGGTAATATCGAATCCACACTGTGTACTAACTGGAAAGGAGAAAATATGGTGACAATCTTGATCAAGGTTCAGTATGCCTAGAGTGTCGGATATAGCATAATATTCCAGTCAGATTTACTCTGGCTAACAGTTTTCTGCAAAATGGTCTTGAGAGACTTGTTGACGGCCTCTAAATGTCCATTTTCATGGGGGTAGTAAGGGGAATAATGGCCATTCTTAAACCCCATCTTGGATGCTATCTCTTCCATCATTTTGTTTTGAAAGTGACTTCCATGATCAGAGACAATCTTACTCAGAATACCGAATCTGGAAATAATTTGATTGAATACGAAGAAGGTGACAATTTTCCCGTCGGATTTAATTGTAGGCATGTCCTCGGCCCACTTAGTGAAGTAGTATATGAGCACGATAATGTGATGATTCCCCCCAACCAAAGTTGGGTTGCAATCCATGAATTCCAACCCCCACTTGGTGAAGGGACCGACGATAATGACTAGGTGAAGAGGGGCTAGATGTGAGCACATTTTCCAAGTGAACACCTGGCAAGGGTGACACTTCTTAAGCATTTCAACACAATCTTTAAAGATAGATGGCTAGAAATAACTGGCTCGCAATATTTCTTGGGCTCTCGCAAGCTTGGATAGATGAACACCATAAGCCCCACTGTGGCAATCATTTAGAACTGAGTCGACTTCCTCGTGAGTTAAACAATGACACATGATATTGTCTATTCCTTGGCGATACAAATTTTTGCCGACGATAGTGTAACTCTTATAAGCTTGGTATCGTACACATTGTCGGTCATCTCGCGAGAGATGTTGAGGGAAATTCAAAGTTTGAAGATAGAGAACAATGTATCCATACCATGGGTCAGACGATGATAAAAGGAAAATGTTTTCATCCGAAAATGAATCAACATGGATAACATCCTCATCTAATTGTGGGAATTCAGATATTAACTCCACAAAGACCAGTGATTTCTTGGATTTCATAGAAGAAAAATCGAGATCAAATTCTTATAAAATGACAATCCATTTATTATATTTTCCCCCTATGATACACCTGGTAAGGACGTATTGAAATGGATTGACATCGACAACCACACTAGTCTTGCAAATCAATATATAATGGCGTAGACGTTGGACTGTGTGAACGACAACCAAAGCTAGCTTTTCAATGTGAGAATAATTGAGCTCGGGACCAACTAAATTTCGACTAAGATAGTATATGATGAGATCATAGAGCTCATCATCCTCCTAAACCAAAACCATACCAATTGTCTCTTCGGATGCGGCGACATAAAGCAATTAATCCCTATTGTAGTCAGGAGACTTCAACAGAGGCATCGATACCAGGGATTTCTTAAAGCATGAAAGGACTCATGGGCTCACTCATCCCAGATAAAAGGGGTGTCCTTCTTCAAAAGATGCATGAAATACTTAGTAATATTGGCATATTTTACTATAAATCGACGTAAAAAGTTAGCTTTCCCCTGTAAACCTTGAAGTTGTCGAATAGTGCGTAGGGGAGGCAATCAAAATATTTCCTCAAGCTTTAATGAATCTACTATGATTCCAGTCTCAGAAACTAGAAATCCCAAAAGACTGTTGGGTATGTGTTATATTATTTGCACGAGTAGTAGTGTCTGCCTTGGGAAACATGTCACGTATTTAGGTTTTTTTTTCGACACATGGTTTTTGCCAATGGTTTTCTATTTCCGGTTAAGGAATTAGGGTTTTGGACTAATACAGGGCATTGGGTTAGGGTTTTGGATTCTGCTGGCTCCTATATGTATATTGTATTGTAAACAATGTATCACAATGAATGAATATAAAATATGATGGTTTTCCCGGTTTGGGTTTCCAGGGGAAAAATCTTAGTGTATTGTTTGTATTTGCCATTGTATATTTTCTGTTCTTTTTATGAATATATGTTTGAAGTAGATATTATACATGGTTAGAATTTACATTTGGTATCAGAGATTTAATGTCTTCAGGGGGATGCCTTTGTGGTCAAGGGTTTGGCTCGGGACTATGATAAGCCTTGTTACAGTGGGAGATCTACGGTATTGTTTTTTCAGGTGAAAATAATGGCAAGCAATTCGAAGATGGAGATCGAGAAGTTTAATGGGAAAATTTTTGAGCTTTGGAAGCTCAATATGGAAGATCTATTGGTGGACAGAGATCAGTGGATTACGGTAGATCCAGGTACCGCACCTACAGGAACTTTTACAGATGACTGGAAAAAGTTGGATCAGAAGGAAAAGAGCACAATCCGATTGTGTCTCTCCGATTCAATATTACTGAATGTGTTAGAGGAAGCTACAACCAAGGATTTATGGGAAAATTTGGGGAAGTTGTATCAGTCTAAATCCCTGGTAAATAAACTATTCCTGAGAAATAATTTGTATAACCTAAGGATGAGAGATGGATACTTGGTGGCAGAGCATTTGAATGCCTTCAATACTGTGGTAAGTCAGTTAGTATCTGTTGAGGTTAAAATTTCAGATGAAGATAAATGTATCAGTTTTTTGTGTTCTTTACCAGACTCGTGGGATAGTCTGGTTGTAGCCATAGGTAGTAATACAACTTCCTTGAAGTTTGAAGAAGTGGTCTCATCCTTGTTGTTGGAGGAGATGAGACGGAAGAATATGGAAGGACATAACGCAGACGCATTATTTGCAAGAGGATGTTCCCAGGAAAGAAATAGATCTAATTTCCCAAGTGGGATATCTAAGTCTAAGCGTAGATCTAAATATCCTGGAAAGTTTGTAAGGGTATGTTGGAGATGTGGAAAAGAAGGGCACTACAAGAAGCAATGTATATCCAAAGTTGAGAAAAAGAAGGGATCTGAAGAATCTTCTTCTATAGAAGAAAATACCTCCAAGGAAGAAGGAGGGGATGTGTACTTGGTATCTTAAAGAACACATGCAGATCATGAGGCATGGTTGGTTGACTCTGGTGCATCATTTCATATGACTCCCCACAGAGAGTGGTTCTGCGAATATGAAAGGTATGATGGAGGTAATGTTTTCTTAGGTAATGATTCGACAACTAGAATTATAGGAAGAGGAAGAGTCAAGTTGAGGCTCATAGATGGAAGGATTAGAGCACTGCCTGTTGTTTTTCACATCCCAAGTTTGGCTAGAAATTTTATTTCTGTAAGAAAAATGGACAATGCAGGGGTAAAAACAATATTTGAAAAGGAAACCCGCAGGATGGTTCGAGGAGCAATGGTGTTGCTGAGGGGAGTTTGGTTTGGAGCTCTATATAAGCTGGAAGGAAGCACTATTAGTGAGGGATGTAATAGTTCCATTGTTCCTGATATTGGATTTGAAGAAGAAATAACTCCTACACTCTCTGGAGAAAAGGTTATGTTGTGGCATCAAAGACTAGGGCATATTGGAGAGAAGGGTCTTTGACTACTACACAGTAAAGGTATGGTTGAATGTATGTCTAACTGCTCTCTGGATTTTGATTTTTGTGAACATTGTCTATATGGGAAGCAAAATTGGGTAAGATTCCACTCTGGTGCAATGAGGGCAGAAGGAATTTTATAGCTAGTTCACAGTGATGTTTTTTGACATGTGTCGGTCCCATCATTGGGAAAATTTGTGTACTATGTCTCATCTATGGATGACTTCTCGAGGAATACTTGGATATATTTCCTCAAGAATAAATATGAAGTCTTTGATAGGTTTAAAGATTTTAAGGCTCTTGTTGAAAATCAAACAGATAAAAGAATTAAGGTGTTGAGGATAGATAATGGCATAGAGTTCCGTGGAAATGAATTTGAAGAATTCTATAATAAGTGTGGTATAGCAAGGCAAAATATTACTCCATATACACCTCAGTAGAATGGAGTTGCAGAAAGGATGAACAAGACGCTGATGGAAAAATCAAGGTGCATGCTCAGCGGTGCCGAGTTAGGGCAAGAACCCAGCTTATCATTCAAAGACAAAGCATATTGATGTTCAATATCACTTTATGAGAGACATGATTGAAGAAAATAAAGTATCACTAATGAAGGTGGACACTTTGAAGAATGTTGTAGAATCATTAACAAAATCTGTGAACACTGAGAAGTTCTCTTGTTGTAGAGGATCCATGGGCATTGTTGCCCTGGATTGTTGACTATGTAATCCTGTAACCCCCTATTGGAAAAGAAAACAACAAGTGGGAGAATGTGTAAGGTAGCTAGAGAGGTAGTGGGGGGAGCCCAGAGGGCCCATAATGATAATAGTGGAGGTCATTCAATGTAAGGTGGACTAGGTCCACTATATTATTAAATAAGGCCCACTATGGTAGTTAGATATAATAAATGTAAGAGGACTTCTTAGAAGGTTCTACTTCTAGAAGATTCCTCCTCTAGAATGTTCTTAGGTGATGGTAGCAATATATAAAGGGGTTCAAGCAATGTAATGAGACATGAAGAGAATTAGTGTATTTGGAGCAGTAGCTCAATAGGCGGATGCCCCCTCGAAGAGGCAAGTGAACAGGAGATGATCCCTTCCATAATAGGATCCATTGTATGGTGTTGCCCTACCTCAAGGGTTTCTATAATAAAGTTGTGGTTCTCTATATGGTTTCATAGATCTTGTGTGGTGATTGTATTCAGATATCTTGTATATCTATTGTGATATTTTGTATTCAGGTATTTGGATCTTAATTGGGTGAAATTGTGAAAAGAACTCAGATTTGTAATTTATTTGGGTAACTTCGACCTCCAAATGCTACAGAAATAAAAACAAATCGCGTCGCCGTCCGCAGAAAAAACCCTGAAAAATTGCAGATTTTAAAACCTCAATATCTTGACCTTATGGACTCCATTTCGGACGATTTTTTTTTTTAACTTGGGTGTTTTTCTGAGAGGAACTCAGATATACAACCCTTTTTTGTAAATTCTACACAGAAATATACTGAAAATGTCTGGAATGTCGCGGCCCTTTTTTTTTTTT
>ML781208.1:2008769-2018868 GCA_009831015.1 Picea engelmannii | reverse complement strand
AAAAAAAAAATCTGCAAAAATAAAAAATAGTTGCCCACAACTCCGGCTCTGGAAAGTGCTCTGATACCAATTGTTAAGAACCAAAGACTGAATACAAAAGTACCACAACAGATATACAAGAACAATATGCAAAATCTTCTTTATTACTATCAAACCCTTAGGGTAGGGCAACACCATACAATGAATCCTATTATGGAAAGGATCCTCTCCTGTTCACTTGCCTCTTCGAGGGGGCTTCCTCCTATTGAGCTACTGCTCCAAACACAATACTTCTCTTCATGTCTCATTACATTGTTTGAATCCCTTTATATAGTGCTACCATCACCTAAGAACATTCTAGAGAATGAATCTTCTAGAAGTAAAACCTTCTAAGAAGTCCTCTTACATTTATTATATCTAATTATCCATTTATTATATCTAACTACCATAGTGGGCCTTATTTAATAATATAGTGGACCTAGTCCACCTTACATTAAATGACCTCCACTATTATCACTATGGGCCCTCTAGGCCCCCCCCACTACCTCTCTAGCTACCTTACAAAATGTTGGGCATGTGTTATAATATAACACATACCCAACATGTTTTATATGTTGGGCATGTGTTATATTATTGGGAAAAATTTTCTGCATCGGGAAACGTGTCACATATTTAGGTGGTTTTTTCGGCACATGGTTTTTGCCAATTGTTTTCTATTTCCGGTTAAGGAATTAGGGTTTTGGACTAATCCAGGTCATTGGGTTAGGGTTTTGGATTCTATTGTCTCCTATATGTATATTGTATTGTAAACAATGTATCCCAATGAATGATTATAGAATATGTTGGTTTTCCCGGTTTGGGTTTCCAGGGGAAAATTCTCTGTGTAATGTTCATATTTTCCATTGTATCTTTTCTGTTCTTTTTTTGAATATCTATTTACAGTAGATATTGTACAAGGTTAGAATTTACATTTGGTATAAAATCTTTATTGGCTTCAGGGGGACACCTTTGTGGTCGACGGTTTGGCTCGGGACCGTGATAAGCCTTGTTACAGTGGGAGATCTGTGGTATTGTTTTTTCAGGTGAAAAGAATTGGCAAGCAATTCAAAGATGGAGATTGAGAATTTTAATGGGAAACGTTTTGAGCTATGGAAGCTCAATATGGAAGATCTGTTGGTGGACAGAGATCAATGGGTCGTGGTAGATACAGGTACTGCACCTACAGGAACTTCTACATATGACTGGAAAAAGTTGGATCAGAAGGCAAAGAGAACAATCTAACTGTGTCTCTCCGATTTAATATTACTGAATGTGTCAGAGGAAGATACAACCAAGGATTTATGGAAAAAATTGGGGAAGTTATATCAGTCTAAGTCCCTGGTAAATAAACTATTCCTGAGAAAGAAGTTGTATAACCTGAGGATGAGAGATGGAGACTCGGTAAGTCAGTTAGTATCTATTGAGATTAAAATTTCAAATGAATATAAATGTATCAGTTTGTTGTGTTCTTTACCAGACTTGTGGGATAGTCTGATTGTGGCCATAGGTAGTATTACAACTTCCTTGAAGTTTGAAGAAGTGGTCTCATCCTTGTTGTTGGAGGAGAAGAGATGAAAGAATATGGAAGGACATAGCATAGACACATTATTTGAAAGAGGACATTCCCAGGAAAGAAATAGATCTAATTTCTCAAGTGGGAGATCTATGTCTAATGGTAGATCTAAATCTCTCGGAAAGTTTGTAAGGGTATGTTGGAGATGTAGAAAAGAAGGGCACTATAAGAAGCAGTGTAGATCCAAAGTTGAGAAAAAGAAGGGATATGAAGAATATTTTTCTATAGAGGAAAAGACCTCCAAGGAAGAAGGAGGGTATGTGTACTTGGCCTCTTCAAGCACACATGCAGATCATGAGGCATGGTTGGTTGACTAAGGTGCATCATTTCATATGACTCCTCACAGGGAGTGGTTCTGCGAATATGAAAGGTATGATGGAGGTAATGTTTTCTTAGGTAATGATTCGACAACAAAAATCATAGGAAGAGGAAGAGTCAAGTTGAGGCTCATAAATGGAAGGATTAAAACATTGCCTGGTGTTCTGCACATCCTAGGTTTGGCTAGAAATTTGATTTTTTTAAGAAAAATGGACGATGTAGGGGTAAAAACAATATTTGAAAAGGAAACCTGTAGGATGGTTCGAGGAGCAATGGTGTTGTTGAGGGGAGTTCAGTTTGGAACTCTATATAAGCTACAAGGAAGCACTATTAGTGATGGGTGTAATAGTTCCATTGTTCCTGATATTGGAGTTGAAGAAGAAAGTACTCCTATAATCTCTGGAGAAAAGGTTACGATGTGGCATCAAATATTGGGGCATATCGGAGAGAAGGGTCTTCGACTACTACACAGTAAAGGTATGGTTGAAAGTATGCCTAACTGCTCTCTAGATTTTGATTCCTGTGAACATTGTCTATATGGGAAGCAAAATTGGGTAAGATTCCCCTTTGGTGCAATGAGGGAAGAAGGAATTTTACAACTAGTTCACAGTGATTCTTTTGGACCTGTGTCAGTCCCATCATTGGGAAAATCTGTGTACTATGTCTCATTTATAGATGCATTCTGGCTTGGGAAACATGTCACGTATTTATGTGGTTTTTTCGACACATGATTTTTTCCGATGGTTTTCTATTTCTAGTTAAGGAATTAGGGTTTTGGACTAATCCAGGTCATTGGGTTAGGGTTTTGGATGCCACTAGATCCTATATGTATATTATATTGTAAACAATGTATCATAATGAATGAATATAGAATATGTTGGTTTTCTCGGTTTGGGTTTCCAAGGGAAAACTCTCTGTGTAATGTTTGTATTTTCCATTGTATCTTTTTTGTTCTTTCTCTGAATATCTGTTTGTTGTAGATATTGTACAAGGTTCTAAATTACAAAGACGACCAGACCTAATGCAAAAGATGCACTTGTGAGGGTTCAACCAGATTCTATAATGATGACATCTTTCAAAAACTAGCCGAAGGTGCTTGGAGTGATCCACTCTCTTACGAGAGTGAGCAGGAAGATCATCAAGATAAGCTTCGACTATATTCTTAAGATCATGGAATGTGAAGGTCGTAGCACGTTGGAAGGTTGCTCTGACGTTTTTAAGGCCAAAAGGAATATTCTAGTATGCAAAAGTACCCGAAGGACAAATAAATTTCGTCTTGTATTGATCCTCAGTTTTAATTTGAATTTGGTTATACCCTAAAAATCCATCCATGAAAGAAAATACTTTGCTTCCCACACACTTGTCAATAATCTGACTAATGAAAGGTGTTAGGAAGTTGTCTTTTGGACATGCTTTGTTCAGGTCATGAAATTCCATGCATACGTGGATGGTTCCTTGCTTCTTATTCAGAGGAACAGGATTGGATACCCATTTAGTCAATGGAATGGGGTAGATGAAGCCAACATTAAGTAGTTTCTCTACCTCTTCCTTAATAGAAGGGGCCTTCCAGGGATTTACAACTCTAAGACATTTTCGAACAGGCTTAGCATCCAGATAAGTTATAATCTCATGCTCTAAAATACGAGGGTCGATTCTTGGCATCTCTTCATATGACCAAGAAAATACATCTATAAATTCCTTGAAGATTTTGGTGTAGATCAGGATTTCTTCTGGAGAACAATCCACATCGATATGTACATTTTCAATCTTGCCATGGGTATGAGAGATATTGATCATGACGGTAGGAGAGATACTTGCCATATTTCCTTCAACATAAATGTTGTGCCTATAAAGTGGAACTATGGAGTGACCGACTATCTCACTCAAAGTAGATCGAAAGTCATCTTATTTGATTCTAGCAAGCTTTGGGAGAAAATAAGAGCAATGATGCATATCATACCAAGGTTTGTCAGAACCATTCATGGCTTCGATGATGGCTTCATCTGAGGGAAAAGTCTCATCGAGGAAGTGATGTGAGCAAGACAATGAAGTGGCCCGCAAGGGCTTAAGAACAGGATCTTCCTCATCTGTCGACGAGGTAATATGATTAGGATCGACGAAAGAGTTAAGAATATCTTGATACGCTATATCTGCTACCGATAGTGGCATGGCCATTCCAGCATGTGAATGACCTTCACAAGACAAAGTCAAGGAAGGTAGGGTACAAGGATTGTAAAAATAGGAAGTGCATAAAGGAACAGACCTCTCTGATGAAATGAGCCTATTGGACATAGCGTAAACATGGTGAATCGGTGCCATGAAGTCGAAGGTACCCATAAGGGATGAATACATTCCGACACGGATATTATTAGTTGTCGGCTGAGAATTGTCGACCACGGGGATCGATGGTCCAATAAATGCATTGGGGATAACATACGCAAAGGATAACTGGTTGATTGTCATGATATTCCCATCGTGAGGAAAACAAAGAGTATGGAAGACAAACGATATGAAGGCAGTCATAAAATAAGTCCAATTGTGTCCTAGTAACAAGTTATAATCTAGGGGTGCATCAACCACCTCGACATCCACCTCTATCATCTTCCCACCTAACTGGACCAGAAAGGAAGGAAGAATACCATGAGGGTGAAAGGAACGACCGTCAAAAGCAGTCAACATGGTCGACAATTGAGAAAGAGTTGGAGAGCCGAGAGCTTTCCAACAGATCAGGGACATCATACATGTAGCAACAACTTCATCAACAACCACATGTTTGATGGTATAATTTGAGTACTCCACGTGGATTTGGAATGCCACATGGTAAGGCAAGCGAGGCTTCACATCTGTGACGTCAAAATTGATAACTTTCAAGACACTGGGGTTTAGAAATCCTAACACAAATATCAAGGCATTCCTCTGTGAAGGACATATCTAGAGTACCTCCAAAGATGACATCACAGAAGGGGTTTGAACCAGATCCTCAACAATAGAGTAATTTTGGGTGGCTCTAGCATTTGGATTGTGGGTAGAGCGCTTGAGTACTCCTTTTGGAATACGAGGCAGTGGCTCTAGTTTTTCAATCTGTAAAGTCATCTCCAAAGGAGGAGGAGGATATTCTATACCAGGTACAGTCTGTGAAGAACTGTAATCGCAAGAACAAGTGGCTACATTAACCTGAGAATTGACTATATTGATACAAAAATGGTCACCGTCTTGTGACAGTGGGTTTTGACTCCCATCGGCCACATTTATGATATTTGAGGAGCTTGAGGCCATGTGCTGGTTATGTGGGAAAGTATTCATCAGCACGACGGGTGGTAGAGATAAGAGCCTCGTAGATTCCGCAAGTTTGGGGCATAAATGAGTAAGATGATCGCCTATACAAAGCTTACAGGGAAGTTTCATCTTACGTGTTTCTTTCTTTCCCTCTCCAACATTATTATTCGTCTTCTCATTATTACCATTTCCCTTGGGTTTATTATTCTTCCCGCCCTTACGATTATTATTACATCCTTTGTTCGTATTCTTGCTTGGTTGCTGGTTACCATTTGGGGCGGTCAACAATTGCACGAAATGTACATCCACCGACTGAGTGGTATTGGAAGACACAGATGAAGTTGGCCCTCCTGTAGACTGTTTTAAAGACAATTCTTTCAAATGGCTTGTCACCGAGTCTACGATTTTCACATTGGCAGAGCCTACAATGCCATCGGCATGAGGTTCACGCTTTTGTCTGGGGTCATAGGTTGACCTCAACGCATCCGGAAGAATGTGATATAACATCCCAAACTGAGCGTATATAAGATCTAACTTCTAGGCTTTGAAGATTGATTCTTCCTCAGATGTAACCCCGGATGTAGCAACATCCTTCGAGATAGGAGGCTGCAAAAACTTAAGGAAACATTATAAAAGGAAATCTGGGGGAATTTAGGTCTTGATCAACCTCTTCCATCTACACCACTCCTAGATGTGAGCCAAGATATGAGTGGTTGTTTCCTGGCGTAAAGTCGACAGAAGTTCTAGGCTAGCATCATAACAAATCGACAATTGGAAGTGGTTAAGGAAGACTAGCACCATCTAACTAAAGGTCCCATATGCCCCCTAGGTAGCTCGAGATACCATTTCTCAACAACTCCAATGAGGGTGCATTGAAATAATCTTAACTGAATGGAATCGTCATTAAGGGAATTTGAGGAGCACCATAGGTGAAAGGTGGTGACGTGATCACCAGGATCCTCTCCATTCTTACCTTCAAATTTTGGAATATCCAAAGGAATATTGGTGGGGACGGGGGGCCATGTAGGATCATGACAGACAGGGTCATTCATCAACTTATACAAGTATGGAAGATTAAGCATGTCCAAAAAAGGGAGACGGGGTTGCGGCATCTGGCCCCAAGCTCCCTGGAAAGATTGTGTTTGAGTAAGTGCAGCCCATCCAGAGTTATGGTAAGCACCATGGCCCCGTCTGGGATTGTAATACCCTCCTCCAAGATGATTCATAAGATGTTGGTTGGGAATCATTCCAGTAGGAATGTTCTGATGGGGGTTATAAAAGTTTCCCCCAGCCAGAGTGGCTCTGGGTTGGGGGTTGCCCAAGGTGTTAAACTGACCTCCTCCGAGTGTGACTTTGGAGGATAAAGGTGGATTCATCATGCCAAATGTGTTGGTTAGAATTGACACTAAGGAAGTGAGGGTATAGGATGGAACTTGAGCAAAATCTTGTCCGCTAGGTTGGTTTTTCCATCCATAAGTAAGAGGATTAGACCTGGGTTAAAATAGGGAATGGCTCCCATAGTAGAGGTCATTTGAGGGATCTGAGAGCCACCAAATGAGAATGGAGTATAAGGAGGGGTTGTGCCCCCAATTCCAAAGCTAGCATTAGGGCAAGCAACTGGGATGGAGTTTGAAAACTGCGAAGTAAAATTTGGCATACCATAGGAAAAAGGACTAGAGACCATAGGGATGGACTGGACATTATAGCTCGGTGAGTGACCAAGAGACCCAAATGGGTTTGTGGAAATAGATTGAGCATTCACTATAGGACAAGAAGTAGTGATGATAGATGCCTCCGACACTAGAACCAGTGTGGTTGCAGGAGTCAAAGGGGTGCCATTAACTATAGTAGGTGTGGGAGTCGAAGGGCTCCCAGTATTATGATGACTCATTTTAGTACTCATCCTTGTAGAATCACAAGTCTGAACAGTGGGGGTGTGTGTACCACGTCTAATAACTCTACACCTTTTAGAAGGAAAAGACTCAAAATACGATAGTAACTGTAACAAGCGGTGGGACCGGTGGGGACATTGGTCTGACTCCACGATCACTTAAGAATCAAGATACAAAAATAAATCATAAGGACAACTAGTAATCAAAGAGCACACTAAAAATAATCAAACGACCAATATGCACACAAACAAGATAAAGCGGCTGAAAGGGGCCTCCCTCCCTAAAGAAGGTATGTCTCGCCCAAGAGGGGCCTGAGACTCCCTGCTAAATATCGGAGGTAACATAATTAGTTATAAGCGCCCTCATGGGCTTAACAACCAATCGGTCATATCCCCCCGTAGACGTAATCATCCATAAAGGCTGTGTGTTGTTTGACCCTTATCTGACCCATGGTACGTGCAGAATAACCCCTGCAAGTAACATATGTGGCACCTAAGTCAAGCAACTAAGAAACCACCGTATAATCGATGCACAGGTGAGCAATCGTAAGTCAGGTCCACCGTATGGGCAGGGTAGAAAAACTTGAAACCTTGAAAGCACCGCTTCTCATGGAGGTAAGGGCACTAGCAAGATCCCCAGATACGAATAGATCCCCAAAAATATCTTTGATGCTAAGAAGGTATCGAGGGGATATCCCTTCAACCAACCTCACACAACCTCGTGATTAACTCCAATGTAAGAGGAGCCTCCTGATATTATCGATTATACAATGGATTTCTCCACTCCCTTAGTCAGGCACATATGTTGATTTAATAGCCTTGGAGAAGTTTCTTCACAAAATCCTATTCCAAGGCACTAAATCCTAACCTAGTTTGTGCACCCTAGAAAATAAAATCGTTACTAATCAATTTTAAATTATAGCATTAATTTTAATGGCCGTGCTTACTCAAAAAGTTACGGTGGTGAAACTAGTGATGTTATGACTCAACAAGTAAAGTAAATATGAATACAATGCAAAGTCCTAACTTCAATTTTCAATGAATGATATGCTTCCTAAAAATCCAATTTTCAATTTCAACTCTGCAATTCTAAATAAAAATGCAATCTTTCTTTACATGCACTAAGATAAATGACAAAGACTCAAAAGATCAAAATTCCAATCAATGTAAAATGCCTAATATTTTTGTATTTTCAATATAAGAAAAATGAAAATGCATGGACTGAACAACAACTTGATATATAAAGACTCTATGATCTAGATTATTTTCAACACGAAATGAGAGTGGAGATATAATAAAGAAATGCACAGAGATATCACAGATATCCAATAATATAACATAAGTGTATCAGAGATGCAACCATAAACACTGATATACAGTAATACACGATTTCTATTAATCAAATAAATGTACAGAGACTGTAAAAATACAGAGTGAAAGACTCGTTAGACTGGTGGCAGCGTATCTCTGAAAAGAGATGTGACGGCTACTCACATTAACAAGAAGATGATTACCATGAGGCTCTAAAGGATTTTTTACAATAAAAAGGAATGAAAAAAACCCTAGACATCAAAAAACCTAACCCTAGGATATGAAGCGCCAAAAGTCATGTGGGCCCCATTTGGGTAAGTTAGTACATCAACTTCTCGGCGTCATAACTTTTGCATACGATCTCTGTTTTAGGTGGATGATAGCCCATTGGAAAGGTATCATCGAGGAGATTCATATTTGGGACTCAATCATGTCTTCAAATATAATTTAGAAGACCTATCCCAAAAAACCTTCATTTAGGCCCTCAAAATGGCCCCAAAAGTTAAAAATTGCTAAAAATAGTAAATTACCTGCCATAAAATTGTTTTGAGCTAGTTGGAAAAGGTGGGTGGCCACTGATATCCACTTGGAACGCTCTAATATACATAGAAAGAGACAACTCAAGTAGGATACCAAGTATAAAAACACCCAACCCAATATACAAGGACAATCAAAATGAAATATGACGAGAAAGGCTCTGCCCAAAACTTCAACCAAAGACAGGTTTCCTGTCATCCCACAGACACTTAACAGTCACTACAAAAAACCAAGAAGACTTAGAAATCATAAAAACCTACCCAACAACCACCAAACCCAGAAAACAAGCAAAATAGGTTGATGTACGTGACTGTTCAAGGAAACAATGCGTATGTACGCAACATGCAGAAGGACAACACGCATATATACGTGACTGTCAAGCAAAAACCTGCATATATGTTTCAAAAACACAACTAGGAAAAGGAGAAGGCTGAAAGACTCAGAACCAGAGTGAACATAGGATGTCAAGCAATGATACGACAAGAAATGCAATAGGAATGAGAGAAATCTAAGGAGAAAAACACTCCAAACCCCAAGAAAGAAGATTCAATCCCTAGTATGGTCGTCAATTTTGTTACGAGGAAAATATCTCTATGGCTAGGGGTAAACCACAACAAACGAAAATGACTACATAAATAAACTCTATTCTCAAATATGCTATATAAACAAATATGTTAGCAAGACAAGATAAAGGGCCTACCTCATCCAAACGTTTGATGAAGTCCACCATTGAGCACTTGACCCAAAGCAATATACCTGCTACTAGTCCTCAACAACCAAGCAAAGAAAGAATATGGTGATAATATATGATTTTAGCACATTCAATAACATAATCCATTAATATTCATAACAAATACACCCATGGAATAATAATTCAATTATTTGCAAGATATCAATTGGATGGGAAAAGAGTATTTTTATTAATATATGATCAGTAGAAGTGAAAAAGTTATAGAATTTCGTGTCAACATGGTCCGGAACCGAGAAACTAAGTTTCTTCTAGCTGGGCCTCCACGACTTCAATCCTCCACTAAAGGAAAGATCATAGAAGAGAGACAATGAAGTTCTCAATCCATAAGGGAAGAGCTTGGGGGTTGAACACTATGTTCAGACTTAAAGGACAAAGGGATGCAGACTCAATGTGAAGTGAATAATTCCTCTAGAGTAAATTTGCT
>ML781208.1:1930051-1946540 GCA_009831015.1 Picea engelmannii | reverse complement strand
TTATCGATTGTTAATGTCAATTAATTGTAAACCCATTCAGGATTGATTATTACTTATAAGTTCATGCCTTCATGTTTTTAATGTCGAAGAACACTGAAAATAATTAGGATGATAATGGAGACCAACCCCATGATGGTATTATAAGGGTAAATTTGATTGTATAACAATTTTCATGATCTGGTTTGGTTTTGTTATACTTATAATCTTTTATTGTTTCAAGGGAATATCGTATTAATAATGATTTTGGAAGGAAACAAGAAGAGATTGCTCAACAATGGTGTTTACCAGTTGTAACATCCCACTCTTGCGCACTGAGCGAACTTATTCTTTGAGGACACTTGCTCGCAAGTGATCCAGATTGTTATGCTATTAAAACTTTTGATTTTGATTTGAGGCGTTATGGGATGATGACATGTTGTTTTAACGCATCAACATAGACAGGTGCTATTGACTCGGTTTTACTGAGTGTGCAGGATTATGGACCTCGAGGATGCAGAGGCATCGATGGAACCCCTTGACTCCAGATCGAGTCGAGGAGTTTACCATTGGGGTTTGATTGTGTTACTAAGATTTTAGTGCTTCTGATTAGATGAGGTGATGTGGATGTATTTTGACATGATTTGTTGATGATGTAGGCTGACGATAGCTTGCCGACCAGACTCACATGTGGAGTAAAGGGGTCACGCATGACTACCAGAGATGTTGAGGGAGAGGTGTGGACAGAAGCCTTGCCACAACCTACTAGCACTTCCGTTGTGGCTCAAACTGTAGGTTAACGTTTACCTAGCTCGAGAGGACCCACGATGCCATGAGGGTAGACTGCGACAGTCGCTCATGATGATTCTAAGGGGCACGAAATAAGGCGGGGGCCTTATTCCTTAGAGGCCCTTAGTCTCCCACAAGTTCACCTGACGAACTATTGACTCCAGGGGTTATTGATGTCTACCAAGTTATTTAAGAGGCGAGTGGCACCCTTGGAGCACATAGTGCATCCTTAAGAGCACATCGCGCAAGGGAACAGATGAGGCAAGTGGCACCCTTGGAGAACCTAGTGCATCCCGAAGGGCACGTCATGTTGTTGATGATAGAGGAATGAACCTAGATGGCCTTAGGATGAATGACGTGTTAAGAAATTAAAAAAAAAAAACAACTTCCCTAATTAAATGTCGCCCTGTACGAAAATTTAAGGTTTAAGTCTAAACTATGCTGGTGGTAAAATTTTATCTCTCTATAAAAAAAAATAACAATATAATAATAAAAATACAAACCACCTAAATAATAAATTGTGACCTTAGTTAAATCTTGTAACACGAAGGGAATAAGAAATTTAATTTATTCAAAAAATAATAATAATAAATATGTTGGAATAAAATTTAAAAGAAAAGGGGAATTAATGGTTTTATTATTTTGATAATTTTAAAATATTAATTAAATGAGAAAAGGGAAAAGGGGTTAATTTCCACACCTGCCTTTTTGAGTTCTAATTAAAAAGGGGAAAGAGGGAAAATCTAAAAATTTAGGAAACTAGGAAAGGAGGTAAACATAAAAAAGGGGAAAAGGGGAAACATAGGAAAAAAATGGAAAGTCAAATTTAGAAAAAGTATCCACCATTTAAGATCTTTCTAATTTAAATTGAACAAGCAATTTAATAAAAAGGAAAGTTATTAAAACATGTAAAGGATTTGGGGACACCTAGGAGTGATTCTAGGAGTAACTCTAGGTGGGTGAGGGAAATAAAGATAATTAATTAATTAAAGAAGTTAATTTATGAGGAAGGAAGGGGATGGGTGACACTTGTACGAGGAGGAATTTTTAGGAAATTAATTATAAAAAATTAACTAAAAGAGAATTTTTGGAAAGTAAGGAACCACGAAACTCTATATAATGAAGGGAGGTAATGGAGGTTGGATTATCTTTTGTTTGTGTAATGTTACGTTGCAGAAATATCTACTTGACTGATTTACTTGTGGGAGTTGGGATACCCAGCTCGGAGAGGAGTGGTAGCACAGCCTTGCGAGGCGGGTTGGGAGCTAATTGTAATCTCTGGATAGTGTGTGTGGCCCCTTTGCAGCTCAGGCGGCTAAGGGGGAAGAAGAGTACCCCTAGCATTAGCTGAGAGGTACCGGTGAAGTCTCGACGGTTGGCGAGCGGGAATTGCACGGAGCGTGCGGTCGTCACTCAGACCGGGAGAACATGAAACTGTACGATTTCTTCGTTTGTATGGTATATTGTTGTAGGATTCATGATTTGGATCTGCATGTTTATTTTTAGTAGGTAACTGGTTGTCTAGATTCAAGACTAAAATCCTTATGGCCTAGCTGGTTGATTGATTGGTTTCCCATGACCTTCATTTCCCCGCATGTTGAGACCACCCTGTGGTGTGGATTTAGACCATTTTGGTTGTTGCCTTTCGTCCCTAGCTCCTCAGTCCTCACTTGAGCAGTCGTCCAGGAGCCTGATCTATGGTCATCGCCTTAGCATTAAAAGACCTATGGATCTCAATGCCCTACTTTGTTGTACGAGGATGATGAGAGAAGGACAATCCCATTATCTGTCTACCTCCATTGTTGTCCTTGGCTGAATGATTATCTCTCGCCTTCTCGAGATTGAATACCTCTACATTTCCTTGAAGTTTTAACTCTACATTCTTTGAACGTTTACCTCTGCATATACTTGATGATACACTCTGTGTTTTATAATGATTAAACTCTGAAGGGGTCTGCGTTTTAATGATTTTTCTGTATTGTTACTTAATTCCCTGTGTTTTATGATAATTCCCCAACGTTTTTGATAGTTTCCAGTTGAGATATGAAGAATCTCGTTTCTTTTACAGTGATTTTATACTTATTGTGTGATTGCTAAATCAATATTTAATGACTACAATATTCATTGTGATACCTACGTTTTTACCAACGAGGTACATTGTGATTACCAACAAATTATTTTATCAGGGTGTGGGTAATTATATGTCTACAATTTGGGTGATAGTCTGCGATTTTCTTCCATGATAAGGTAGAAAGTAGATATAAATCTCTGGATGTTTTTATGTCTTCATTTCTTTTTTTATAAACACAGCAATATCCGGTGTGAATGGACAACGATTCGATCCTTCATTAGACAACATGTTTATTCATTAATTGACAGTGAGATTATACAGTTGAATGGAAACGAGTTTATTCCTTGATTGATAGGGAAGTTTTACAGTTAGATGGAAGCAAGTTTAATCGTTGAATGACCACGAATTTGACCTTTGAATGACCGCGGTTGAATTTTTATTTCACAACAATTTTTACTCTGGCGGATTCAGATGTGGAACACACCATGATTTTCTTTTACAGTTACATCTGATAGATTTAGCATGGAATAAACAATGATTCATTATGAGGTCTGCAGGTCTAGTCATGGATTACACAATGAATATTTTACTAGTATATTCTTACATTATAGACAGCGACCTAACTCTACCTGTATAGATTTATAGACATTGACTTACTCTACATGTATTGGTTTAAATAAATGATATCTCACACAGTGATACCCTTACTGGATTATATAAATTTATTTTTTGTGCTAAATTCCTTGTTATTTGTTAATCCCTCTTAAAAGATAGTGAGACCATAGACAATGATATGTAGACGATGTCTTACCATTTTTTGTTGGGAATGATGCTTTTTCACTGTGTTTTTATCAATGGTATTTTTATCAGTTGCATTGATGCTTTGTTCTGCCTTCTTGCATACTATATAGACTTGTACATGGCAGTGAAGAACTAGGGTTGTTGCGATGCATTTTCTTTGATTTGACTAAACCATCCTCTCTGAGAGGTAAATATTAACCACAGGTAATGGAACCACTCCTCCCCACGTGTGCCTGAAAGCTCAAAACTTTTACTATGAGTAGTAGTAAGGAGATCTGCTACGCCCAACCATTCAGACTGTTACTTCCGAGTTCCTTCTCCCTTATCTCTGCATGGGTGGGATCCTCCAGCTCGATGCAAATCCTTTATCTTATTATATTAAGTTTCAATTCTGTGGTGTTTGATGTCTTTACCTCCTTATACAGATGTTTCTTTTTTTTTAGTAAATGACATGTTTTCATACCCCTCGAGTGTAAATATTTTGGCCCTAGGAATCGACATGGACATTTTCTTAATCTTAATTATGAATTGTATCCCAAAAGGCTTATTACAGCTCCAATTATGACATTTACGTGTCGTGAGTAATCTTCCTGGCACATAGTGTTTCGAATTGAAGTACACATTAGACCGTCCTTTAATTAATACACCTTGTGCATACTCTCAACCTGTGGGTCCTCCTCCCTTTTCATGATTTGGCGCAAGATTTTTGGTGTGTTGTGCACTACTGTAGTGTCGTATTTTTGTTGCAACTTGGCTTAGTAATTCTCGGCTCTTGGTTATTTTCCTAGAGTTATGGGCTAGATGGCATTCGAAAATCCTGATAACATTTGAAACTGCTACATCTGCATTTCCTCCTGGGTGATTAAGTCCTTTCCCTTACCCTCTGTGAGCCTTGTTTTTGCCCAACCTTTTCGAACTGACAGCTCTGCATTTTCAGTGCCCTTTTGTCCTACTTTAAGAAGCGTTTTTATCTCCCTACCACTAAACTGGCTACAAATTACCAGCCTCCGCTCTCATCATAATTCGCCCTTCCCCATGCATTAACACTTGCGGTTGTTATCATCGGTCGAGCCTTTTTAGGGGTGTGTTATTCTTTATTATTTGCTCTCATTAGTTTTCAATTTTACATTAATGAAAGAATGAGGTTTACTCATTTACCTTAAAGTTTATGAAAGAACCTACCTTGGATTTGTACACCATCGTTCAGAGGGTCTTTTTCTTGTTGAATTTTCAAATAAGTACTCAGGCCAATAGCCTTTTTCAAAAATTAACTTATTGTCGTTGACTATGTAAATATTTTAGAGGTTGTTGAAATGAATTAAATTAGTCCTTACTATAACAATATGTTAATGTCATTGGACTACTGTGAATTTAGTTCCTTTAAAGGAGACCTTGAACTTTATCTTTAAATATCATGGTAGACATAGGTTGTTTAGGTTAAAGGTGGGAATTAATTTAAGGGTATTCTCTTGTGCCTTGTGAACTTAATTGATGTCTCTTGCATCTTAAGTCATTGATGTGTAATTGATGGAAATTTGAGTAGAAATCTCGTGCACAATTCTTGGGTGTGATGTAAAACTAGTCAAGGAGTTAGACATCCTTGCGCAGACTGAATTATATCCTTATGAATAGATCAATGGCACGCTTGATCGTTAAGTGGGTTATGTTAATATGGAAAATGGATTAGGTGCGTACCTTGAAAATGATGTTGATTATTATGAATTCAATGATTGATTTAATCGCACACCTTGAAGTTAAGTAGATCTTTAGTGCCTTAAAAAACGAAAAAAAAAACAATTTGACCTATTGTACGTTGCTTGGTTGTCATAATGTGGGGATGTTTCATATGGTATCAGAGCGGGTTCAACCTGGTGACTATGGATCACCATGCTTTCCACTATGGTAAACCCTTGAGTCTTAACCTAATGCTATTTAAAACTTTAACTTACCCTTGTGATAAGCACAGTTAGATGACACCGTGGAGATTCATGGCGTGGTATCGTAGATGGAAGCGCGAAGCCCCTAGAAGTTTCGCACCCTTGGAGTCTAACCCCCAAGGGGGGAGAACAAGTCCTTGGGATAGGATTCGCTTGTAGCAAGGGATGATGGTGGTCTGACAAGGTCCTTCCAGGTAATGTCAAAGGCCTTGACTCACCATTAGTACTGAGATGAGTCTGGGGCACCTGTACCCATGAGGGTCCATAGCGTGCCCTAGATAGTACCATTATCATCCACCGAGAACTCGAGAGAGTTGAGTTCTCAAGTCCACAAGTGTCGTAGATGGCTGTTCCATCGAGGCACGATTGTACAGAAGGGCGATGTGCTTCACACATCACATTTATGACCTCCAGCATGAAGGGATGCATGGTGGTCTTTCAACTGAAGAGGAGCACTCTTCTATGGCGGAAGATGCTCCTGCCACTTTGAACATGGCCATCAATGATGTGTCATGGGAACTGATCATTGACTGGTTCCAAAGAGGTATCATCTGAGGAATTTGTTGAGCATCAGCTCCATGATTTCGATGCCTTGCGACAAGGAAACCACACGGGGCCCGAGTACGAGGCCCATTTTGGAGCTGCTTCGGTATGTTCCACACCCAAATTACTGAGAAACTTATTGTCAACAAGTTTATGTTGGCCTTAGGTTCAAATCCAACTTCTACTTTGGTTACCAGGATTACATGACTGAAGAAAGTATGTTGGAATGTGGGGAGCCACATTTCCAACGTGACGACCCTGTGAAGAGGACTAGAGAGTCCAGATCAATCGGACCCACTATCGTGGGAGATATGGGCAAGGCCCATCAGATACATGCAGCGGTGAATAACCACCAGATAGAGCATTAGTCGACTATGCTCGAGATAACAGGTAGCGTCACTAACCAGAACCTTAGTATTTTGATAGATCCCGGTGCTACCAAGAGTTCCTTTCTGGTGCCATGTTAAAAAGGATTAAAGTGGAGACGGTCGAACATGATGAGTTTAGCTTTGTAGAGATGGATTCGAGAGCCAAACAGAGGGTTGGAGGAAACTTTACGAGCTTACTCTTAACCCGAGAGAGTTTGTTACAAGGGTCAACCTGTACGTCATGACCTTAGGATCTTACGATGTCATGATCGGTATGGACTGGTTGGAATCGCTTGAGGCGATACTCAACTATAAGACGAAGTGGTTGATCTTGGTCGATATGAGGGGTAGAGATGTGTGATTGTAGGTCAGAAATAGGGAGTCTCCTTGAGGTTCATCTCTTCCTTGCAGCTACGAAAGAGCATGCGCAAGGGGTGTACGCTTTACGCGATCCTTGCATTAAAAGAAAAATGAGAAGCGGAAGGTCTAGAACAGCTTCTGGTGGTAAGAGAGTTTGCTGACACCTTCTCGGAGGAGTTACCTGGGATGCCATCGGAGAGGGAATTGGAGTTTACCATAGACCTAAAACCACAGACTGAACTGATAGCAAGAACGCCTTATTGGATGTCGACCCCGGAGTTACAAGAGTTGAAAATGCAACTGAAGGAGTTGCTGGACCTGGGACTGATACGTCCTAGTGTGTCACCATGGAGTGCACCTTTTATGTTCATACGAAAGAAGGATGGGTCATGGAGGCTCTACATTGACTACCGTTAATTGAACAAGGAAATGATCAAAATCAGTATCCGTTGCCGAGGATTGATGATCTGTTCGATCAAATGAAGGGCACGATGATGTTCTCAAAGATCAACTTGTGATCAAGATACCACCCGTTATGGATTAAGGAAGATGACGTCCCTAATACCACCTTTAAGACAAGGTTTGGAAATTATGATTTTACTGTTTTACCGTTTGGATTGACAAATGCCCAAGGGGTATTTATGAGTTTGATGAACGAGATGTTCCTCGAGTACTTGGACAAGTTCTTCCAATTATTCATTGATGATATTTTGATTTACTCTCGGACTATGGAGGAGCATGACGAGCACTTGCGCTCGGCACTGCAGTCTCTGCGAGAGTACAAATTGTATGGGAAGTTGTCCAAATGCTCATTTTATCAATCAAAGATTCACTACTTAGGGCATGTCATCTCTGGCAAAGGCATCACCGTGGATCCAGCTAAGGTTGAGGCTATCATGGAATGGCCTGCGCTGAAAAATTTCCTAGAAGTGCATAGCTTCATGGGTTAGCAGGACACTATCGACGGTTTGTCGAGGGATTTTCGAAGATAGAAAATCCGATCATGGAATTACAGAAGAAGAACAAGAAGTTTTTTTGGATCGAGAAATGCACGGAAGAATTTTGGAGGCTCAAGGAGATGTTGACAACAACATCGATACTAAAGGTCCCTGACCTAGATGCAGACTTCTTGGTATGCACTGATGCATCCAAGGAAGGCTTAGGTGGAGTCTTGATGCAAGACGGCCAATTGATCGCATACATCTCAAGGAAACTGAGAAGGCATGAGGAGAACTATGCGACGCACGATTTGGAGTTTTTATCCATTGTGTATGCCTTGAAGGTTTGGAGACACTACCTAGTTGGATGAAAATTTGAACTAAAAACGGACCACTATGGACTACAACACATCTTTATGCAAAGAAACTTGAACGTGCGACAACGACATTGGTCAAAATTGCTTAGCGAGTACAATTTCAAGATTTCTTACATAAAAGGAACAATGAACCGAGTGGCAAATGCATTGAGTCAGAGACCACACATCTTCTCGGTGTTGCATGTTCAGACGAATCTACGTGAAAATATTCTAACCTTACAGTGTGACAATGACTGGCACAAAGAGGTCAAGGATTTTATCAGACAAACACAATGATGGTACCAAGATTGAAGGATTCACGTTGGACAACGATGGACTACTGAGAAAAAAAAAATCAAATTTACGCACCACCGAACGACGAGTTGTGGATCTTGATCCTAAGCTAGGCTCATAGAGCATTATACATGGCTCACCCGGTAGTCACGAAGATGAGGGTGGACCTTAAAACCTTATTCTTCTAGAAAGGAATGAAGGTAGAAATAGTCAACTATGTGGCCCGATGTCTAGAATTTCAACAGGTAAAGGCTAAACATAGACATCCAACAAGATTACTACAGCCACACACTATGCCAGAATTGAAATGGGAGGTTATTTCGATGGATTTTATTGTCGGATTGCCACTATCAGCAAAGAGACATGACTCGATTTTCATAGTAGTCAACACTTTGACGAAAAGTGATCATTTTATTCTATGTGTATGATGTATCAGGCACCTGACATAGATAGATTTTTCATTAGTGAGATTGTGAGGCTGCATGACATGCCTAAGAGGATTATATCCGATCAAGGATCGTTGTTTACTGGACGATTTTGGACAAGTTTCCAAGAGGCTGTGGGAGCCCAACTTAAATTTAGTACTGCGTATCACCCGGAGACTGACGGGAAGACCGAACGAATGAACGAAACCTTGGAGGACACGTTGCGCATGTATGTGATGGACCAACAAAAGTGTTGGGAAGAATTCTTGCCGCTGGTAGAATTCGCTTACAACAACAATTACCAGAGCGCCATTAAGATAGCACCTTTCGATTTTATTTATGGGTGACCATGTTGGACACCTTGAGTTGGGATCGGCTTGAGGATAGGGTCCTGGTGGGACCTGAAGTGATCCAAGAAATGGAAGAGAAAATGCAAGCAATAAGACGAGGGATTAAAGAAGCGCAAGATTGACAAAATATAACTGTCAATGTGCATCGTGTCGATCATAGTTACGAGGTCGGCGATCGAGTCTTCTTGCAAATTAAACCACATAAGATTTCGATCCAGTTTGGCAAGGGAGATAAAATCTCTCCTAGGTTCGTGGGACGTTTCGAGATTGTGGAGGGAAAGGGGCCCGTGGCCTATCAACTAGCCTTTCCAGATTCTTTGAGGCATATGCACAATGTTTTTCATGTATCTGTTTTGAGACATTATATTAGTGATCCTACACATGTTTTGACTTGAGCACCTGGCGGGTGTCGGATGAGGGAGCACTCACGACTGAGTTGATTCGCATCTTGGATCATCCCATTCGAAAGCTACGACGTCGAATGGTAGAGTAGGTCAAGGTCTAGTGGGACAGCTATAATCCGCACTCGACGACCTGGGAGGACGCATATGATAGGTGCCAGCAGTTTCCATTTTTGTTTTATAGATAGGCTTATAATACTGTGATACACTTTATTTCGACACTTATACTGAGAAACTTCGGGACGAAGTTTAGACCAAGAGGGGGTGTATGTAACATCCCACTCTTGCGCACTGAGTGAACTTATTCTTTGAGGACACTTGCTCGCAAGTGATCCGATTTCTTATGCTATTAAAACTTTTGATTTTGATTTGAGGCGTTATGGGATGATGACATATTGTTTCACCGCATCGACATAGACAGGTGTTATTGACTCGATTTTACTGAGTGTGTAGGATTATGGACCTCAAGGATGCAGAGGCATCGATGGAACCCCTTGGACTCTAGATCGAGTCAGGGAGTTTACCATTGGGGTTTGATTGTGTTACTGTGATTTTAGTGCTTATGATTAGATGAGGTTATGTGGATGTATTCTAACATGATTTGTTGATGATGCAGGCTGATGATAGCTTTCCGACTAGACTCACATGTGGAGTAAAGGGGTCACACATGACTACTAGAGATATTCAGGGAGAGGTGTGGACAACAGCCCTGCCACAACCTACTAGCACTCCCACCATGGCTCGAACTGTAGTTTAACGTTTACCTAGTTCGAGAGGACCCACGATGCCATGAGGGCAGAATGCGATAGTCGCTCATGATGATTCTAAGGGGCGCGCAATAAGGTGGGGGGCTTATTCCTTAGAGGCCCTTTGTCTCCCACAAGTTCACCTGGCGGAGTGTTGACTCCAAGCGTTATTGATGTCTACCAAGTTAGTCAAGAGGCAAGTGGCACCCTTGGAGCACGTAGTGCATCCTGAAGGGCACATCGTGCAAGGGAACAGATGAGGCGAGTGGCACCCTTGAAGCACCTAGTGCGTCCTAAAGGGCACATCACGTTGTTGATGATAGAGGAATGAACCTAGATGGCCTTAGGATGAATAACGTGTTAAGAAATTAAAAAACAAAAAACAACTTCCCTAATTAAATGTCTCCCTGTACAAAAATTTAAGGTTTAAGTCTAAACTATGCTGGTGGTAAAATTTTATCTCTCTATAAAAAAAATAACAATAATAAAAATAAAAATACAAACCACCTAAATAATAAATTGTGACCTTAGTTAAATCTTATAACATGAAGGGAATAAGAAATTTAATTTATTCAAAAAAATAATAATAATAAATCTGTTGGAATAAAATTTAAAAGAAAAGGAGAATTAATGGTTTTATTATTTTGATAATTTTAAAATATTAATTAAATGAGAAAAGGGAAAAAGGGTTAATTTCCACACCTGCCTTTTTGAGTTCTAATTAAAAAGGGGAAAGAGGGAAAATCTAACAATTTAGGAAACTAGGAAAGGAGGTAATCATAAAAGGGGAAAAAGGGGAAACATAGGGAAAAAATGGAAAGTCAAACTTAGAAAAAGTATCTACCATTTAAGAGCTTTTTAATTTAAACTGAACAAGCAATTTAATAAAAAGGAAAGTTATTAAAACCTGTAAAGGATTTGGGGACACCTAGGAGTGATTCTAGGAGTAACTCTAGGTGGGTGAGGGAAATAAAGATAATTAATTAATTAAAGAAGTTAATTTATGAGGAAGGAAGGGGATGGGTGACACTTGTACGGGGAGGAATTTTTAGAAAATTAATTATAAAATCTTAACTAAAAGAGAATTGTTGGAAAGTAAGGAACCACAAAACTCTATATAATGAAGGGAGGTAATGGAGGTTGGATCATCTTCTGTTTGCGTAACATTACACTGCAGAAATATCTACTTGACTGATTTACTTGTGGGAGTTGGGATACCCAGCTCAGAGAGGAGTGGTAGCTCGGCCTTGCGAGGTGATCTGGGAGCTAATCATAATCTCTGGATAGCGTGTGTGTCCCCTTTGTGGCTCGGGGGGCTAAGGGGGAAGAAGAGTACCCCTAGCATTGGCTAGGAGGTACTGGTGAAGTCTCGACAGTCGGCGAGTGGGAGTTGCACGGAGCACGCGATCGTCACTCAGAGCGGGCGAACAGGCAACGATACGATTTCTTCGTTTGTATGGTAGATTGTTGTAGGATTCATGATTTGGATCTACATGTTTATTTTTGGTAGGTAACTGGCTGTCCAGATTCATGACTAAAATCCTTATGGCCTAGCTGGTTGATTGATTGGTTTTCCATGACCTTCGTTTCCCCGCATGTCGAGACCGCCCTGTGGTGTGGATTCAGACCATTTTGGTTGTTGTCTTTCGTCCCTAGCTCCTCAGTCCTTACTTGAGTAGTCGACCAGGAGCTTGATCTACGGTTGTCGCCTTAGCATTAAAAGACCTATGGATCTCAACACCCTGCTTTGCTGTGCGAGGATGACGAGCGAAGGATGATCCTATCATTCATCTACCTCCGTTGTTGTCCTTGGCTAAATGATTATCTCGTGCCTTATCGTGATTGAATACCTCTGCATTTCCTTGAAGTTTTAACTCTACATTCTTTAAACGTTTACCTCTGCATATACTTGATGATCCACTTTGTGTTTTATAATGATTAAACTCTAAAGGGGTTTGTGTTTTAATGATTTGTCTGTATTGTTACTTAATTCCCCATGTTTTATGATAATTCCCCAACGTTTTTTATCATTTCCAGTCGAGATATGAAGAATCTCGTTTCTTTTACAGTGATTTTATACTTATTGTGTGATTTCTAAATCAATATTTAATGACTGTGATATTCATTGTGATACCTACGTTTTTACCAACGAAGTACATTGTGATTACCGACAAATTATTTAATCAGGGTGTGGGTAATTATATGTCTGCAATTTGGGTGATAGTCTATGATTTTCTTCCATGATAAGGCAGAAAGTAGATATAAAGCTCTGCACATTTTTATGCCTACATTTCTTTTTTTATAAACATAGCAATACCCGGTGTGAATGGACAGTGATTCGATCCTTCATTAGACAACGTGTTTACTCACTAATTGACAGTGAGATTATATAGTTGAATGGCAACGAGTTCATTCCTTGATTGATAGGGAAGTTTTACAGTTAGATGGAAGCAAGTTTAATCATTGAATGACCATGAATTTGACCTTTGAATGACCATGGTTGAATCTTTATTTCAGAGCGATTTTTACTCTAACGGATTCAGATGTGGAACACACCACGATTTTCTTTTATAGTTACATCTGACAGATTTAGCATGGAATAAACAATGATTTATTGTGAGGTCTGAAGGTCTAGTCACGGATTGCACAACGAATATTTTACTAGTATATTCTTACATTATAGACAGCGACCTAACTCTACCTATATAGATTTATAGACATTGACTTACTCTACATGTATTGGTTTAAATAAACAATATCTCACACAGCGATACCCTTACAAGATTATATAAATTTCTTTTCCGTGCTAAATTCCTTGTTATTTGTTAATCCCTCTTAAAATAAAGTGAGACCATAGACAACGATATGTAGAAGACATTTTATCATTTTTTGATGGGAATGATGCTTTTTGACTGTGTTTTTATCAATGGCATTTTTATCAGTTGCATTGATGCTTTGTTCTGGCTTCTTGCATACTATATAGACTTGTACATGCCAGTGAAGAACTAGGGCGGTCACGATGCAATTTTTTTAATTTGACTAAACCATCCTCTCCGAGAGGTAAATATTAACCACAGGTAATGGAACCACTCCTCCCCACATGTGCCTGAAAGCTCAAAACTTTTACTATGAGTAGTAGTAAGGAGATCTGCTATGTCCAACCATTCAGACTGTTACTTTTGAGTTCCTTCTCCCTTATCTTTGCATGGGTGGGATCCTCCAGCTCGATGCAAATCCTTTTTCTTATTATATTAAGTTTCAATTATGTGGTGTTTGATGTCTTTACCTCCTTATACATATGTTTCTTTTTTTTTAGTAAATGACATGTTTTCATACCCCTCGAGTGTAAAGATTTTGGCCCCAGGAATCGACATGGATGTTTTCTTAATCTTAATTATGAATTGTATGCCAAAATGCTTTTTACAATGCCAATTATGACATTTACGTGTCGTGAGTAATCTTCCTAGCACATAGTGTTTCAAATTGAAGTACACATTAGACCGTCCTTTAATTAATACACCTTATGCATACTCTCGACCCATGGGTCCTTCTCCCTTTTCATGACTTGGCGCAAGATTTTTGGTGTGTTGTGCACTACTGTGGTGTCGGATTTTTGTTGCAACTTGGCTTAGTAATTCTCGGCTCTTGGTTATTTTCCTATAGGTATGGGCTCGATGGCATTCGGAAATATCGATAACATTTGAAACTACTACATCTGCATTTCCTCCTGGGTGATTAAGTCCTTTCCCTTACCCTCTGTGAGCCTTGCTGTTGCCCAACCTTTTCGAACTGACAACTCTACATTATCAGCGCCCTTTTCTCCTAGTTTAAGAAGCATTTTTATCTCCCTGCCACTAAACCGACTACGAATTACCAGCCTCTGCTCTCATCATAATTCGCCCTTCCCCATGCATTAACACTTGCGGTTGTTATCATCGGTCGACTCTTTTTAGGGGCGTGTTGTTCTTTATTATTTTCTCTCATTAGTTTTCACTTTTACATTAATGGTAGAATGAGGTTTACTCATTTACCTTACTTAAATTTTATGAAAGAACCTACCTTGGATTTGTACACCAACGTCTGGAGGGTCTTTTTCTAGTTGAATTTTCAAATAAGTACTCAGGCCAATAGCCTTTTTCATAAATTAATTTATTGTCGTTGACTATGTAAATATTTTAGAGGTTGTTGAAATGAATTAAATTAGTCCTTACTATAACAATATGTAAATGTCATTGGACTACTGTGAATTTAGTTCCTTTAAAGGAGACCTTGAACTTTATCCTTAAATATCATGGTAGACATAGGTTGTTTATGCTAAAGGTGGGAATTAATTTAAGGGTATTATGTTGTGCCTTGTGAACTAAATTGATGTCTCTTGCATCTTAAGTCATTGATGTGTAATTGATGGAAATTTGAGTAGAAACCTCGTGCACAATTCTTGGGTGTGATGTAAAACTAGTCAAGGAGTTAGACATCCTTGCACGCACTGAATTATATTGGTGTATGGGTTCCTTATGAATAAATCAATGGCATGCTTGATCGTTAAGTGGATTATGTTAATATGGAAAATGGATCAGGTGTGTACCTTGAAAATGATGTTGATTATTATGAATTCGATGATTGATTTAATCACACACCTTGAAGTTAAGTAGATCTTTCGTGCCTTAATAAAAAATAAAAAACAATTTGACCTGTTGTACGTCGCTTGGTTGTCGTAATGCAGGGATGTTTCACCAGTCCACTGGGTAGTGATCATAGTAATTATATTTATATTGAACTATTAAATAGACATTTCAACATTATTGAATTAAAATTTATATGCTGATAATCCACTAACTATATAACCTTTACCCTTTTTCCCTAGTCGATGTTAGTTCCACTTAACCTGGACACAACATAAGATGTGTATTACATTCCAATATGAAATGTGAATCAAAAAAACAATAGCATCCTTTAGATGAAGACATGAATGATACAATCTCACTAAATATTTTTACTGGAAATAAGAAACTACATAGGAGGTGATT
This sequence comes from Picea engelmannii, assembly GCA_009831015.1. Taxonomy (NCBI): domain Eukaryota; kingdom Viridiplantae; phylum Streptophyta; class Pinopsida; order Pinales; family Pinaceae; genus Picea; species Picea engelmannii. The sequence goes on along the minus strand of ML781208.1, from coordinate 1,931,158 downwards.
AGATATAGTAGGAGACACTATCTAGAAAACAATATTTTCATTGAGACCTATGATATTATAATGATCAATTTTATCAATAAAAAATACTTTTTACTATGACTTTTGTTTTTCTACATTTTATGTCATGTTCTATTTTTTTATATATTTTGTTAATTCCAATTCTTTTTTAGTGGATAGATTGGGGATGTGGAAGTGAGATTCATGTGTGGAGGGAACTAGATGAGCTTCCACCTTCACATGGTTGGCCTTGTTTAGTAGAGAATAAATACCTCTATATACAAAAAATTAATCCCATATTGATTGAACAATGTGGCACACAACAACATATATGTTCCAATGTACCATGATCCTTATGGCATTGAGTGTAGCCAAAAGAGAGTGGTGCCTCCTACTAACATAATGGTTGATTGGATGTAGTGTGAATATCTTTGTTGCTTGGCCTTCCAACCTCCCTCCATGCAAGAAATAAAAAAAATTCCCACTTGCAATACTTCATGATACCCCTTTCACATGCCTTCCTAAAAATGTTCATCACTAAGTTGGATATGCTTAAAATTTGTGCATCTTGGAATTGTTTTTACCACATAAATAACTCTCTATACAAAACAAAATACTACATTGGTTGAGATTTGTGGCCCACAACAACATATAATCTCTAATATACCATGATCATTATACCAATGGGTGCAGCCACAAGGGAGTGGTTCCTCTTACTAACATAATGGTTGATTGGTTGTAGTGTGAATATCTTTGTTGCTTGGCCTTCCCCACTCCCTTTGTGTAAAAAAAATAAAAAAATCTCACTATTAGTACTCCATAATATCCCTTTCACATGTATTTCATAATGGTGGATTGGTTTTGGTGTGAATATCCTTGTTTTTGGGTGTTCCCCCTCCCTCTATGCAAAAAATTATAAAAAATCATTGGAAACACTCCATAGTACCCATTTCACATGTCATCCTAGAAAAATACTCATTACCAAATCGAATACGCCTAAAATTTGTGCATATTGAAATTGTTTTGTGACATAAATATCTCTCTATACAAAATATTAATCTCACATTGGTTGAGAGATGTGGCCCATGACAACATATAATCTCCAGTATA